>QXEO01001543.1:0-290765 GCA_007115705.1 Dactylis glomerata
GACCACGGATCCGGATCATATCCGTCGCCGCAAGGAGTTGGCCCATAGTTATGTGGACTATGCCGACACCGACAAATTCATCCGGGACATCCGCGAGCCGGAGAAGAATGACGATGCCGGGACATCTGCCGCTACTGAGGGTTCCGACTCCAGCCAAGATGAAGATGAAGCTGAGGAAGCCGACACTGAAGCTCCGGAACAGGCATCTGCCCCGGGCGGAGGCGACGGCTCCATTCCATCTGCTGGGTCCGGCACACCTGAGGCCGACATCTCGACTGCTACTGCTCCACCTGCTGGCGGCCCCGCGTCTGCCCCTTGAATCTTTGCACCAAAAACACTTTAAGCTTTATCAGATCCCCGGTATGCCGGGTGCAGTTGTAATATACACGTTTAATTTCCTTTGGTTTGCTTCCTGAACAAGTTTTATCTTGGTTTGCTTGTTACTAATGCCGGATCATCTTTTGGCTAAGTCACCGAGTTGTTTTCCTGTTTCCTCAATTTCACAACCTTGGCTGCTTGTCTATCTCAATTGGCTTTCGACGTATGAGTCTCAAGGTTGCTTCCTCGAACATACATTACTTTAACTTTGAGACTTAGACTTCAAATCATCCGACACTTTAAATTTTAACTTTAGCTTTAACGAAAATGTCGGTTCGCTTGCTTTGTATTTCCTTAGCCGTTTTCCATGTGTAGACAATCTCCGGCATCTACTCTTGCTAGCCATGAAGCCGGGTTTCGGACAGCAGCTGAGTCGAAGAGTGGCCTTTGGTGCCGACACATTACTAGGCCGACATAGGAAACATTCAAATAAAGCCAGCCGGCATATAACAAAAAACTGTAAATAAACCACAAATATACCTCGGAGCTAGTTACCCGGCTTCTTCGGGATGCCGGTATTTCATTCATTAGTCTTGTGTCGGCACAACACGCCGGCATACAAAGGAAAATATGGAAATACATACATTGTGTTGCTCAGGAGTAAAAGGGGCGCAGTAGACTATGTTCCATGGCCTCTTGGTTTCTTCTCCGGACCTGTCTGCCTTATTCTTCTTGGGGTCCTGCGCATCTATAAGATAATAGGCATCATTGTGCAGAGCTCTGCTCACAATGAATGGCCCCTCCCATGGAGGAGTTAACTTATGCCGGCCTTCTGTTCCTTGCTTTAGCCGGAGTACTAGATCTCCCTCTTGAAATCTCCTTGGATTTACCTTCTGCGCATGATAGCGTCTGAGGTTCTGCTGATATACTGCTGTTCTTGACAGAGTTATTTCCCTTGCTTCCTCTAGCAGATCAACATCATTTTCTCTGGCTTCTTTAGCCTCTTCCTCAGTATATAGCACTATTCTTGGTGCATCATGTATTACATCTGTTGGAAGCACAGCTTCTGCTCCATACACCAGGAAAAAAGGTGTGTAGCCTGTTGATCTATTCGGAGTAGTTCTTAAACTCCACAGCACTGCTGGCAGCTCATCTAGCCAACATCCCGGAGTTTTCTCCAGGGGCTCTATCAGCCGGGGTTTTATGCCGGATAATACTAGCCCATTCGATCTCTCTACTTGGCCATTGGCACAAGGGTGGGCAACCGACGCAACGTCTAGCCGGATTCCCACCTCCTCACAAAATCTGGCAAATGGCCCTTGGGCAAAGTTTGACCCATTGTCAGTGATGATGCTATGAGGAACACCATATCTCAAGATTATATCCTTTAAGAATTTCACTGCTGTGTGACCATCACACTTGCTTATGGGCTTCACTTCAATCCACTTGGTGAACTTGTCCACCATGACCAGGATATGGGTCATTTTCCCTCTGGCCGGCTTAAAAGCCCCGACCATATCCAGGCCCCAAACAGCAAAGGGCCAGGTTATTGGGATAGTTTTCAGGGCAGATGCCGGCTGATGAATCTGGTGGGCATATCTTTGACACCCATTACATTTCCGGACCAAGTTTTCTGCCTCTTGCAGTGCCGTTGGCCAATAGAAGCCATGCCGAAATACCTTTGCCACCAATGCCCTGGACGAAGCATGGTGACCACACTCCCCCTGGTGAATTTCCCGGAGCATCTCCAGACCCTCCGCAGATTCGACACATCTCTGCAATACTCCGGTGGTACTTCTCTTGTATATTTCTTTGTTGATGATGGTATACGCTTTGGATCTCCTTATAACCCGGCGGGCCTCGGTTTCATCCGCCGGCACTTGACCATCCACCATGAAGTTCACGATAGGACGTGCCCATGAGGGCACTTCCCTGACAGTGAACACTGCCTGATCTATTTCCATCATTTCGACCGACACATAATCGATCTCCATGGGCTGCGAAGTCCCCGGGACTGAAGAATCAGTCCCCGGGTATGCCGGAGCAGTCCCCGGGTATACCGGCACAACCTCTTGGCACATTTTACCCTTGCCTTTAGTTTTGCTCCAGAATACTGTACTAACAGCATATGCCGGCCCAGTCCCCGGGACTGAGGAAACAGTCCCCGGGTTATCCGTCCTGGCTCCGGCATCTATCTCCATTGGAACTGCTTCGTCTGGACCTGGCGGGACATAAATGGAGGATGACTCCGGCGAGGGTTTGATCGATGGCTTCCTCAGATGCTCCAGCGAAATGCCGGGTGGGATTGAATCTCGGGAAGACCCCAGCTTGGATAATGCATCGGCTGCATCGTTCTGAGCCCGGAGAACGTGCCGGAACTCACAACCTTCAAAGTAACCACTTAACTGCTGCACTAGGAAACGGTATGATGCCATGTTAGCATCATGCGCGTCCCATATGCCGGAACACTGCTGAATCACTAAGTCAGAATCCCCGAAGCACATAATCCGGCGAATTCCTATGTCCTTAGACACCTTCAGGCCATGCACAAGTGCCTCATATTCCGCCACATTATTTGATGCTGCAAAGTGAATCTGCAGGACGTATCTCAGCTGGTCATTCTTTGGTGAACTGAGAACTATGCCGGCACCCAAGCCATGGATTGTCTTGGACCCATCGAAATGCATCCTCCAATAATTGGCATCTGGCAATGGTGGCTCATACTGTATCTCGGCCCAGTCAATAAAGAAATCAGCCAAGACCTGGGACTTGATTGTATCCCTCTTATCGTACTGTGGTGTATATGGTGAAAGCTCTATTGCCCACTTTGCTATCCGGCCGCTGGCATCTTTGTTGCCTATAATTTCCGAGATAGGGGCCTCGGCCACTACCCGGATTGGATGCTCTTGGAAGTAATGCTTGAGCTTCTTGGCCGCCATATAGACACCATAGGTCATCTTCTGATAGTGGGGGTAATTTTGCTTTGAGGTGGAGAGGACTTCACTCAGATAATATACCGGCCGCTGCACGGTTTTGCCTCCTTCCTCTCGCTCTACTACCACCACAGTACTGACAACTCGGTTGGTTGCCGCTATATAGAGCAACATTGGCTCCCGGGGCATCGGAGACGCTAATACCGGCGCTGTCGACAACAACTGTTTCAATTCCTTGAAAGCTGCATCTGCTTGCGTTGTCCAGACAAATGTGTCGGACTTTTTCATCAACTGATATAACGGCAGAGCTTTCTCTCCCAGCCGGCTTATGAAGCGGCTCAGGGATGCGAGGCACCCAGTGAACTTCTGTACTTCCCTCAAATCTGTCGGCGGCTTCATCCTTTCTATGGCACGAATCTTGCCGGGATTCACCTCAATACCCCGGCTGGAAACAAGGAAACCGAGCAACTTGCCCGCCGGCACACCAAAGGTGCACTTAGCCGGATTCAACTTCATCCGGAATCTCCTCAGGTTCCCAAAGGTTTCCCGGAGATCATCTATGAGAGTCTTGCTCTCCTTGGTTTTTATGACGATATCATCGACATATACCTGCACATTTTTATCTATCTGATCGTGCAAACACTTTTGCATACACCTTTGGTAAGTTGCGCCGGCATTTCTTAAACCGAACGGCATAGTGAGATAGCAATAAGCCCCGTACGGGGTAATAAAGGATGTCTTTATTTGATCTGGCTCATATAAAGGGATCTGGTGGAAACCAGAATAAGTATCTACGAAAGATAACAGTTCACATCCGGCTGTGGAATCAATCACTTGATCGATCCGAGGCAGCGGGAATGGATCTTTAGGACATGCCTTGTTCAAGTTGGTGTAATCAACACACATCCGCCATACTTTCACTATGACGGGCTCATCTTTCTTCTTTTCCACCAAAACCGGATTAGACACCCAATCCGGATGAAGTACTTCCTTGATAAAGCCAGAGGCTAAGAGCCTGGCCACTTCCTCCCATATGGCTTTCCTTCTATCGCCGGCATTCCGCCGGAGCGGCTGCTTCACTGGCTTAGCATCGGGTCTCACGTGCAATGCGTGCTCAGCCAGCTCCCTCGGCACACCTTGCAGGTCCGAAGTAGACCATGCAAAGATATCCCGATTCTCACGGAGGAAGCTGATGAGCTCGCTTTCCTATTTGGGATCCAAACTTGCCCCAACCAGGGCATGGCGCTCCGGGAAAGCTTCATCCAGCGGCACCTTTTTGACTTCCTTGCCTACTTGAAAAGAAGCACTGCCGCCGGGATTTGTCATGCCCGGCATATATTTGCCGGCCACGACCGTTTCAGCAATCTCCACTGCTCGCTTGAGCCTCTTCCTCTCCTCTGCAATGATCAGAGTCTCGGCCAGATTGGATCCGGCGGTGGCACATGCCATCGAACGCTTGTAATCACCAATGATGGTGATCACCCCTTTGGGTCCCGGCATCTTCATCTTCAGATACGCCACATGCGTAGAGGCCATGAATTTTGCCAGTGCCGGTCTACCCAGCAAAGCATGGTAGGGGCTCTCCAGATCAACCACCTCGAACATGAGGTTTTCCACCCTGCAGTTATCCCGGCTGCCAAACATGACATCCATCCGGATCTTGCCCATCGGCGCACACGAAAGTCCCGGCACAATGCCGTGGAACGTGGTCTTGCTTGGTTCCAGCATATTTTCCTTGATTCCCAGCTTCTCCATCGTATCCCGATACATGATGTTGATGCTGCTTCCATTATCAATGAGGACCTTGCTGAATCTTACGTTATTAGCCGGCCCGACGAATGTCGGATCCATCACCAGAGCATATCCGCCGGGATTTGGCATGATCCGGGGATGATCTGCCCTGTCCCAACCAACAGCCTGGTCAGACCAGTACATCAGCTTTGGCACAGCCGACATAACGGCATTCACCTCCAGACTCCGCCGGTACAAGCTCTGCTTGTCTGTTCTCTCGGTCTCAAAGACCATATAGCTCTGATCATACTCCTTGTACTCATTCCGGCCCGCTCCTGGGCCTCCGGCGTTATATTCCGGATTATAGCTCTGGTCAACTTGATTTACGCCGGCATTTCCGGCGTTGCTCTGATTCCCAGGATTACCCGGCCTAGGTGGGACTGCAATTGTATTGGCACCTGTCAACGGCGATGGAGCTGCCGGGACAGAGGGTCTAGCCGGTCCCCAGGGACCTGCACGACCTGCCAATATGTCGTCCAGCCACGAACAGTTCCTTGTCAAATGGTTTGCCGGCTTTCCCGGCTGGAATGTGTGAAACACACAAGGCTTGTCCATGGCAAGACCCACAGTATACTTCGGCCACTGCTTCTTCTGGCCGGCGGCTCCGCCGGCATTCTTGTTGGTCCAGACATTCTTCTTCTGGAACGTCTGTGCTTGCTGCTGCGGCTGCTGCTGAGGCTGCTGATAGTTCTCATATCTCGGACGCTGGCTACTGCCGGCGCCCCCTTGCTCTTCCTCCACAGCTGCAACTTGTGCTGCTCCGTACCGATAATCCGGCCGCTCATCTCTCCTCTTATTCCGGTTATCCGGGCGATAGTATTGCCCCGGTCTACCGGCATTGCTGGTGTTCCCCTGGGTTTGCCCCTGTCCTTGTGAATCGAGACTGGGCTGCTTGGGATCTCCCAGAGCATAACTATCAGCGATCTTGATTGTTTCGGCCAGCGTGGCCGGCATTTGCCTCTGAAGCTTTTGCCACAGCATGGTGCCATGCTGGCACCCATGAGCGAACCACATGATGGCCTGCTGCTCATTGATTCCTTCGCAGGAATTGCGCAACGTGCACCACCTGGTCAGATAGTCACGGTCAGTCTCATTCACTCCTTGCCGGCAGTTAGCCAGCTGCTGCGGACGGTTGGGCCTCTTGTATGTACTGGTAAAGTTCGACACAAACTGCTCTTCGAAATCAATCCAGCCGTTGATACTCCCGGCCGGCAAATTATTCAGCCATATCCTGGCTGGACCTTCCAACATCTGCGGCACATATCGTACCGCCCATCTGAGGTTTCCTCCGGCGATGTTCACCGCTGTGGAGTAATCCTCCAACCAATCTTCCGGCTTCGTACTACCATTATATGTCCTCGCGCCACGCGCGAGCTGGAAGAAGTAAGGCACCGGCTCCCCCATAATCCGGGGTCCGAAACACATAGGGCCCGGAGCTCCTTGTCTCTCCACCAACTCTGATTGGTGGAGCTTGTCCAGCTTGAAACGTGCATCATTGGCTTCCAAGGACCGAGGTCCAAGCCGGGATGCTATTGGGCCTGCGATCATCTGCTGCTGCTGCTCCGGCTGATGCTGCTCACTATGCCGGTCTTGCTGATGCTGCTGCTGATATCCCGCCCTGGCAAGGGCGGAATTGCCGTCATCCTCTCGATGTCCCGGATGGCCTGCACCCTGCTGCTGCGCTGCCCCTCCGGCGCCCTGTTGCTGACGTCGGGCTGCACTGTTACTCCGGCCACCAACGGCCGCTGCTGCTTCATGCCCGGCCGGCACACTCTGGCCGGGCTTCTTGCTGCCGACATACTTGTCAGCTTGGCCGACATTCTTCTGCACCATCGCCTGCTTTCCGGCGGCAGCCGGATCGTACACCTGGATCTGCTTGTCCCGGCGGCCAGAGGTCACACTTCCGGCACGCCGGGCGCTAGGATGCGGGGACGAGGCTTGGCCCCTCGACCTCGCGCCGGCACCTCCCGCCGACACAATGTACTGGGATGCCCCGGCACCTGGGTTTGCCTTCTTAAAGGCCTCCTGCTGCTTTGTAGCTTCAGACAAAAGTTGGTTAAGCCGGGCTTGCTGCTCACGCAGTGCTTCGCCGGATAAAGAAGATAAATCCTTAGCTACCTCGGCCGCTGCTCTAAGGTTCTTTACTGGCGAACTATAGACTACCTTAGGCACAGTACTAGTTGCAGTATGACTCTTATCTCTAGCATCTTTTCCTATCTCAGCATTAAGATTTCTGCCTCTAGTTCTAACCTCTTCTATCCGGCTAGGCCGGATTACTACAGGAGTAAAACCATGGGCTGCCTCATACTCACGGAGTTGCCGGTTAAACCGTTCGCGCTCCTGGTTCATGGCCAGGGCCTCGTCGACGAGGGCCTGACGAGATCCCTCCAGGACCTCCCTTGTCTGCTCCGGATCAACGCCGGATCGCACCGGCTCGAGAAGCCGGTCGATGATGGGAAGAAGAACCTCGCCCTTAGCCGGCACACCGGAAGTGCCGGCCAGGTTCTCCGCACGCTCCAACGGAGGACGCGCCGACCTCTTGACCTTCGGCGGCTCCGGAAGAGAAGCTCCGGCCGCTGCTGCTTTGCCGGCATCTTCCGCCGGCGGCACGGATGTGCCGGCCATCATCACCTCAGCCGACTCTACTGAGCGAGCGCTACGCCCAGCGTGAGCCAGCCGATGTGACGGAGGATCCGACGCCACCAGCACCTCCTTCCTGCAAATTCTCTCAGTTCCCACGTACACCTCGTGGGAACCGAAAGACATAATCCGGCCATCCCTGGGGAACGGCCGGCCACCGAGACAACCGGCGTTGTCACTGACGAAACTGAGCGAGCCTAGCCTCTGGACGAGGCCAGAGACCACGCGCACTCCCGAAGCTGCTATCACAGACCCCGTCCGAATGAACACTCCGCCCAGCATATCGATCTGATGCCCCACGGTGGGCGCCAAATGTCGTCGTGGTGAAACAACATATGCCATAGGATGGCTTAAATGGGGGCCGAACTAGATGCTGGAGGATTCGGGAGAGGGGAACGAGCTAAAAAGCACGACAGAAAGAGACACTGATCTACCCAGGTTCGGGGCTCTCGTAAGGAGATAACACCCCTACTCCTGCTCTACTGATTGTATATATGGGTCGATGTAGTACACCACAATGGTGCTTCCAAGCTCTCTGCTAGAGAAGGAAGATGAACTGCTAAGTGTAGGAGTACAGAGTGATCAATCTACCTTCAACCTTCCAACCTTCTTCCAGCGAACAACCCTTTACCAGGGCTCCCTATGCCACCTTATATAGTGGTGGTCAGGGTTACAACGGTCATAGAAGACCAGGAGACACCAACTACACTCCAAACAGGACTTACTGTCGAGGGCAGACGCCCACGACTTTCTCCCTGATTGCTCTCGATGGGACTCCCCTTGCTGTACCTTGTACCTCTTGAACTGTGGCCTTACCTCTGTGCGGTAAGCTCGTACTTGTGCACAGTGAGGGTAGGTAACCTCCACTGTGCACCCTGCCATCTTACTCTGCTACCATGCTTGGATGTTTTCTTCCTTGATTGTAGGGATGTGACACCTTGGTTGACTTAAGTATCCCGGATATGACCGTTGGCCATACCCAGGACTTATATGCCGGACCAACGACCTACGAGGGTCGGGTAATCCGGCCTCCCCTGCTCCTGCACAACACACAAAATGGTTAGGCCGGCATATCTAAGTATATGCCGGCACACTTTTATAAGTATTCCGGCTATGCCGGCATATCCAAGTATCAGCCGGGATACACATTATATGCCGGCCTGGCCGATGCACTTATATTCCGGCCAGGCCCTTCCTCGATAACCCGGCATAAAGTCAATCATAGACGTTGTGTCTTTCTACTCTCTTGACCCTACCGGGGGTCATCCCCCCGACAGCAGTAGCTAGATGGTTGTCTTCTCCACCATGTGCTTCATGTTTAGATCTTGTGAGCTGCCCTATATGATCAAGATCATCTTTATGTAATCATACATGTCATGTTTGTTGGGATCCAATGAGTATTGGTACTATGTCAAGTTGATGTGCTGAAATATATATTTTATGTTATCTCTATGTTGTTTATGATCTTGCATGCTTTCCGTTGCTAGTAGCTATCTTGGCCAAGTAGATACTAGTAACTCCAAGAGGGAGTATTTATGCTCGATAGTTGGGTTCATGTCTCTATTTAATCTGGGGGAGTGACAGAAACCTCTAAGGTTGTAGATGTGTTGTTGCCACTAGAGAGAAAACAACATTCTTGTGTCCAAGGACATTTGCTTTGTTTACATTACGCACTTTGCTTAATGCAATTATCTGTTGTTCGCAACTTAATACTCAAGGGATCCTCGGATGATTCCCCGTGAGTGGATTATTAGTCATAGATGCAGTTGGATGGCGGTCTATGTATTTTGTCGTAATGCCCAGAGTGAACCTCATAGTGATCCTCGTGATGTATGCACGTTATCTTTACTCTATCAATTGCCAAACTGTAATTTGTTTACCCAGTATGTTATTATTTATCTTATGAAGAGACACCGCTAGTGAACTGTAGACCCCGGTCCAATTTCCTTTACATTGTTACACCGTTTACTTTACTCGCACTGTTTACTTTTACTTGCATACTATTATCCTTTTACCACTCGATACGCTCAATCCTTTGTTTACAGCAAACTGGTGAGATTGACAACCTTATCGTAAGTTGGGAGCAAAGTACTTTTTTGTGTTGTGTGCAGGTTTCACGTTGCTGCTGGGTGAAGACACACCAACAATATTCCTGGCGCCATTGTCCGGAGTGTCACGAAGCTAGCAAGCATCACCTTCTTAAGTTTGGTTCTTTCTCCTACTGGTTTGATAAACCTTAGTTTCATAACTGAGGGAAGACTTGTTGTTGTGCTCATCAAACCTTCTCTTGGGGTTCCCAACTGGTCGGTCATCTACATCAACACCGCACCATCAACAAGTTTTCTAGCGCCGTTGCCAGGGAGAAAGAAAACTTCTGCAAGGGGAGTCTCTCATGCACAATCTTTTACTTTGTTTTTGTTTAACTTTACTTTATTTTTGCTTGCATCTTTTTATCAAAAATATAAAAAATTAGTTTCCTTTATAGTTATTATTTTATTACTCTTATTTCATTATGTTGTTCCCTAAGTATGTTTTGGAGGACCTCTCAGTAGGTAGTGGTTCTATTATTGGGAAAGGTAACATTGAGGAGTTCTTTAATCATATTAGTATGCATAAAGATGTTGAGGATAGATCTTTGGCTGAGCTTGCTTCTAGTTATGAAGTTGCTGCTGCTTATTTAGTTCACATGTTGGAGGCTAGGTTTGTTAACCTTAATCCTTTTATGCAACAAATGTTTCTTAAGCTTCATGATATTGAAGACTCCGAAAAGAAAGATTTTATTTTGGAGACTTTGCGTAGAGAATTTAAAGATGTTGCTATTGAAGCTAGGAAAGTTTTTGAGCATTGTAATATGCTTGGCTCGCCTGTTAATGTTGTTGGTACAAACAATGAAGACATCAAAGTACCAATTCCTTGCAAACTTGTAGGATTGCATGAAGCTTTGGAAAAGAATTTTGATTGGATTTGTCCTGAATATCTTTTTAATGAATTGAGTGAACCAAAGCATGATCACAAGGGGTCTTCAAAAACTTATTTGGATGCAAAACAATGTCTTGTTGAAAAGACTTCTGCAATGGATCTTAATGCCTCATTTGAAAATACTTGATTTCCACTTTCTGCGCCTAGCTCAAAGGCGTTAAAGAAAAGCACTCTTGGGAGATAACTCATTGTTTTCTTTTTAGTTCTTTTTCTTTTATTTGAGTCTTGTAAGTTATTACTACTGTAATAACCGCTCCTTATCCTTTTTATTTCGTTGTTGTGCCAAGAAGAACCTCTAATTTGAGGGAGGTAAGATTTGGAAGTTGCTGTCCTGAAATAGATTTTGGTGCTGCACCGTAAAAATTTGTAAAAATTCTCAGAATATATTTTTGACCTGCGATTTCTTGTGCAAATGCCCCAGGTTATATCCAAACTTTCATTAGTTTTGCACTTTTCGATTTGAGCAACATAAGGTCCTCAAAAAATTCGACCTTTGACAACTGTTCTGTTTTGACAGATTTCTGCCACAATTTGTGTTTGCTTCTTGATCGCTTTTTTTTGAGTTCTTTTGATCATGAAACTTTTGGGGAAGTTGCTACAGTAGTATATGCTTTATATGTGGTGTTTTTGAGTTGAAACCTGAACCAAAAAGGGTTGATTCACTATTATGTTTATGCTAATGTTGCTAATAGAATTGTGTGAAGATTTGTATGTAGGAAATTTTCAAGTGTAGGGATTGGAGAATGATGAGATGAGATGAAGAATGGACAAAAGCTCAAGCTTGGGGATGCCCATGTCACCCCAAGAAATATCCAAGAGGTACAAGTGCTGCGTGTGGTGGTGTATAGTTGACGTGGGAGCAGACGGTCCTTGTGCGTGGTGGATAACCAGCCCGTTGGGAACCCCAAGAGGAAGGTATGATGAGTGTAGCAGCAAGTTTTCCCTCAGTTTAAGAAACCAAGGTTTATCGAACAGGAGAAGAAAGACAATGACGACTGAAGGTGTTGTGGAACCTGCACACACACAAACAAATACTTTGTTCCCAACTTGCGATGAGGTTGTCAATCTCACCGGTTTGCTTGAAACAAAGGTTATGAGTGTATCGAGTGGAAAACAATATAGTATGCGAGTAAAGTAAACAGTACGAGTAAAGTAAACAGGTGATAGCAATATGATGGAAATAGGACCGGGGTCCACAGTTCACTAGTGGTGTCTCTCCATAGATAAAATAACACATGCTGGGTAAACAAATTACAGTTGGGCAATTGATAGAATAAAGATAACGTGATATGTCAAGAAGATCACTATGAGATTTACTCTGGGCATTACAACAAAATACATAGACCGCCATCCAACTGCATCTATGACTAATAATCCACTTGTGGTGAATCAATCCGAGAACTCCACAAGTATTAAGTTGCGAACAACAGATAATTGCATTAAGCAAAGTGTGTAATGTAAACAAAGCATATGCCCTTGAGCTTATGAATGTTGTTTTCTCCCTAGAAGCAACAGCACATCTACCACCTTAGAGGTTTCTGTCACTCCCCCAAGTGAAATAGAGGCATGAACCCACTATCGAGCATAAATACCCCCTCTTGGAGTCACTAGCAACTACTCGGCCAAGATAGCTACTAACAACGGAGAGCATGCAAGATCATAAACAACATAGAGATAACAAAAGATAATATTCAGTACAGCAACTTAATCATAAACACCAATATTCATCGGATCCCAACAAACCAAACATGTAGAATTACATAACGGTGATCTCAATCATGTACGGCAGCTCATGAGATCTAAACATGAAGCACATAGTGGAGAAGACAACCATCTAGCTACTGCTATGGACCCATAGTCCAAGGTAGACTACTCACTCATCGCTCCGGTGGCGATTCCCCTCTCCGGCAGGGTGCCGGGAAGAGCTTCTGGACCCTCCCGATCTTCGGGTCGATGGCGGCGGCGGATCGCAATGTGTTCTGGTAAACTGATCGGGCCCTTAGGTTTTTTCTCATCGGGGGGTCTTTATAGGCGAAGGGACGTTGTCAGAGGAGGGGCCAGGCGCCCTCACACGGGGGTGGCGCGGGCCAGGGCCTAGCCGCGCCGCCCCTGTGTGTGGGGCCCTGGTGGCCCCCCTCCTACTTCTCTTCGGATCTCTGGAAGCTTCCGGGTAAAATAAGACTTCAGAAACTTGTTTCGTCCAATTCCAAGAATATTTCCTGTGTATCACTCTGAAACACAAAAACAGCAGAAAACAGGGAACTGGCACTGTGGCACTTCGTTAATAGGTTAGTTCCGGAAAATGCATAAAAATGCCACTAAGTGTAACGAAACAATAGGCAAATGGTGTAAAAATAAGCATGGAGCATCAAAAATTATAGATACGTTTGAGACGTATCAAGCATCCCCAAGCTTAACTCCTGCTCGTCCTCGAGTAGGTAAGTGATAACAAAAGAATAATTTTTGAGGTGACATGCACCTACACAATCTTGATCATATATGTAAGCATTGGTGAGCTGGGATCAATAGAACTTAAAACATGGGCATGAAGATATAATCATGACAATAAGAACTTAGCAACCATAGTCCCTAATCTTTTGATCCAAGAGTCCTTCGGTCTTAGGTCGGTATATCGTCCATAGTATATATTTGAAGTAGATGAGGAATAGAGTAAAACAAATCTTTGAAAAGACTTGGTAATTAAAGAGGTAAATAAATTCTTTGTCAAAATCTCTTGAGAGTACAAGTTGAGAGTGTAAGATATTGGTAGTGAATAAGATGAGAGTATAATTTGGGCTTTGGGTACCAAAGCAAATAAATTTCTTTTGTAGAAATAAGTTTTTGTCAACATATCACTTTCTTAGCTAACGACCATGCTAACTAAGGTCTCCTAAGGTCATGATAGTCCTGATACCAAACTTGTGATATCAGAGATATCATTTTCTAACGACCATGCTAACTAGGGTTTCCTAGAGTCAGCCTAGGCTCTGATACCAACTTGTTACGACCTCAAATTTGATACAAATTCGAAGTGCCCGTTATGTAATCCATCACAATCCCAGAATCAGTGTTGTGACTTACATAACGTAGTTGATATCACAGTCATAGACATTAATAGTAAATAAAGGGGATTACATAAGTGGTCGTACAGACCAAACCTTACAATTCATCAATATGCAGCGGAATAACACTTTGGGTCCATATTGTCAAGCTTCAACCGCACAGGCAAAGCAGACAGTAGGAAACGAGCCTAATTCGCAAAGTCGTCAATGATTTCTTCCTTCTTGATTTCTCTCCTTCAAGTCTGGCCAAGTTAATAGCCAGGGACAGAGCCGTGAGTACATTGCATGCACTCGCAAACCATCTTATAAATAAATGAATAGAGAATGCATAGTTCATATAGTGGTCTAAGCTCTAGGTTCATTTGCATAAAGCAGAATTTCCTTTCAAAGATCTTTTATCTAAAATGGTAAGAAAACATTTAGCTCTTTATAAATCTCTAGATGGAATCCCCCAAATGTCAATTCTTTTGTTCACCAAGTCACCTTCATGGTCACCAAAATTCATTGTCAAGTCACCTTTCTCAATCATTTTCAAAGTAAAACTTGATAACGGCCAAGCAGCGCCAAACCAACCGTCCATGACCGCGGACGCGGCTATTCGAATAGTTTTACACTCTGCAGAGGTTGTACACTTTACCCACACCATCCGACTACTCATCGTGTGGGCAACTTCCCCGCATAACAACATATGCCACGACAAGTAGCCGACCATAATGTTTCACCTGCCCGCCTTAGTATAAACACCACCGCCTAGAGATGTACCCCTCAACACCGGAGTCTCCAAGAAGCTGTCCGGAAGGTGCAAGGTTCCCAGCCAATTGGTCTCCGGAATGCCACTAACCGAAGTAGAGTTCTACCTGGCAGTACATTTTCAATGAGGGCCCTTGGGCTTGTACCCCAACCACCTATGGATAAGGAGGACAAGGCGAAACTTGACAACCGCAAGGTGCCTTGGAAAAGGAGTCCCTGGTCGGACCTCCACTTACATTTTGTAGGGTCTACACTAAGGCGAAACAAACTACTCCACTAAGCCCTGTCCCATACCAGGATAATGTGGTCGCACTGTATGATTGGTCCAGTGGTACTTCACTCATTTATCATTTTTGTCAAACCTTCATGTCACCTTCACCATGTCACCATTTTGTAAATAGTTTTCAAAGTCACCCTTGGGAAGGTTGCCCATCTCCAAGGTTTGTATTTCAAAATCATCCTTGGGCAAGGTTGCCCCTTTCCAAGGTTTTCATTTCAAAATCTTCATGATCTCCATTGGGGTTCCCACCTAGTCATTTTCCATGAATGCCTTCAGCTGAAGCATGATCCTCATGAGGGCACAAGGATCTAGGTAGGTATATTGGATAGGCTTAGCTTGATGCTCTACTTAGCATCCACTAAGGAAAGGGTTTCTCAAAGGTAGGCTAGGTTTGATGCCCTTGATGTCATCCACAAAAAGAGTTGGATGCACTTGTCAAGAAAGACATCACTACTTATTTGCAACTTGGTAACAATCATTTTAGCATGTATTTTTATTTAAAAGCAAGTAAACATGCATTATAAAACTGGGTAATGGTATGATCAAAAGATGGCTTGCCTTGGTTGGCAAAGTCATAGGCTTCTTCATCTTCATCTCGGGTGGGGTAGTCTCCATCACCATTGCTTGGTTGACTTCAGGATCCATTCTCCTTACTCTCGTTATCGTCTAATCGTAGGAAGGTAAACAAGCATACAATCATCACACAATTCACAAACAACACATACTTACTATAATAAGGATACTTGGGTAAGAGAAACGATCTAGGAAGTCTATGGAGAGTGGTTTCGACGATAATTCAGTTCCAATGGATGAGATGATTGAGTTGTTGTATCTAAGTAGGGTTTATTCATTTTGGATTATGAAAATATCTCCTGCAAGTTCTTATTGACCAAGGTCATATACTACTAGTATATGTTCAAGATTATGGTTCATCTAAAGAGGCTTCATAGGATTTTGAGTATTTTTGTTTTATTGAAGCCATTGCTAGTTTGCAACTATTTAGTAATCAAATTTAAATCTACAAGTAGGGTCTATAGATCCTAGTTGACTTGTATCAAAGGTTATAGATCAATATTTAGAAATGTGGTTGATTTGAATTGGTTTCATATCATTTCCATTTATTTTAAAATATGTGTGCAAGTTTGAGTTTCTAATTACTATCATGTAGGATTAAATTTCCAAATACCTCCTACAAGCTCACATGGACTAAGATCAATACCTATAGATAGGTATTTGGAAATATGGTTTAACAATAAGAGTTCCATAAAAATTTTGATTATTGATTTGAGTTTAAGAAAATCCTATATGACAATTGCCCATTTAACCATATAAGTAAATAGAATTTATTTTAAAAGGTTCAAAAATGAGATCTAATGCCATAGACAGATGGGTATCACTAATTGTGAATTTCCAAAGTTGGATTTATATTTTTAGGAATTTTATTTGAATTGATATGGATTTTCTAAGTGGAAAAAGCTCCTGTTTTGTTATTTTTACTGCAACCACTATGTAAATCCAATTGTGTTGAAACCACTTTTATTGGATAGCTTATGTTCTAAGGTTTCCAGAACATTTTCATTTGCTAGATTTGGATTGGTATATCTCCGGGAAAATTGAATATACTAAAACATCTGAATGAGTTTTTTAAAAATCGGAAATCGAATATCCCCTTTTTTTTTATCCGGGCCGGACACGCAGATCTTACTGGGCCGGCCCACTAGGCTAAGCTGGCCGGGTGAGCAGGGAAAAAATAGGGAGCCGGCTTGACAGCGGGGCCCAGCTGTCAGGATCGAATTAAACGAAACGGTACGTTCTTCTTCCTCGACGCGGGATACTGCGAGGAACTCACCGACGGCGAGGCGAAGGGCGCGGCGGCGTAGCTCGATGAGGAAGGCACGGGAGGCGACGGCGACTTGCAGTCCGGCGGAGGAGCTCCTCCTCTTCCACCTCGTCCAGGCGGCAGCTGGAGGGAGCGGCTGGAACACCGGGAACGGCACGACATCCTGCAGCTCGGCCTGCTCCGGCGAGCTCAAACCGGCGAGCAACTAGCGAAGCGAGGATGTCTAGGAGGTAGAGGGAGGTGAGGCGAATCTTTTCAGGCCAACAGGGGGCCCTTTTATAGGCGGGAGAGGGAGCACGGGGCGAGGGGATCTGCGGAGAGAGCGCGGCCGGTGTCGGCCGTGGGAGGGGCAAGGCTTGGTTCTGGTGTAGGCGGCGGGCTGCGTCGTGTTGTAGGAGTGTCGGGGACGTGATGGCGCGGCAGGGTGACGACGGAATCGATGGGGAGCAGTGGTGCCTGTGGACGTGGTCGGGGTGACTTCTCCTCCTTTCTTCCTTGTCTCACGGCCTGGGTCGGGGCTGGGGAGGCTGGGCTCGACAGAGGGAGGAAGTCCACGACATGGCTACAGGACCTGGGCGAACATGAACAGCGATGCTCACAGTAGAACCGATTTTCTAGATTTTTGCCCACCACGTGTTCGATCAAATGCCCGCAAGAAATTTAAATTCAAATTTTTGAAAACGGCCACCGTGGGTTGTCAAGATATTGGACAAGGGTTCCAGGGATATTTTTGTTTCGAAGAAATAACAAGTTTTGCAAAAATTTATATTTCAAACTTGGGTATTGTCACTGTTTCAGATTCAAAGTTTGGCTGATGATTGCGTGGGTTTCTGGTTTGAGTTTTTGTTGGAAAACTCTTGGTTGAGTTAGTATGCAGCATGGTCAAGCTCAACTAACTGACCACACCCATACTTGAGTTACAGATTTCTTATTCTAAGTGTCCAAAGTAGGGTAGTGGTTAACTTTTTCTAGATCATCTTTGCTTCTCTTTTTCTTTATTTCTCTTGCTTCTGGTTCTTTTGATCTTTGTGGTTCTTCTCTAATGCTTCTATTGGTTAGGTTTGAATTAACTAAACATTGCACAACAAATTAAAACCCACATGAAATCATAGAACAACATGTATTTTCAATACTATGTATGCATGCAATATGAAGTGCAAAGGTTTTAATTGGTCTAAAAGTGTTGGTTTTCTTGTAGATGACATGGAGTTGGGAAATGACCTCTTATTTAAATTCAAACTTTGGTAGAATATTAAATAGAGTTCCAAGTTGATTTTTGTTTCACGCTTTATTGTATTTGATTCTTTTCTATTTGTTTGTGATTGCTTGACTCAATTTTGGTTTGGCCATTGACCCAAATGGGTTTAGCATGTAACCATACACCAAATTTAATAGTTCGAAAACTATTTCAATTTAACAAAAATCTTTATTTAAAACTTTGGGCTCAAAGGATTTGTTTTAAAACCCTTCTCATACTCTTTTTATTTGAAGCACGGGAGCAAATGCTCAAATTCACAAGTTTTTAAAAGACAATAAATTAATCTTGTATTCAAAATAAAAGTTTTTGTTGGCTCCAAAATTTGGTATTTTGATTAATTCCATTTATTTCTATTTTCCAAAAATTTGGGTTGTTACAATCACGATATCAACTCAAATAAGAAGTGCAATGTTGAAAGCTTGCCCATGACAGCATGGCTGGGCTAGTCTCCAACTTACAACTTGCAAGCATAACAACTCAACATAAGAGACCACAATGTCAAATTTTTAAGAACAGGAAAAAGTAAAGTGTGCCTTCCGGTTCGTGAGAGCTTTACTGACCGAATTTCGCATAACACTGGTAAGAGTTTAATTTGAAGAGAAAATAAAAGCAAGTCAAATTTACTTGGAATAGCAAATTGCTAGTAGGTATGTATGGTGGACACTTTGGAAAACTTTGGCTTTTAGGAGTTGGATGCACGAGTAGAGCTCATACTCAGTACAAGGCGAGGGCTAGCAAAAGACTGGGAGCGACCAACTAAGAGAGCAATAATGGCCATAATCATGCAAAGCGACAAAGCGACATTAAAAGAAGCATACGATGGCATCAAAAGTCAAAAACTAAATGATCATGAAGGCTATTGGCGACTTTGTAAGAGTCTAACATGTGTGAGCATGCGCCAAGTCAACCCAAATAAAGCATCAAGGAGAAAACCAAAATAATGCTTCCATACAATAAAAACAACGCATCATTTTTTCAAAGGCTCATTAAGCAATCTCAGTTATTTGAGACAAGTCATGCTACAGCAAAACCACTAAGCATACTATCAAAAAGACATCAAGCATGACATGAAAAAGCCTAAGCCGCAGTCTACACAAGCTCCTTCTTGTACCACTATTTTGCATAAAGCTTTTTCTCTTTTCCAACACCATTTGAAATTTTTTAAGACACCTCTTTTGATGAAAACCAATGAAGATCAGAGGCAAAAATACACCTTGATAAAAAGATATGACAAGGTCTGAACACAAATCAAGGCAAAAACGAAAACCAAAAGCAGTAGCAGAAAAAGAAGAACGCTCGATGAACGATAAGAGTGAAAAACTGAGCGTTCTTTGCAAATGAAAACGAGTACATCTCCTCCAAAAGAAAATTTGTTAGGGTCCAACCATTTATTGCAGCAAACAAACAAACTAAACAAACTAAGAAAACTAAAACAACTGACGCTCCAAGAAAAACATATAGTGCATGAAGCAATAAAAATATAGTGTTTTGAAAGGTGACCTGATTTTTGCCGATGAAGAAGGGGTGCCTCGGGGGCATCCCCAAGCTTTGACGCTTGTACTTCTTGGATATTTCTTGGGGTGATGCATGGGCATCCCCAAGCTTGATCTTTTGTCCATTCTTCAACTCATCTCATCATTCTCCAATCCCTACACTTGAAAACTTCCTTCATACAAAACTAAACACAAATCTATTAGCAACATTAGTGCAAGCATAACATATAATCAATCCTCTATTTGCTTCAGGTTTCAACTCAAAACCACCACATATATAGCATATACTACTGTAGCAACCTCCCCAAAAGTTCCGTGATCAAAAGAACTCAAAAGAAAGCGATAAAGTGGCAAACACAAATATTGGCAGAAATCTGTCAAAACGGAACAGCTGACAAAGGTCGAATTTTTGAGGGATTTTCTGTTGCTCAAATCAAAAAGTGTTCAACTAAGAAAAGTTTGGATATAACCTGGGGCATATGCACAAGAAATCGCAGGTCCAAAAGATAAACAGAGAATTTTCACGAATTTTTATGGTGCAGCACCGAAAACAGTTTCAGGACAGCAACATCCCCAAATCTTTACCTCACTCAAATTAGAGGCTTCTCTTGGCACAAAAACGAAATAAACAAGATAAGCAGCGGTCATTACAGTAGTAATGACTTCCAAGACTCAAATAAAAGAAAAAGTACTGAAAATAAAACATTGGGTTATCTCCCAAGAGTGCTTTTCTTTAACGCCTTTGAGCTAGGCACAGAAAAGTGCGAATCAAGTAATATCAAGTGATGAAGTGCTAGGATCAGCACGTGCCTTACGTCTCCCTTTCTTACCTTTGCTCTTGACTCTAGGAAAGACATGGTTATTGCAAGGTGGAGAAGTAAATGTTATATTGCCTTTTCCCACATCGATAATGGCGCCCAGGAGCTTCAGAATGGATCTTCCAAGTGTGATTTGTCATTTTCCTACACATTCAATAACAAGATAATTAGTAGATATCATTCTTCCTAGGATTTTTGTAAAGACTCCTTCAGCTATTCCAAGGGGAAATATGGTGGCATTGTTAGTAAGAAAAATTTCTTCTCCTCCTTCAGAAAGCTTCCAAAGGCTCAAAGATTCATAAACATCCTTTGGCATGAGACAAAATTCAGACATAATGTCACAACGAGCATGAAAAGTTTCACCACTAATGGTGATTTTTATTGTAGGATACCAACTCGAAGGTGCAGTATTTGTTGGTACATAATCAAAATGCTGGCGCAAAGTATTGTAGCAAGAATTCAAACTAGCAGTTTGAGTCTCAAGAGTATTAAGTCTATTGAAAATGCACACAAGAGAGGAATCAAAATAGGTTGGCATGCTATAAATTGTAATCAACTTTTTTATAATATTGAAGGCTTGATCTCCATCACAATGAAGGAAATCTCCTTCAGCAGTAGCATCCAAAGCATATCTATAACGAAGAGAAAGTCCAAAGTAAAAGCTACTAAGAAGCAAACTCAAAGTCATTTTAGGTTCAGTTTTTTCATGCCAATCATAAATTCTAGACCAGGCTTCTTTAAAGCTTTCCTCATCTTTCTGCTTAAAGGTAGAGATCATGTCCTCGGGGGACATAGTAGTAGCAACTGAACTAGACATAATAAACTAAAGTAAAGAAATAACAAGCTACCAAGGATTCTATTTTTTTTGGGTTTTTGATATAAAAGCAATGCAGGTAAAATAAAATAAAGTAAAGCAAAACAAATAACAAAGTAAAGAATGTGTGTGCGAAGAACTCCCCTCGCAGAGGTCTTCTCTCTTCCCCGGCAACGGCGCCAGAAAAATAGCTGCTGCGTGTGGTGGTGTATAGTTGACGTGGGAGCAGACGGTCCTTGTGCGTGGTGGATAACCAGCCCGTTGGGAACCCCAAGAGGAAGGTATGATGAGTGTAGCAGCAAGTTTTCCCTCAGTTTAAGAAACCAAGGTTTATCGAACAGGAGAAGAAAGACAATGACGACTGAAGGTGTTGTGGAACCTGCACACACACAAACAAATACTTTGTTCCCAACTTGCGATGAGGTTGTCAATCTCACCGGTTTGCTTGAAACAAAGGTTATGAGTGTATCGAGTGGAAAACAATATAGTATGTGAGTAAAGTAAACAGTACGAGTAAAGTAAACAGGTGATAGCAATATGATGGAAATAGGACCGGGGTCCACAGTTCACTAGTGGTGTCTCTCCATAGATAAAATAACACATGCTGGGTAAACAAATTACAGTTGGGCAATTGATAGAATAAAGATAACGTGATATGTCAAGAAGATCACTATGAGATTTACTCTGGGCATTACAACAAAATACATAGACCGCCATCCAACTGCATCTATGACTAATAATCCACTTGTGGTGAATCAATCCGAGAACTCCACAAGTATTAAGTTGCGAACAACAGATAATTGCATTAAGCAAAGTGTGTAATGTAAACAAAGCATATGCCCTTGAGCATATGAATGTTGTTTTCTCCCTAGTAGCAACAGCACATCTACCACCTTAGAGGTTTCTGTCACTCCCCCAGGTGAAATAGAGGCATGAACCCACTATTGAGCATAAATACCCCCTCTTGGAGTCACTAGCAACTACTCGGCCAAGATAGCTACTAACAACGGAGAGCATGCAAGATCATAAACAACATAGAGATAACAAAAGATAATATTCAGTACAGCAACTTAATCATAAACACCAATATTCATCGGATCCCAACAAACCAAACATGTAGAATTACATAACGGTGATCTCAATCATGTACGGCAGCTCATGAGATCTAAACATGAAGCACATAGTGGAGAAGACAACCATCTAGCTACTGCTATGGACCCATAGTCCAAGGTAAATTTCTTTTGGAGGAGATTTACTTGTTTTTCATTGCCAAGAACACTCCAGTTTTCACTCTTATCGTTCAACGAGTGTTCTCTTCTTCTAGAACTGCGTTTAGCTTTCGTTTTTCGCCTTGATTTTTGTTCAGATCTTGTTTTATCTTTGCATCAAGGTGTATTTAGACCACTGGTTTATGTTGGTTTTCATCAAAAGAGTTGCCTCAAAAAGGTTTGAATGGTGTTGGAAAAGAGAAAAAGTTTCATGCAAAAAAGTGGTACAAAAAGGAGCTTGTTTAGACTGCGGCTTAGACTTTTTCATGCCATGATTGATATCATTTTGATAGTATGCTTAGTGATTTTTGCTGTAGCATGACTTGTCTCAAATGACTGAGATTGCTTAATGAGCCTTTGAAAAAATCATGCGTTATTTTTTATTATATGGAAGCATTTATTTGGTTTTCTCCTTGATGCTTTATTTGGATTGATTTGGCGCATGCTTACAACATGTTTGACTCATACAAAGTCGCCATAAGCCTCTATGATCATTTAGTTTTTGACTTGTGATGCCATTTTATGCTTCTCTGAATGATGTTTGTCGCTATGCATGATTATGGTCGTTATTGCTCTCTTAGTTGGTCGCTCCCAGTCTTTTGCTAGCCCTCATTTTGTACTGAGTATGAGCTCTACTCGTGCATCCAACTCCCAAAAACCAAGTTATGCCAATGTGTCCACCATACATACCTATTAGCAATTTGCTATTCGAAGTACATTTGACTTGCTTTTATCTATCCTTCGAATTAAACTCTTTTGGTGTTATGCAAAAATTAGTAAGTAAAGCTCTCACGAACCTAATGACACACTTTACTTTTCTCGCTTTTAAATTTTTGACATTGTGGATCTTTTATGTTGACGTTATGCTTGCAAGTTGTAAGTTGGAAATTAGCCAAACCATGTCATCATGGGGTAAGCTTTCAACATTGCACTTCTCTTATTTGAGTTGATATCGTAATATTTTGTTCATGGATACTCGCGATGTGAAACAAGTTGGAAATCTTGCGGGATCACGGAGTTTATATATGTGTTAAAGAAATATCTGGGCCACTAATCTAAGCCATGCATCATTCATGGTGGAAATATACAGCATGCACATAGTGGACATTCAATGACACATCTCAAAATAAATAGCTATACCAATGGTAAATAAAAGAGATGCCGAGGTGTTCATTGTCTGTTTGTCCTGTCATTTTGATGTGGGCTTGTTCCATGTCATCGGTCAAGGAGGTACCCCGTTGGCGGTTCTCGATGATACGTGTATACTTACAATGACAAGAGCTTGCTTGGGACCCTAAGTCGAGTAGCATGAGGTTTGGGTATTCGTACTTCACGGGACATGAAGTTTTCAACTTATGATTTGTCAAGCATATGCTTCATAATTGTACTCGTATTTACTTTAACCATTCAAGATGCCTATGATGGGGGCAATGAGAGCTCAAAGGTAGTAAGTACCATAATTTTTGAATGTTTATAAAACTTACAATCACTGCTTCCCTCTGCGAAGGGCCTTTCTTTTACTTTTATGTTGAGTCTCCACCTTCTACCTTTATGCACTGTCTAAGAGAGCATAGTTGCCATTCTGAGTTTAATGTGCATAGTCCCAAAGTTTATCATTAATTGATTCATGATTATGGTTTCACTTGTTCTAAAATTATTTGTATCTACTCGCCCTTTTAAACATTAAGGTGTCCTATGCATTTATGTTTTACTATTCCATGAAGGACAAGCTGAAAACCATTTGCTATGTTTTTTCATATGATTTGAACACACGTTTGACTTTCATTGTTTCATTATTCATGATCTTTCGTTTGTGTTTCTTTTCATGTTATAATATGGTTGCTAAGTTTTTATTATCAAGATTATGTCTTTTATGCCCATGTTTTAAGTTCTTTGATCCCAGCACTCAATGCTTACTTCGATGATCAAGATTGTGATGGTGCATGTCACCTCAAAAATTATTCTTTTGTTATCACTTACCTACTCGAGGACGAGCAGGAGTTAAGCTTGGGGATGCTTGATACGTCTCAAACATATCTATAATTTTTGATGCTCCATGCTTGTTTATACACCATTTGCTTTGAGTTTTGTTACACTTTGTGACGTTTTTATTCATTTTCCAGAACTAACCTATTAACAAGATGCCACAGTGCCAGTTCCCTGTTTTATGCTGTTTTTGTGTTTCAGAAAAGTTACACAGGAAATATTCTCGGAATTGTACGAAACAAAAGCCGAACCTCCTATTTTTACCGAAGCTTCGCGAAGACCGAAGATAAGACGGAGGGGGGCTAGGGGCCAGCCTCACCACCAGGGGGCGCGGCCCAGCCCCTGGCCGCGCCCACCTATGGTGAGACTGCCTGGTCCCACTTCTGACGCTGCCCCTTCGCCTATAAAGTCCCCTCGACGGGAAAAACCTAGGGGACAGATCGCTTTTTCTCGAAACATACTGCAAGCCGCCACCGTCGTTGAAGCGAGATCAGGAGGATCCAGGAGCTCTTCCCGGCACCCTGCCGGAGAGGGGAATCCCTGCCAGAGGCCTTCTCCACCACCATGGTCGCCTCCGGAGTGATGTGTGAGTAGTCTACCTTGGACTACGGGTCCATAGCAGTAGCTAGATGGTTGTCTTCTTGTGACGCCCCAAAAATCGCCACCTTGCGTATCGTAGCGATCACGCCACCATCCGCACGATGTCGCTTTGGAAACACACCACCAAGCGTAATATGCATATCGCAACATACATATTATGCGGGTGGAATCAAAGTAGCAACAGTTACACAAGCTCACGATGGAACCCACAAAAGAATATATTAACCACGAAGACTCCACGAGTCAAGAATCTAAATAAAATATACAATACAAAGATCCAAATCATACATAAAGCAAATAGTATCCGAGTACGGACAAGAATACAAATGGGCCTAAGAGACCTGAAGATAAACGATGGCGTCCAAACCCTGCCCAGGCCAAGCCGGAAGGGTAACCTTGCTAACGTCGTCGCTCCCATACCTGTGAAGAAGAATCGGGCCAACTGTTGCCGAAAAGGAGGGAGAAAGAGAGAAAAACGAGGGTGAGTACCGAGGCACGTACTCGCGAGACTGGAATTCAGCTGTGCTCGCCTACAGGCTATATGGTGGACTTAGCGACAACAGAAGCAATATACTACAGAGACACACTACAACTTTCGTCTAAATAGATAAGATAAGAGAGCGCAAAAAAGAACCAAATAGAATACTACAACATACATAACCCAGCCGATACATTACCCCCTTCGCACCCAACAAGGAAGTAAATGCAAAGGCACTCACACAGTTAACACGTTTTATATTGCAGGTTTGTTGTTGTAGTTTTGCTAACTTACTACACAAGTTTATTAGTATTGAAATAACAGGTGTAAGTTATTCTATGATCGAGTAGTACAGCTCCAAGTCGTCCATAACCGCGGACATGACTTTTTGAAAAGATTTAATCCTGCAGGGGTGCCCAAATGTACCCAAACGCACGATCACCCCTTAATGCCAGATCAATTAGCACACTTCCGACGGTGTGCCAGCAGGAGGTCACGACTCACACTCTCCTTCACTACAAACAAGTCCAGGAAGCCACCTGACTAAGTTTAACCCGTATCGAGAGTCTGGCCGAATCTCCGAGACGAACTTAGCTGATGCGTGAACGGTTAAGATGGATCAGAGCCCACTAGGGGATGACCACTTAACAATGCGTACTGCGCTTAGACGGACGTGCAGAACAAGGGGTTACAAGGCTCACATGGCTTCCCCCAAAGTAAATCGGACCATAAGATACAAGTTGCACGCCCGACAAGAAACAAATGGAAAACCTCAAACTAGTTATGGCCACTGGACAAGTATGTAGATTCTGGCAGTGTCAAGGGGAGGCCCAGAAGCGTACCCACGTATGGTTAGAGCGCTTAGTCTCAGAACAGTTCATGCGATCTCGGGGTCCTAAGGGACACAAGTGAGCCGTCGTAAAACCGGCAAAATGACTCACCGATGCCTCTGCTTAATTCAATTTTTAATTATTAACATTAAAGTAAGCCATAATTATCTCCAACAACATATGTCCAAAAAGTAGAGCATGTGATAAATTCCCAACCCAATAAGATAAAACAAGTCGAACAACCTGAAGATGCCTACGACTCGCAAGGCCAACTCGAACAACAAGCACATGGTTAATAGGATGTCTAGAAGGTTCTAAGGCTTTGTTTTGGATAAATAGGTGGATAGGACACGTGACTAGAACAAAGCATCGCGACACAAGGCTAGAATATAGAGCTAGCGAGAGCAAAAGTGTTAAATGGGTAGAGAGAAAAGGGCTCGCCTGTCAAATCAGAAGTAGAAACACCAACGTGATCCTCCGAAGGGTAGTAGAACTCCTGCGCGCTCTCCTCGTACTCAGCGTCTATCGAGAAGAAGCAAATACACCCAAGCATACAAGAGAAGTAAACAAACATAAGCATGTGATATGCGCAATCAAGTATGATGCATGACAGGTTAATAGTGCAAGAGGGTCCATGCATAGCGAAATTAAGTGGGGCATTTGATAAAAAGGCAAGACAATTAAAGCCCACACATTTAATTAAGTTCATTTGCTTAATCCACTTTGGCTGAAGTATACCAGGGCTATGATGCATGGAAATTTAACATTCAGACTAGTTGCTTTTGCTAATACAAATAGATATAGACTTTATTAATTTTGGAGTTATAGAAATAGAGTAATGAATTCAGCAAGTTTTATTTATTTGGAAAACATTACATTACTTGTTCAGATTTTAAGTTGTCAAAATATATATAACTGATCAGATTTGATTTCCTTGCAGTATTCTGGTTTCAGATCTCATAGCAGTGTTCAAAACAGGTTTGAAAAGGGGCAGGTTTTGCTGGATCAGAACTAACAGGAGCTTTACTGAAACTGATGGAAGACTATCGACTGAAACTGAAATACTGCCTGAAACCTGAAAATCGGGGCTACTGAACTGACTACGCTACTGCACTAAAGCTTGAGCATTACTGACGGACCAAAACTTTGGGGCAACTGATGCGCACCCAGGGGAAACAATCCTAGGTGAACTGGTGGTGCGACAAGGTACAAAGTACTGGAGTATTGCATCGGTTTTGATCAACAAAAGGGGCCAAACGTGATGAGTAATAGCAGATTCATTAGCTAGTCAAACTAGCTCGTAGGCTAATCGATCCGTGCTAAACTAGCTAGCTGAAAAGCAACTGGCTAAGCTGAGAAGCAAGCAGGCTAGTAGGTGGATGGACAGCAACGGACTAGTCAGCCAGGGACGTGTACGCGCGCTGATGAATACGATCGACACCAAGTCTAGCTAGTTGAACAGCAGACAATAGCCGGAGGCGCGCGCGACGATGGAATTGAACGGGAGCAGCAAAGAGGCCAAAACTGGATGCAGTCAAGTAATAAAACAGGGGCAGAAGGCAACGGCTGCTCACCACGGTTCGTCCCGAAACGACAGGCTCATGGATGGACGGCGACACCGGAGAGGAAGCAGATCACTCGTGGAGGTCTTTGTTCTCAGGGTCGAAGCAGGTGTCCCAGGTCCGTCTTCTGTCCACGGAAGAAGCGCAAGACGTGGACGACAGCGGCAAGGCAACGTCTCCGCTCAGCCTGGCGCAGAGGCCGTCATGGCGAGCACACGATCTCGCGGCGATGGCGCCGGTTTAGTGAGGTTTGCTGAGGAAGTTTGAGGGGAAAAGAACCGGAGCGGCGGCGGCAAGAGGCCGAGATGCTAGGGTTCCTGAAGGGGACTTGCCTCGATGGGGAAAACGAGCAGAGCACACACGCGGTGCTCGTGCTCCTGTACGGAGGAAGAGGATAGCGATAGGGAAAGATCAACTGGGAGGAGAAAAAGAATTGGCTGGGCTGGGTAGATATTTTAGATAGGTTTTCTTTTGTTTCCTTCGCAAATAGAAATAGATGAAAAGAGGAGTTAAAAAAATTGAGAAGCACCTGCAAGTTTTTGAAACAAAATCAAACAAGTTTGAAATTTGATTTGAAAGGATTGAGTTTGAATTAAAATACAGGGGAGAGAAAGGAAGGTTTCAAATAACCATAAAAGAATTATTCAAACCAAGAATTGAATTTTGCTTGGAACATCTCAAGGGAGCTAGAGAACTGAGATTTAGGTTTGGGGACAAACAAAGAGATAGAAAGGGAGGAAGAAGATCACAAAGCAAGAAATGGAAAAATTTAAATGCAGCTTAATAAAACCAAGGTGTCATGATATGCTGCATGATGATGCAAGACATCACGATGACGTGAAAAAGAAAATAACAAGCAATTCTAATATTAGGGATTTTCCGGGTCGTGTGCTTCATGTTTAGATCTTGTGAGCTACCCTACATGATTAAGATCATCTTTATGTAATTATACATATTGTATTTGTTGGGATCCGATGAGTATTGGTACTATATCAAGTTGATGTGCTGAATTATATATTTTATGTTATCTCTATGTTGTTTATGATCTTGCATGCTTTCTGTTGCTAGTAGCTATCTTGGCCAAGTAGATGCTAGTAACTCCAAGAGGGAGTATTTATGCTCGATAGTTGGGTTCATGCCTCTATTTAATCTGAGGGAGTGACAGAAACCTCTAAGGTTGTAGATGTGTTGTTGCCACTAGGGAGAAAACAATATTCTTGTGTCCAAGGATATTTGCTTTGTTTACATTATGCACTTTGCTTAATGCAATTATCTGTTGTTTGCAACTTAATACTCAAGGGGTCCTCGGATGATTCCCCGCGAGTGGATTATTAGTCATAGATGCAGTTGGATGGTGGTCTATGTATTTTGTCGTAATGCCCAGAGTGAACCTCATAGTGATCCTCGTGATGTATGTACGTTATCTTTACTCTGTCAATTGCCCAACTATAATTTGTTTACCCAGCATGTTATTATTTATCTTATGGAGAGACACTGCTAGTGAACTGTGGACCCCGGTCCAATTTCTTTTACATTGTTACACCGTTTACTTTACTCGCACTTTTTACTTTTACTTGCATACTATTATCCTTTTACCACTTGATACGCTCAATCCTTTGTTTACAGCAAACCGGTGAGATTGACAACCTTATCGTAAGTTGGGAGCAAAGTACTTGTTTGTGTTGTGTACAGGTTTCACATTGCTGCTGGGTGAAGACACACCAACAATATTCCTGGCGCCATTGTCTGGAGTGTCACGAAGCTAGCAAGCATCACCTTCTTAATTTTGGTTCTTTCTCCTACTGGTTCGATAAACCTTGGTTTCATAACTGAGGGAAGACTTGCTGCTGTGCTCATCACACCTTCTCTTGGGGTTCCCAACTGGTCGGTCATCTACATCAACACCGCACCATCAATGAGCATCAACCTTCGGAAGTTGGTTATTTCTCCTACTGGTTCGATAAACCTTGGTTTCATACTGAGGGAAGACTTGCTGCTGTGCTCATCATACCTTCCTCTTGGGGTTCCCAACTGGGCGGTCATCTACAAGCCATCACATGGGTAGGCCAGATAGGCAAGAGTTAGTTAGCTCGAGTCTACCCACAGAGGCTAAAAACAGCCATTGCCAAGGGTCAACCCTATGACCCACCTTCCCAGTGAGGGACTCCCAGTCGGAGACCCGGAGTCGCTTATCACTTACTGGAAGGCCTAGATATGAAATCGGGAAGGTGGTTGCTATCATGGCAAAGGATGTTTCAATTTCACAGATATCAAACACTGAGTGGGCATTCTGGACAGGGTAGTAGTAAGAGTTGCAGGTTTTGATGACCATCCAACCGATGATCCTCCTGATTTTCATACAGCAGTCGGCGATGTACCGTAAGTTTTTAGAAGGTACCTACACCTCCTCTCCTAGACATGGTCCAGGTCCATAGCTTAAATCCATCAATATCCTGGTGTTGCTGAAGACCCATGCGTTTATGTGTTTCCACGGGGACTAAGGGCAACTCCTAGGGTGCACCCCCATTTCAGACACCTACTTGGTCCGACCTAGTCCGTTTGCGGTGGCCCATGGACTGGCTGGAAACCCATATCCATTCGGGGGGTACCAAGGGCACCCCCAGTTTTGTTTGTGGCTTTTTTTTTTGCCTATTTTGGACTTACAAACCATCTAAAATTAACAAAAATGATAACCACTACAAGGTAGTTCGATCCGGACTTGTCGGCATATCACAACGGTCCAAAGTAATGAGACATAAATTTGATCGAGTGAATCCCACATCTCGACCATGGATCATCATCTTCTTCTTCTCCAACCATGCCTGTTGAATAGGGTCCATGTTGTCGGTGATGGGGGTCGTAATGATCTTGGCCTCCTTGGTGAGAAGGGCGATCTCCAATTCCTTTAGCTTATTAGCTACTTGGCTCTTGCACGGGCATTCATCTCTTACATTTTGAGCTTCTTGTTTTGAATGTCACAGTAGTCTTCACAACCTCCTCCTTATCTTGGCGCTTCCTCTCATCCCTCATCTCACTTGACACCACCTTCTCGACAAGAAATGTTTTGATGCTTGCGAGGAAGCCTGGTGCTTTGCATCCGCCTTGGACTTGGTCCTTTTCCTTGGGCTCTTTGATTGACTTGACGAACTTGGGGCAGCACCATCGAGATCGATGACATTGGGTTACACCCCTCCATTGTTGGACCATGATGCATAGAGCTCTTAATACTTGGGGCAGTCTTTGATTACCGTCCAATTATGAGCCATAGTGAATTGTTTACCTTGATTGGCGGTCTTGAAATGACCCAATGCATGTCACACCAAGTCTCCAACGCCAATACCACTAACTTGTCGCTTCGCCACTTTTTATGAAGCGTTGAACTTGGTGCATTGCTCTTGGATGAATGACCACCTTTTCGTGAGAGAGTTTTCGTGGTCACCCAAGTGCTTGTGCTCATGGAAGTAGTTGAAAATCTTCTTCCAAAATGTCCCCATCCCTTTTGCTCAGCACCACAATTAGATCTTGTACAATTTCCATCCAAGCCTCACAATCCACGACATTCTCAAGTTCCGTGAAAGCTTCATTTCTTTTGGACTTTCCCCGGTTGCGACTTTCGAGCGAGCTCATCCTCAAATAGTGGCTCTTGTCGATAGAGATTGGGACCTATCTTGGGTGTCCTGCTGGGTCTCCTGCTAGGGCTCCTCTTGGGTGGCGTATTGGGTCTCGTAGCCACCCCCTCGTTGATCATGGCCGCCATGGTCGCCTCCTTCTCCTCTAAGAATTCCTAGTACATATGTCGTCGACTGGATGCATTCATGGTAAACATATGGACACACAAATGGAAGCAAAAGAGGAACATACTGGGCTGGAGGGTAAAAGTGGTGGCGCCGACATTCCATCGAACATGTTGCGGGGAACTGGTGTGGTCTCAGGTGCCACCCTCTTTGGGGCCTTCCTTTGCCTGCCCCTGATGAGCCGGTCACCGGAGTGTTGTCTAGGTCAATGGTAGGACCTGCGACCGAGAAGGACTTCATGTCCTCCGACAATGTGTCCCTCGACCCGGAGAACCGAGATGATGTCATTGCGTGCCCTTGAACATGAGATGAGCGTGGTGGCTTGTTCGTGGATGAGCCAAAGCTCGCCTACCCTAGCAGGGCATTGCTCAGCGCCTGCCTATTGAGCATGAGGACAACTTGGGTGGCCATGGCCTCGGCATTTGCTCGGGCCTAAACAATGGCGATGTGCTCCAAGGTTTGGCCCTTTCTTGAGCAGCGACAATAACGACCGGTTTGGTCTTGATGTTGACCCTATGACAACCTTGCTTTTTTTTGACTCTATCACCCTCTGCTCCGGCATAAGGGCTCGTTTGGTTCTCAGCCACAGTTTGGCAAGCCAAACTTTGGCAACCACAAGTTGTTTGGCTTGTGTTTGGTTTTTGCCACACTTATAGTTTGCCATACTTCATTAATTATATGGTCCACTGATACGTCTCCAACGTATCTATAATTTTTGATGCTCCATGCTTGTTTTTACACCATTTGCCTATTGTTTCGTTACACTTCGTGGCACTTTTATGCATTTTCCGGAACTAACCTATTAACGAGTTGCCACAGTGCCAGTTCCCTGTTTTCTGCTGTTTTTGTGTTTCAGAAGTGATACACAGGAAATATTTTCGGAATTGGACGAAACAAGTTCCCGAAGTCTTATTTTACCCGGAAGCTTCCAGAGATCCGAAGGAGAGTAGGAGGGGGGCCACCAGGGCCCCACACACCAGGCTCGCGCGGCCAGGGGCCTGTCTGCGCCGCCATGGGGTGAGGGCCCCTGGCCCCACCTCTGACATCGCCCCTTCGCCTATAAAGACCCCCCGACGGAAAAAACCTAAGGACCCGATCAATTTTCCAGAACACATCGCGATCCGCCGCCGCCGTCCCGAAGATCGGGAGGGTCCAGAAGCTCTTCCCGGCACCCTGCCGGAGAGGGGAATCGCCACCGAAGGTCTTCTTCATCGCCATGCTTGCCTCCAGAGCGATGAGTGAGTAGTCTACCTTGGACTATGGGTCCATAGCAGTAGCTAGATGGTTGTCTTCTCCACCATGTGCTTCATGTTTAGATCTCATGAGCTGCCCTACATGATTGAGATCACCGTTATGTAATTCTACATGTTTGGTTTGTTGGGATCCGATGAATATTGGTGTTTATGATTAAGTTGCTGTACTGAATATTATCTTATGTTATCTCTATGTTGTTTATTATCTTGCATGCTCTCCGTTGTTAGTAGCTATCTTGGCCGAGTAGTTGCTAGTGACTCCAAGAGGGGGTATTTATGCTCGATAGTGGGTTCATGCCTCTATTTAACCTGGGGGAGTGACAGAAACCTCTAAGGTTGTAGATGTGCTGTTGCTACTAGGGAGAAAACAACATTCATATGCTCAAGGGCATATGCTTTGTTTACATTACACAGTTTGCTTAATGCAATTATCTGTTGTTCGCAACTTAATACTCATGGGGTGTTCGGATTGATATCCCCGGGAGTGGATTATTAGTCATAGATGCAGTTGGATGGCGGTCTATGTATTTTGTTGTAATGCCCAGAGTAAATCTCATAGTGATCTTCTTGACATATCACGTTTATCTTTATTCTATCAATTGCCCAACTGTAATTCGTTTACCCAGCATGTGTTATTTATCTTATGGAGAGACACCACTAGTGAACTGTGGATCCCGGTCGTATTTCCATCATATTGTTATTACCTGTTTACTTTACTCGCACTGTTTACTTTATTCGCATACTCTACTGTTTTCCACTCGATACGCTCATAACCTTTGTTTCAAGCAAACCGGTGAGATTGACAACCTCATCGCAAGTTGGGAACAAAGTACTTGGTTGTTTGTGTGCAGGTTCCGCGTTGCAGCTAGCAAGCAAAGCTTGGACGAGGCGCCATATATAAATTGTCCGAAGCTGTCGCAAACTAGCAAGCATCACCTTCAGTCATCATTGTCTGCTTTTCTCCTGATCGATAAACCTTGGTTTCTTAACTGAGGGAAAACAAGCTGCTATACTCTTCATACCTTCCTCTTGGGGTTCCCAACGGGCTGGTCATTCACCACGCACAAGGACCTTTGATCTTCCATATCAACTTGGAGTATCAGCCTCTTTTCTAGCGTCGTTGCCGGGGAAGAGTGGAAGACTTCTGCGAGGGGAGTTTTCGCACACACATCCTTTACTTTGTTTTATTGTTTTGCTTTACTTTATTTATTTTACCTGCATTGCTTTATATCAAAAACCCAAAAAAATAGAATCCTTGGTAGTTGTTTTTACTTGTTTACTTTCGTTTTGCTGAAATGGCCAATCCTGAAAACACCAAGTTGTGTGACTTTACTAGCACGAACAATAGTGATTTTATCTGCACTCCTATTAAGCCACCTGTTCCTACTGCAAACTTTTATGAGATTAAGCCTGCTTTGTTGAACCTTGTTATGAAAGAGCAATTTTCTGGTGCTAGTACTGAAGATCCTGCAGCTCATCTCAACAATTTTGTTGAGCTATGTGAGATGCAGAAATATAAGGATGTTGATAGTGATATTATTAAGCTCAAGTTGTTTCCTTTTTCTTTGAGAGGAAAAGCTAAAGATTGGTTGCTGTCTTTGACTAAGAATAGTATTGATTCATGGGCTAAGTGTAAGGATGCTTTTATTGGTAGATATTATCCTCCTGCTAAGATTAAATCTCTGCGTAGCAATATTATGAAGTTTACTCAGTTTGATAATAAACATGTTGCTCAAGCTTGGGAAAGAATGAAATCTATGATAAAGAATTGCCCCACTCATGGACTGACTACTTGGATGATTATCCAAACTTTTTATGCAGGACTGAATTTTTTTTCGAGGAACCTACTTGATTCAGCTGCTGGAGGCACTTTTATGTCCCTTACCTTGGGCGCCGCAACAAAGCTACTTGACAACATGATGGTAAATTATTCCGAATGGCACACCGAGAGAGCTCCACAAGGTAAGAAGGTAAATTCTGTTGAGGAAACCTCTTCTTTGAGTGATAAGATTGATACCATCATGGCTATGCTTGCTAATGATAGGACTCATGTTGATCCTAATAATATTCCTTTAGCCTCTCTGGTTGCTCAAGAAGAGCATGTTGATGTGAATTTCATTAGAAACAATAATTTTAACAACAATGCTTATAGGAACAATTTTGCTAGTAACAATTATAGGCCGTATCCTTCTACCAATGGCAATGGTTATGGTAACTCTTATGGTAATTCCTACAACAACACTAGGGCCGCGCCCTCCGAGCTTGAGGTAATGCTCAAGGACTTCATCGGTAAGCAAACTGCTTTTAACAAGTCTGTTGAGGAAAAGTTAGGCAAAATTGATATTCTTGCTTCTAAAGTTGATAGCCTTGCTCATGATGTTGAACTTCTGAAATTAAAAGTGTTGCCTAATGATGTGAAAGAGAACAATGTTTTTGCTACCGCTAATGCTATTCAAGTTGGAATTGATGAAAATATTAGATTGTTAGCGGAATTGCATGCCAGGTGGGAAAGAGAAGATGAAATGGCTAGAGAGATGAAGGTATGTACCATTACTACCTCTAATGATGTTGCTCCTAATGCTAGCAATCCTCTTACTTTGATTGGTGTAGAGAAAACTCCCACTCCTTGTGTTAAAAAGCCTAAAACTGCCAAAACTTTTTCTCAAAAGAGTGCTGAAATTTTTGAGAGTGTGGGAGATGATAGCTCTATTTCCTTTAATGATTTTGATGTTGATGGCTGCAATATATCTAAAGTAATTTTGCTCTTGCAAAAGCTTGCTTTGACTCCCAATGCTAGTTCTTTAAATATTGCTTTTACTAAGCATATTACCAATGCTCTCATAAAAATTAGGGATGAAAAGTTGAAGCAAAACGCTTCCGTTCCCAAGAAGTTAGAAGATGGTTGGGAACCCATCATTGATATGCATGTTAATGGTTATGATTGCCATGCTTTATGTGATCTAGGTGCTAGTATTTCTATCATGCCTAGAAAGATTTATGACATGCTTGATTTACCACCGCTTGAAAAGTATTATTTTGATGTTCCTATTGCTGATGTTGCTAAGAAGAAACCTTTGGGAAGGATTAATGATGTTCTTATTGTGGTTAACAATAACCTTGTTCCCGTTGATTTTTTTGTTATGGACGTTGAATGCCATGCTTCATGTCCTATTATTTTGGGAAGACCCTTTCTTCGAACTGTAGGTGCTATCATTGATATGAGGGAAGGCACTATCAAATATCAATTCCCACTTAAGAAAGGTATGGAACACTTCCCTAGGAAAAGAAAGAAATTACTTTTTAACTCTATTCTTAGAGCAAATTATGAGCTTGATGCTTCATCACTTGATGTTACTTGATTCGCAATTTTCTGCGCCTAGCTCAAAGGCGTTAAAGAAAATCACTCTTGGGAGATAACCCAATGTTTTATTTTCAGTACTTTTTCTTTTATTTGAGTCTTGGAAGTCATTACTACTGTAATGACCGCTCCTTATCCTTTTTATTTCGTTTTTGTGCCAAGAGAAGCCTCTAATTTGAGTGAGGTAAAGATTTGGGGATGTTGCTGTCCTGAAACTGTTTTCGGTGCTGCACCATAAAAATTCGTATAAATTCTCTGTATATCTTTTGGACCTGCGATTTCTTGTGCATATGCCCCAGGTTATATCCAAACTTTTGTTAGTTTAGAATTTTTTTGATTTGAGCAACAGAAAATCCCTCAAAAATTCGACCTTTGTCAGCTGTTCAGTTTTGACAGATTTCTGCCAATATTTGTGTTTGCCACTTTATCGCTTTCTTTTGATCATGGAACTTTTGGGGAGGTTGCTACAGTAGTATTTGCTATATATGTGGTGGTTTTGGGTTGAAACCTGAAGCAAAAAGAGGTTGATTATATGTTATGCTTGCACTAATGTTGCTAATAGATTTGTGTTTAGTTTTGTATGAAGGAAGTTTTCAAGTGTAGGGATTGGAGAATGATGAGATGAGTTGAAGAATGGACACAAGCTCAATCTTGGGGATGCCCATGCATCACCCCAAGAAATATCCAAGAAGTACAAGCGTCAAAGCTTGGGGATGCCCCCGAGGCACCCCTTCTTCATCGGCAAAAATCAGGTCACCTTTCAAAACACTATATTTTTATTGCTTCATGCACTATGTGTTTTTCTTGGAGCGTCAATTGTTTTAGTTTTCTTAGTTGGTTTAGTTTGCTTGCTGCAATAAATGGTTGGACCCCAACAAATTTCTTTTGGAGAAGTTGGCTCGTTTTCATTTGCAAAGAACGCTCTAGTTTGCACTCCTATTAAAAATCGAGTGTTCTTCTTTTTCTGCTACTGCTTTTGGTTTTCGTTTTCGCCTTGATTTGCGTTCAGACCTTGTCATATCTTTTCATCAAGGTGTATTTTTTCCTCTGATCTTTATTGGTCTTCATCAAAAGAGGTGTCTTTAAAAATTTCAAATGGTGTTGGAAAAAAGAAAAAGCTTTGTGCAAAATAGTGGTACAAGAAGGAGCTTGTGTAGACTGCGGCTTAGGCTTTTTCATGTCATGCTTGATGTCTTTTTGATAGTATGCTTAGTGGTTTTGCTGTAGCATGACTTGTCTCAAATAACTGAGATTGCTTAATGAGCCTTTGAAAAAATCATGCGTTGTTTTTATTGTATGGAAGCATTATTTTGGTTTTCTCCTTGATGCTTTATTAGGGTTGACTTGGCGCATGCTCACACATGTTAGACTCTTACAAAGTCGCCAATAGCCTCTATGATCATTTAGTTTTTGACTTTTGATACCATCTTATGCTTCTTTTAATGTCGCTTTGTCGCTTTGCATGATTATGGCCATTATTGCTCTCTTAGTTGATCGCTCCTAGTCTTTTGCTAGCCCTCGCCTTGTACTGAGTATGAGCTCTACTCGTGCATCCAACTCCTAAAAGCCAAAGTTTGCCATTGTGTCCACCATACATAGCTACTAGCAATTTGCTATTCCAAGTAAATTTGACTTGCTTTTATTTTCTCTTCAAATTAAACTCTTACCAGTGTTATGCGAAATTCGGTCAGTAAAGCTCTCACGAACCGGAAGGCACACTTTACTTTTTTCTGTTCTTAAAAATTTGACATTGTGGTCTCTTATGTTGAGTTGTTATGCTTGCAAGTTGTAAGTTGGATTCTAGCCCAGCCATGCTGTCATGGGCAAGCTTTCAACATTGCACTTCTTAATTGAGTTGATATCGTGATCTTTTGTTTATGGATGCCCGCGGTGTGAAATGAATTGGGAATCTTGTGGGGATCATGGAGTTTGTATATGTGTTAGGGAAACGCCGGGCCGCAAATCTAAGCCATGCATAATTCATGGTGGAAATTTGCAGCATACCCATGGTGAACATTCGACGACGCATCTCACAATAAAAGCTAAACAAATGGCAAATAAAAGAGATGTCGAGGTGTTCATTGTCTGCTTGTCCTGTCATTTTGGTGTGGGCTTGTTCCATGTCATCGGGCACGGAGGTACCCCATTGGCGGTTCTCAATGATATGCATATACTTACAATGACAAGAGCCTTGCTTGGAACTCTAAGTAAAGTAGCATGAGGTTTGGGTACTCGTATTCGCGGGACACGAGGTTTTCAACTTATGATTTGTCAAGCATATGCATCATAATTGTTCTCGCATAAATTTAACCATTCAAGATGCTTATGATGGGGGCAATGAGAGCTCAAAGCCGGTAAGTACCATAATTTTTTAAGGTTATAAAACTTGCAATCACTGCTTCCCTCTGCGAAGGGCCTTTCTTCTACTTTTATGTTGAGTCACCACCTTCAATCTTTATGCACCATTAAGAGAGCATAGTTGTCATTCTTAGTGTGATATGCATTGTCCCAAGGTTCATTGATTGATTCATATTGTTGGTTTCACTTGTTCTTAAATTATTTGTATCTAGTCGCCCTCTTAAACTTGAAGGTGTCCTATGCATTTATGTTTTGCTCTCTTTGAAGGACAAGCTGAAAACCATTTGTATGTTTTTCCTTATGATTTGAACACACGTTTAACTTTCATTGTTTCATTTTCATGATCTTTTGTTTGTGTTCATTTGCATGTTTACAACATGGTTGCTAAGTTCTTATTGTCAAGATTACATTTTCATGCCCATGTTTTAAGTTCTTATGATCCCAGCTCACAAATGCTTACATAGATGATCAAGATTGTGTAGGTGCATGTCACCTCAAAAATTATTCTTTTGTTATCACTTACCTACTCGAGGACAAGCAGGAGTTAAGCTTGGGGATGCTTGATACGTCTCCAACGTATCTATAATTTTTTATGCTCCATGCTTGTTTTTACACCATTTGCCTATTGTTTCGTTACACTTCGTGGCACTTTTATGCATTTTCCGGAACTAACCTATTAACGAGGTGCCACAGTGCCAGTTCCCAGTTTTCTGCTGTTTTTGTGTTTCAGAAGTGATACACAGGAAATATTTTCAGAATTGGACAAAATAAGTTCCTGAAGTCTTATTTTACCCGGAAGCTTCCAGAGATCTGAAGGAGAGTAGGAGGGGGGCCACCAGGGCCCCACACACCAGGCTCGCGCGGCCAGGGGCCTGGCTGCGCCGCCATGGGGTGAGGGCCCCTGGCCCCACCTCTGACATCGCCCCTTCGCCTATAAAGACCCCCCGACGGAAAAAACCTAAGGACCCGATCAATTTTCCAGAACACATCGCGATTCGCCGCCGCCGTCGACCCGAAGATCGGGAGGGTCCAGAAGCTCTTCCCGGCACCCTGCCGGAGAGGGGAATCGCCACCGGAGGTCTTCTTCATCGCCATGCTTGCCTCCGAAGCGATGAGTGAGTAGTCTACCATGGACTATGGGTCCATAGCAGTAGCTAGATGGTTGTCTTCTCCACCATGTGCTTCATGTTTAGATCTCATGAGCTGCCCTACATGATTGAGATCACCGTTATGTAATTCTACATGTTTGGTTTGTTGGGATCCGATGAATATTGGTGTTTATGATTAAGTTGCTATACTAAATATTATATTATGTTATCTCTATGTTTTTTATGATCTTGCATGCTCTCCGTTGTTAGTAGCTATCTTGGCCGAGTAGTTGCTAGTGACTCCAAGAGGGGGTATTTATGCTCGATAGTGGGTTCATGCCTCTATTTAACCTGGGGGAGTGACAGAAACCTCTAAGGTTGTAGATGTGTTGTTGCTACTAAGGAGAAAACAACATTCATATGCTCAAGGGCATATGCTTTGTTTACATTACACACTTTGCTTAATGCAATTATCTGTTGTTCGCAACTTAATACTCATGGGGTGTTCGGATTGATATCCCCGGGAGTGGATTATTAGTCATAGATGCAGTTGGATGGTGGTCTATGTATTTTGTTGTAATGCCAGAGTAAATCTCATAGTGATCTTCTTGACATATCACGTTTATCTTTATTCTATCAATTGCCCAACTGTAATTCGTTTACCCAGCATGTGTTATTTATCTTATGGAGAGACACCACTAGTGAACTGTGGATCCCGGTCCTATTTCCATCATATTGTTATTACCTGTTTACTTTACTCGCACTGTTTACTTTATTCGCATACTCTACTGTTTTCCACTCGATACGCTCATAACCTTTGTTTCAAGCAAACCGGTGAGATTGACAACCTCATCGCAAGTTGGGAACAAAGTACTTGGTTGTTTGTGTGCAGGTTCCGCGTTGCAGCTAGCAAGCAAAGCTTGGACCCTCTAAAATTCTTAGAAGTACTTTGAATCGGAAAGACCATAGTAGTCTACAAGGCTACAACTCTAGTCTCTCTTTTTTTAGAGAGTACGCGAATGCGTACTATCCATTTATAGAAGGCAGAAGGTTTATGTACAAGCAAAACCAGCTACAAAGGCAGTGGATACAAAGAGAAGAAGAAACAGAAAAAGAAAGACTGAAACTACTCTCTCGCGGTATCATTTTGATCACGCGCACTCTCCCGGCGTGCAAGCTTGAGCATGTTGTATTCTTCTGCAACAAGAGCCGCAATTCTGAGAGGGCCATGTTGTCTCTTCTCGTCCCCGAAGACCCACACATTCCAATTCTTCCATAGTGCATATGTGACAGTGCAGACAAGGGTGTCGAAGTCTCGCTTGGCTCTACCCCTCTGCTTGTTGCGTTCAGAGGTCCACCAATCCTGCAGAACACTCCAATAGTTTGGCTCTTCGATGTCTAGTTCAAAGCTCTCTCTGCAGATGTGCCACACCTCCCTGGCTGTCACACATTGGAGTAAGACATGGGCAGCATTATCTTTCTCTTGAAGGCAGACAAAGCAGGTTGAGGTTTGATCCTGTAAACCATGTCTGAACCTTCTATCAGAAGTCCAAAGCCTGCCATGTAGTAGACGCCACATAAAATCTTTGCATCGTGGGGTCGCCCAACTCTTCCAGATGATTGAGAACAACGGCGGTTTTTCACCCACATTCGTGAGACAGTCGTAGGTAGATTTGGCGGTGTAGGTTTTGCTCGGAGATGGCCAAAGAAATTGATCCGCCACCTCTGGATTCCTGGCAACGGACATAATCTCAATCCAAAGTGTCAGGCAGTCATGCACATCTTGGAAAGACAGGTTCCCAGAGATGTCCTCAGCCCAGTGATTGTCGACAAGCCCTTGGGCTACTATCCTCGAGTTTCTACATCTGGTGGCCACTCTCTGAACAATGCTTGGCGCGATCTCCGTTGCGGCTCTACCTTGGATCCATTTATCCCTCCAGAAAAGGACTCGGCTGCCATCGCCCACCTTAATCTGAACCAAACTGTCAAAAACCTCGCGGGCTTTCGTACTGCTGCCATCGGCAAGCCCTGCCATGGTCTGTCCGGATCGGTCCTTTTCAACCATTCCCACCTCACACGCAGTGCAAGCCCCTGGATACGTAGATCCTTGACGCCCAGCCCCCCATAAGCTCGAGGTCGACACACCTGGTTCCAGGCCACAATGCATTGCCCTCCGTTGGCTCTCTCTTTAGCAGCCCAGTACAACCCTCGGAAACTTTTTCCCATCTCCTCCAGTAACCAGCAAGGGGCTTCAGCGATCAGCAGATGATGAACCGAACGTGCTGTCATCATAGATTGGATCAAAGTCAGAAGCCCTGGGCACGCAATCAGCCCCTTCTGCCAAGCTGGGAGAATGTGCACGGCAGCGTCCAACATTGGCTGCCATTGGGCTTTTGTCAGTGGTCTCAGCGCCAGTTGAAGACCTAGGTATCGGATAGGAAAGCTGGCCAATTCACAATGCAACAAACCTTGCACCAACTGCACATGGTGCTCACTACCCCTGATCAAAGTGGCCGATGTCTTCCTGTAGTTGACATGCAAGCCAGATGCTTCTCCAAAAACCTCCAAGATGTTCCTGACCGTGACCAGGTCCTGCACCTCCGGCTTGACGAACAGCACTACGTCATCGGCGTAGATAGAGATTCTCTGCGTTGTCGTGCACTTACCAATCGGGGCTAACAGACCGTCCTCCACCGCACGTTTGATCAGGAGGGTAGCGACTTCCATTGCTAGCATGAAGAGGAGCGGTGAGAGCGGATCGCCTTGCCTGAGACCTCTCGCATGAACTATCTTCTTACCCGACACCCCATTTACACAAACCTTGGTGCTAGCTGTGCAGAAAGAAATCGAGAGCCATTGCAAAACAAGTGCCGAGAAGCCGAGATGATGCAGCACGTCGAACAGAAAACTCCAGGAGAGCGAGTCGAAAGCTCGCGTCAGATCGAGCTTGAGGAGCACCCCTGGCTCCCTTCTGGCGTTAATCTTGCGAGCAAGCTGTCTGACCAATAAGAAGTTATCGTGCAGGTTGCGGCCCTGGATGAATGCTGATTGATTGGCGCTAAAAAGCTGAGACATTCTCGGACGCAGACGGTTAGCCAGAAGCTTGGTGAAAAGTTTGGCAAAGCTGTGAACCAGGCTAATTGGTCTGTAATCGCCCACTTCCTCCGTGTCTTGCTTCTTGGGGATCAGGGTGATGAGGGCTCTGTTCAGTTTCCCAAATGATCTGCCATCTCTGACTGAAAGTTTCAGAATAGCAGCCATAATGTCTGGTTTAATAATGGGCCACGCTCTCTTGTAAAAAGCTCCCCCGAAGCCATCAGGCCCTGGCGCTCTGTCGCTCGGCATCTCCTTGATCGCCAACCAGTCTTCTTCTTTCGTGAAAAGATCACCCAAAGCATGAAGATCATGTGACGGAAGCCCCAGAGCATCCAAGTCTAGGGTAGATTCTCTATTCTGAATGTTCCCAATCAGGTTCTGGTAGGTCTGGAAGAATATTTCTTCCTTTCGGTCCTGAGCCGTAATAATCTCCTCGCCATGCTTGATTGCAGCAATGTAGGTTTTGTTTCATCGGCCATTTGCAACAATGTGGAAAAGTTTCGTATTAGCATCCCCATCTTGCAGCCAGCGGATCCTCGACCGCTGACGAGCCATGGTGCGCTCCAAAGAAGACAAAGCCAGGATAGCTAGCTTGAGGGTTTTAAGAAGCCACCACTCTCCATTAGACAGCTCTCTGCTTTCCTGAGCTACGTCAAAGTGATGAATGATCAAATTTGCCATCGCGATCTGAATTTTAATGTTGCCAATCCTCTTGTCACTCCAAGACTGTAGAAATTTAGCCAAGTTGCAGAAACAGGAATCGAGTCTGGAGAAAGGGTCAATGATCTCAGGGTCGCAGCGCCATCCTTCCTTGATTGCGTTGTCGATGCCATCTAATTTGAGCCAGAAGAGTTCAAATCTGAAACGTTTTTTAGGCCTGAAACCCGCGCTCATCGACAGGTGCAGCGGAGCATGGTCGGAGATGGACGAGGAGATCGCCTGTAGCACGGCGTCCGGGAAGGCAAGGTCCCAATCAATCGAGACCAGGGCACGATCGATCTTGGTCATGGTTGGTCTCCTACGCTCATTGCTCCATGTGAAAGCTCTCCCATGCATATAGGTTTCCTTGAGCTCCCGCGCGTTCACAAAGTCTCTGAATCTCGCCATGTTCGCTCTGTCAAGGTTCTCGTTGTTTTTTCCAGAAGCCCTTAGAATCTTGTTGAAATCACCAATGACAAGCCATGGCCCCGGGCACAGACTCCTTCTTTCTGCCAGCTCTGTCAAGAATTGGATTTTATCCTCTGTGCTCTGTGGCCCGTATACCGTGGTGATCCACCAAGGTTCACGGCCTGGAGCATGGACCTCTCCCGTAATCGCAAACGAGTCCTTGGAGATGCTCGTGATGGTCATTGCCGATGTTTTCCAAGCTAGCAGTATGCCTCCTCTCGTTTCTTCAGCAGGCAAGTAATCGAAATCATCAAAAGATGGTCCGAGACATTGAATTACAGTGAATCGATCAATTACATTCATCTTTGTCTCCTGAAAGCAAACTAGATTCACGCTAAGCGAGTTTGTCAATTCTCTAATAGAATCACGTTTAGCCGGGTCGTTTAGCCCCCTAGGGTTCCAGCATAGAATTTTTGGGTTTACATCCATTAGAAAATAGGAAGAGATCTCGCTACCAGCGTGTGGCCATCAGGCAGACACGCTGATCTCCATCGCCCCTCTTGAAGCAAGGTCCTCCCTGGCCGGCATCTATTTACCGAAAATTGCCACCGGGGCATGCAGCTGCGGATCCCGAATGGGAGAATCGAAGAACTCCTTAAGTTCCTGGATGGCGTCTTTACCAGTCGATAGGTTTTCCGTGCTCAAACCCAGTGCTTTCAGCAGGGCACTCTCAGCCGTAGATGCCTTCTTGACTTGCTTGCTGGGAGGTCTTGTCGGAGTAGAGAAACGCGTGCTTCGCCTAGGCGTGAATAGCTCGGCACTGGCACGAAGCGAGGCAGCAGATTCGACCTCCTGGAGCAGTGGAGGGGCAAGGATCTTGAGGATCCGGCTGCAGAAGGACTTCACACGCCCAAGAGCTTGCTGTTCCGCGGCAGCAACGTCATTAGTCATCACCAGTTTCTCTCGGCGCACCAATTGCATGTCAATGTTGTGCCCCGCAATTGATTCCAGGGGGAGTGCGGCTCGCCAGACAGAGTTTCATCGGGGACAGGGAAACGATCACCAGAAGCTAGCCCAAACTCCCCATGGGCTGGTTGATGGGCTTCAGGTTCCTCTCTAGGGCGCACAGATGCCTCACTCGCTTGTGGGTCCAGGTTGTCTGAGAGAGACACTTCAAAGACTGAGTCAAACCTCTACACCAGTGGGGCCTCCAAAGAGACATAATTGTCTTTCCCGCCCAAACTAGCGCTGGCAGATTTGTCACCTTCCTCTGGGGCAACGGCTTGGTCGGCACATGCAGCAGGCGACAAGGATTGGGGGGGCCCCAAATCTTGCTCGGGCGCAGCGCTTTGAGGCTTGGACGATGTTTCTTTCACCAAAGAGGTATCCACTTCGGGATCTGGTCCTGTCTCCTCAGCAGCTTTTCCAGAACGGGCACAGGTGGGTTGTCGCGCCGCAGGATTTGAACACTAGCTGCCACTGGCTGCTTCGCCTTTGGGACCCATTGCACAGAGCCACCAGAACTCTGTCTCCCCCTGCGTGGCGGATCCTGGATCTCCACGCGGCTGTGCATCCTACCGTCTATCGGGGGTAGGTGCCAATCCGACGGCTGCCCAACAACCTGACTGTAAAGGCGCCTTTGACTGACCTGCCCTCTGAACCTGGCCCCACCTCGCCGGTCCTGGATGCCACGCCTCCAGGGAACCGCCGTCGTCATCCTCAGGCGATCGCCGTTGCCTCCTTCGCTGGGCAAGCCGCTCTGGCCGGAGTTGATTGAGGTCCGGTCGTACCAGCCATGCTCCGGGCCAACTTCCTCCTCAATCTTGTCCACATGAATAAGGACCAGATACCTCAACATTGCAAGCTGGGACCTCTGCCGGCGGTGATCATCTTCCTCAAGTTCTTGATCCGGCTCTGGGATTACCAGAGTGCGAGCCGGGGGGATGTTGTCGGGGTCATCTGTCCAGACGGTCATCCTGAAGAGGGAGAGGTCTGAACGCGATGCGGAATTGGGCGCAATTGTGTCGACGGAGCAGGCTGTTCCGACGAGGTCTTCCGCCACCTCTCAGTCCCAGGCATGAGGCGGAATCCCTTCCAGAACAAGATGTGCTCGAGAACGGAGCGTGACCTTGGTCGCTTGAGCTAACCTTGTCCACGGCCTGAAGAAGAGCTGAGAGCCCTGGCAGAATAGCGGCGGCCCCGACAAGAGCCTGCGCTTCAGCTCCTCAGAGGCCAGAACGATGAGAAAGTCCTCCGGGTTGTAGGGGTGGATGGAGAACGCATCGCAGCCGAGACGCGCCCGCATCGCCTCAGCGAGCCGGGCACAGGGGCATGGTCATTTTGCCCCACCTCTCTCTTCTTTGCTTCTCCACTTATTCGAGATGCGCTAGCGTTCTCTCTCTTCTTTGCTTTTTCACTTATTCGAGAAAGTCTTGAAGGCACGCCACACTTCGCTCCATCGGACCGTACCACATAAAATATACCACTCCGCAAATTTTCAGAAGATATAAAAGAAGATAGTTACCACTAACTACTAATGCTAGAAGATTAAGACAAGGGGCGCGGCGTGCCGCCGCGTCAAAATTCCTAGTCCTAATCTATGAGAGAGGCTTTTCGGAGCCGTTAACTCCAGTCTCTGATGAAAAAGACCTAGCCTAGCCCCTGCTGCAACTCCAATCATTCTCAGTAATTTGTATCAGATCGGCGGTGACGAGCAATTCCCAAATCCTCAGATCTCCAGCGTGGGCGTTGGTCCCCTCTTCCTCCGCTTGCCGCTCCGGCGGCAGGAGGGAGGGGGGATCTCGTTCCTCCGTTCTGTAGTTAGAATTAGGGCTTGTCTGCTGTGGTGCGTTGTTGGGGTGGTGGGAGCAATGTTCGGGCAAATAAATCTGTCTCAACTCTACTCCCACACCGGCGGCGATCTTCACGGCGACGTCTCGGAGTTGATGGCAAAGTGTGCTTGTCGATCCTTCAGATCGGCAGCGTGGTCTTCTCACCGTTCTTCAGATCTGGCGAGATCTGTTTCTCGACGTGTCGTTGGTGCCCGTCGTTATCCACGGCGGCGCTGGGGGCCGGGGCGAGGTGAGTGCTCTGGAGCACAGATGCTGGTCCGGAGGTGGTGGATCTATCGTTATTCTTCGACTTCGTCGTTGGGATACGATGGTTCTTGGTCCAATGAAGCACGGGGACATCCCCCGGTCGACGTGCCACAACGACATGTGCCTCGCTGCTTGCAGCAGGCCTGTTCATCGACTCAAAAAGCCTTGTTGGCGATGGTGCTTCTTTGGATCTGGCAATGGTGGAGGCTCGGCATCTCTTTCGACGTACGTCTCGGCGGCGATGGAGTGTGGCGGCGGCCGCTAGTTTCGGCGAGTGCGGGAAAATCTAGGGATGGTTTTGTATTTTTCCGTTCTTTAGATTTTTCTCTGCAAAGTGTCCAGGACAACTATTTTCTCCTGGTCTGTCTTTGTCTTTGAGTTTCCACGTTTGTTTACTCATGTAACTTGATTTTCTATTAATGGAATATGTGGTTGCTCTCAAAAAAAAAAACTCCAATCATTCTCTGACGCCCTGCGCCGTTCTGAGGGCACGCCAGTCATTTCCCGCCAGCCCGTCCCTTCTGGCTATATTATCCACCTCTGTTCCCCAGTTCTATCCTCCTCTACCCACCCTCCGACGTGAACACAAACGGGAATATAAAAAGGAAACTAAAAAAGAAAGAAATTGCTCCAGGCAGGACTGCATCCGGAAAGCAGTTCTCCAAACGAGACGAAAATAGGAAATAAAAATCGGCGAGGCAGGGTATAAATCCCAGAAAATAGGCGGAAAACATTAAAAATAATAATCCGCGCTGTTTTGCAAGGGAGAGAAAGAAAAGGAAGCCGCTCCCCGTCTCTTATATCTCCGGGGGGAATCCATCTCCGTTCGGCTTTGGGCGGCGTCTTCTGGGGCGCAGGCTTTCCCCCCCTTCCTCCGCTCTACCCCGGCGGCCGATTCGCCCCGCCTCCCCGCCCGGCCGGCCAGGTGCGTCCCGTCCTCCATTTCCGCGCCGTTTCGTCGAATTTCTGCAATTTGTTGTTGGTCGGAAACGGTGATCTGTTGAATTAGGTGTAGATCTGGAGGCGGGCGGGTTGGGGCGGCATGTTCTAGGGTTTGGGGCGGGGTGGCGCTGGCAAATCGGGTCTCGATTTGAGGGGGAAAAGCGCGTGCGTTCAAGGATTTAGGGGAGGGAACTTTTTTTTGGTTCTCCGGGATGCTTAGTCCGCTGCTAATCATATGACTGTTGACTTTGGGCTCGATTCGTTTTCTCCATTCGGTATGGCTGCGAATTCCACCCCGTGTTGACTTTGCTCTATTTACTTTTTCCTTATAATTCTACACTAATTCTAAGTGCTCTGAACCACGCAAACGGTATGTTTCGCGCTGGAAGTATGCTGAAGTGCTAACAGAAATTGCTCTAAATTTCTAGTAATTGCTGTCGTATTTACCAACTGCTATTACTTGTGAACTGGTGCGGGAAGTCTAGGTGTGCCTGCTTGTTTGCTCAATGTGCAATTGGTCTCGGTGATAGCATGATTGCTGATGGTGGTTGCGGTGTTCTGTTTGCAGGTAGGGACGCTTCTCTCTTGGGAGAGGAACAATGTCCAATTATCACGACGATCACGTCGAAATGGAGGATGATTATGATATGGATGATCCTGCTGATGACATGGTGGAAGGGAACCAGGAGCGGGGACTAAGGGACCCCGACTCGGAGGATGAAGAGTACGGGCGATCGGTATGTATGTCCGCCAGCTATTTTGTATTCTTTCGCCACTACAGTTGGAATTAAGCCTATGAAACAAAAAAATCTGATTGGATTAGCAGAAGTTAGGACACTTTGTTTCATTGATTAACAGAGTAGAAGTGTAGACACTTGAATGCTGCTGATATGATTCTGTTTCGGTTACGTATCCTGCATGCTGCTTGTCGTATATTAGATACCGACACGGAGCAGGCATAAATCAGGTATATGGCCATATTAATGACTTGCTTGGTGGCATTGATTGTCCATTCTCTTATTTAGAGGGGATGAACTAAACGACAACGATCTCACGCTTAGAAGCCACATTTGTGACTTGATTGGTGGCGTTGTCTGGATCTATGAAACTCACCCCCTTACAAGTTGTACAATGTCATTTATCTTCTACCGTTCATTGTCGTGCTCCTATTGTGGTCTACACAGCTATCTGTTGCAAGATTAGGTCTTGCTTGTCATGATATCTACTTGCCATGCTATATTGCTATGTGAAATGCTTCCATTGTTTAGTCTATTCCGTCTTCCATTTCTAAACCAGGATTTTGTTTCAATTACAGACATAGGATAGCAGAGCAGTTATTTCTCCTGATCATTTGTTAAGCTTAACGACTAGTCTGGAACTTCACCACTGAGTGTTTCTATATATGTGATTTCGTTTCTGTTGTTTCTATTCTACCATTGTTTTAATTACATAAACCAAAAACTACAGTACTCTAAATGGTTGTTCTTCCTTCTCTATGTAGAATGATAAGATCCCAGATACTTCGGCAGCGGATGCAAGAAAAGGAAAAGACATTCAAGGAATACCATGGGACAGGCTAGCTATCACTCGTGAAAAGTACAGGCAGACCAGATTAGAGCAGTATAAAAACTATGAGAACATTCCTAATTCTGGAGAAGCAGCAGCCAAGGTGTGTCTTGTGGAAAGTTCAGCAGTTTATGCTAAGTTCTCTGTCTCGATGTTGGTAACAGCTGATACATGTCTTGAAACAGGAATGCAAACTGACTGAGAAAGGTGGAATGCATTATGAATTCAGACAAAATACTAGATCAGTAAAATCAACCATCCTACATTTTCAGGTAGGTTCATTCTACCCCTAACACACACACACCACACAATATAATGCACTGCAATATAATCACCAGATGCAACTGTTTATGTATCTTCTCGATAGGCATAAGTTTGTAGATGCTGCATCATTAGATTATGTTGTACTATTCACTATTGAAATCAGATTCAGGTGTACTAAGTTTATTTGCCAACTTCCATTTCAATATTTTTCTCATAATGTTTGATGTACCGTTTTACTTGAATATGTTGAAGTCAAATAATAAATCAGTTGCACAGTGATTAAGCGTAAATCCCTGTTTCATTGATATTTTAGTCCATGTCATGCTTGATTGCATAGTCTAACTTTTAGTTTGAAGAGAATTGCATCAGTGCTTTTAGCTGTATTAGTTTTTTTGAAGTTGGGGATAATTGAAGTTGATGTGAGAAATGTATCCTTATGTTAAAAAGAAACTAAGGTGGTCCTGAACATAAGGACTTAGGCTGGTTCCATACTTTGGAACCTTTTACCATGGGGGTTCAACTTGTTCTGGGATTTCTGAAAGTCCTGATCATGTTTCTCTGTATATGATCTATTGTCAATAAGTAATCTAAGTTGTGGCTGTGTTTGATCTAACCATTTGCAGTTGGTCTCAGATTCTTAATTGATGTTCCTCCTATTTCTTGTACGATTTTGATCTGCGACTGTCAAGAGCATGAAACAATTGACATGAATTGTTCCTGCAGCTGAGAAATTTAGTATGGGCTACATCCAAGCATGACGTCTACCTAATGTCACATTTCTCAGTACTTCATTGGTCGGCATTGAGTGGTATGGATACTGAACTTATGAATGTCAAAGGTCATGTGGCACCAAGGGAGGTATGATACATGATTGTAGTTTATCATCTGTCTAATTTTTTCACATCCTCTACAGGTTATCTTGTTATTCTTCTTCTATTAATCTTAATATGGATCTCTTATTACAGAAGCACCCTGGAAGTCTATTGGAGGGGTTTTCTCAGACCCAAGTTAGTACCTTGGCGGTCAAGGACAATCTGCTGGTAGCCGGGGGATTTCAAGGAGAGCTTATATGCAAGGTAGGATGCCCAAATTGACTCAAATCCTCCATTACCATGTGCTATCTTTTGGCATGGTGATTGACAAGTTCCATTTATTTGTGATGTCTGTATGCATCAATATCACTTTTTTACTGCATGCATGCTCACCTAGCTCCTAGTGCATTGTTTGTATGTGCTAAGGTTGCAAGCGGGGCGGGATGCGGCTGACCGCTATAGGAATAAAGCGGTAGGTGCAGCTCTTCCGGGCGCTCGCGGATTGCCGCCGCAAACTGCTACAATCAAAGCGGTTTCTGCGACAGCCTGCATACGCCCGCATCATCCCGCATACTCATACGCCGCATAAGCATTGTATAGTATAGCTAGCCGATCGGTCGGAAAAAGACCACCAGAACGACTGCAGTTACATACACAACGAGGCACACTTCTGCCGGTCGGTGCAGTGACAAGATGCCCATGAGGCTGCTGCTGCTCTGGTGGTAGTGACGCTCCCCGCGGCTGCGGTGGCGGCAACCAGGCACGAAGACGGAGCGGCAGGGACTACGCCGACCACGGCGAGTGCTACGGCGCGTCACCGCGCTCTGTCTGCTGCCGCCGCCAAAATGCTCTACGTGTATAACACCGGCATGCACGGCTTCTTGACGTTGCTCACCGAGCAGGCCATTGACATGGCGGGCATGGACGGCGTCCTGGTAGTGAACCCTGAGACGCGGTACGAGCTGCACACCACGTGGACACCGGAGTTTTTCGGGATCGTCGGGAGTGAGCACCTGTTTCCGCAGTCCGGCGTCGCGGGCGACGTCCTCGTCAGGGTGCTCAACACCGGCGTCTGGCCCAAGAGCAGAGCTACGACGACAAGGGAATCGGCGAGGTGCCACCGTCGTGGAAGGGCGCGTGCATAGCCGGCACGATGTTCAACACCTCGGCCTTCAACTGACGCGTGCTCCATGGCGGCGAACGCGCATAGTCAGAGGAGCTGCCGCCGAGCGAGAGCGAGAGCACGCCGCAGCCAGGACACCTTGTGCACGGCCACACGCGCCCTGGGGGCCGTTGCGCGCGCCGTGCACCATGCCGGACGAGAACCTAAACAGGTTGGCGCTCGGGACGGCGGAGCACAAGGTGTGCCTTGTGCGTACCTAGCGGACGAGATGGAGGTCAGAGGGAAAAGGAGGGCTGGGCCTCGGGTGTGGCGGTGCGGAGCAAAGGCCCGGCAGCGTCCGTGAGGGAGGGAGATCGGGGAGATGAGCCTCATGGTAGGATTTTGCGGGCTACGCGAATCCAGCGGGACGATGGCGGATAACGCGGTCACGCCGCTTCGGCCTAGTGGAAGTAAAGCGGTATGTCTAGCGACGCTTTGCGGGCGTATGTTGCGGGGCGGCGACGCGGCGTGACGGGATGTCCCGCCCCGCTTGCAACCTGAGTATGTGCTATCTCTTGATATGGTGATTGCCAAATTCCCATTATTTCTGATCTCTGTGCGCATCAGTATCATTATTTTACTCTCACCTAACCCCTGCCTAGTGCACCATTGATTCTAACCACTGAACTTGTAGCTCAGGGGATTGAGAATTTTATCGTTAGATATTTGTGGTGGACCAATATGATAACTGGTTACTTGGGCCTGCACCACCCCCAAAAGAGTTAAATAGTGGTGTAGAAGAGTATAATATTGGTGGATTGAAAGTACTCGGGACTGCATCCTCAGAAATGTAGCATCCATAAAATGATGATAATGTTTGGTGTTCAACAAGCTCTTTGCGAAAGAATAGTTCTTTTCTCATGCTGTTTTTTTTCTGCTGAAAACATGTAACATATGACCATCATATCACTGGTTTTTCTCGTTATGATTTTTTTTTGGCTGAAACTAACTAACTGATGAATGTTGCCATGCATGTTTTCACATGCTTAATCTGTTTCAGTATAGAACTAAATTTCATTTCTAACGCTTCTCTTGATGTGGAATGCAGCACCTTGATCGAGAAGGGATAAGCTTTTGCTGTCGAACAACTTATGATGATAATGCTATTACTAATGCAGTTGAGATATTCAATACTTCTAGGTAATGTCATGTCCCTGTTATTGAAGTTGCGACCTCGTTGAGTGTATGTTCATGCCAGTTCTTGTGTTTTCTCCTTCCAGTGGTGCTGTTCATTTCATGGCATCGAATAATGACTCCGGTGTAAGAGACTATGACATGGAGAGATACCAGCTATGCAAGCACTTTCAGTTTGATTGGCCAGTGAATGTAAGTTACTTTGGTTATTGCTGTTAATTTTTTCCTTGTGTTGGAAACCTGGAGCAGCAATATTTTATACTTTTGGTACATATGGTTATGGTCATGTTGCATCATTTCTCTCGATATGCTTACTTTTCGTATGTTGCTGATGGCAAACCTAGTAAAATCAGGATATGATTTTTTAATGTAAAGAGAAAAACAGGAGTGTCTGCACTGATGTTGCCTCGGTTCAAGAAAAAAAAAAACTTTGCGACAGCTGGAACTGCAGCTCTTTACTTCTGTCTTCTGGATCTATGAGATAATGAGAACTGAGAAGTGATGTGTATGGTGTTAGAGCATCTCCATATGGCCAGCCATTTAAAAAAATCCCCTCACTATGTCTCTTCCATCTTTAGGAGAATAATATTTCACCCTCCACATCCTCATATATTTTAGTAATATCCTGTAACTAAATAATATATTGTAACAGTGACATTTCTAGCAAATATTTAGGGCATGTTTGGTTTGGGCCTAGGTGCGCCCCGCTAATGCATGGGTAAGCCAAAATATTGGCATACCTTCCTGTCAGGCTGTCACCCACGCCTGACCAACTCTTTGGCGTCAAATTGAACTTCCAAGTGGAAGGTAGCTTGGGCACGCCAACTTATTGGCTCCAATCCAAACAGCATCTAAGATCTTGGTCAACGCCAATTATTTGGTTTGGCTGCGTGGGGCTTCCATCCAAACAGGCCCTTATAGCTGCCAGATATATGATGTCTATATTGTTAAATACATTCTGGTGCAGACTGGCAAGTAGTCCATATATTTTTGTTAGTCGTTCTTTTTAATCCTCCTGTCTTAATTCCTTTTTCCGTCTAGGTTTAGAAAGCCACATCAAATTATACCATGGACACGAACAACTGATATATCAACAACGGTAGCTTTTGGAAGCAAATTTACAATTGGAAAGGAGTAGCAATATATTCGAACTCTGTAATTCAACATGCACCGTTCGGGAATCAACCAGATATGCAAAACTACATATTGGAATCAAACAAGCAGGGTTCACGGTTAAGCCCATCAGCCCACACACACACACACACGTGCGAAGTTCATGCGCGCATCTCTGCCGCTCCTTGTCCACATCTGTGAACATCCTTATCCACCACCACTTGTCCGTCTCACTCCTAATAAGAACATCCTATCTGGTGCTACCCCTCCCGCCAAGCCCGCCTCCACCAGTACTAGGATGGAAAGGATTAAAGTGGGATCCTACCTTGCCGAAGGGGCCGGAGGGATGCGAGCCGTCGACTGTTCCGGGATGGTTGGCATCCAAAGATGGTGGGTCCGATGGCGTTACTGCTGGAGGGAATCTTTTAACTTTTGCTAGTTTTTTTGCACATAGCGTGCATGGTAGAGCCGCTGCTGGATATGCTCTTACATTTTGCGGCAATTTACATCTTCCACGATTTATCTTGCACACGCCAAGCAAAAATTTCCTTTTCCTTTTTAAGTGGCTTCTTTTTTGGCATAGCATTGCTAGTAAATGGGGCAAAACATCTGTATGAGTTGACCTTACACTGTTATTCTGTTGGTGCAGCATACATCACTGAGTCCTGACAGAAAGCTTGTTGTTATTGTGGGGGATGATCCTAATGGGTTACTTATTGATGCCAATTCAGGAAAGGTATACTAGCATACACAAAGCCAGGCAAAAAACATCAGATGTTAACCGAACTTTGATTAATACTTCATGTTGAAGTACTCATATGATCTTTATAATTAAGTGGGTACACTTCTATTTACTCTGGATGCAGACTCTCCATTCCATGAAAGGTCATCATGACTACTCTTTTGCATCGGCCTGGAGCCCTGATGGCCGGACATTTGCTACTGGGAACCAAGACAAGACATGCCGAATTTGGGATGCGAGAAATCTATCAAAAGCCGTCCATGTATTGAAGGGTAACCTTGGAGCCATTAGATCAATCCGCTTTACTTCAGACGGGCAGTTCCTGTCAATGGCAGAACCAGCAGATTTTGTCCACATCTTCGATGTGAAGAGCGATTACAACAGAAGACAAGAGCTTGACTTCTTTGGCGAGATATCTGGGATGTCCTTCAGCCCAGACACAGATGCCCTTTTTGTCGGTGTGTGGGATAGAACATATGGTAGCCTCCTCCAGTTTCGCCGTCGGTATAACCACTCCTACCTTGACTCGATGCTTTGAGGTAGAAGCGGAGCAGATGTTGGACCTCCTCTCAGCTGCACTGAATCGTGCAGCATAAATTAGGTATCCTCAAATCGAATCTTCAAGTTGACCTGATAATTCAATTAATAAATGGTGTATCCTGTTGTATGTGTATATAAAGAAAATGTACAGATGCCTATAGCCTGTGCCGGGGTAGAGCGCATCTCATATAAATGTTGTTAGATTCCAGACTTCCAGTTAGTTGTAATGGATGTTGACTCAAGTCAGAGTGATGCTGTGATCGTTCTGATGGATGATGCTGCAGTGGCTTTTGAGTTGAACGTCCTTTTCAACTGCCTTATGACGTCTCAAAGTGGGATCTATTATACTTGTCAGAATGTTCTGCTTTGCAGTGCCAGGTGGTGGAAAAAATGCGACGAATACAACGAGCAGTACACAAGCAAAGTGACCTTTACCCTATCTATCCATGTATATTGGTCTCCGACGGGGATCACTCTCCAAGTAGATTCCTCGAGAAGTCAAGAGGCAGCCATCTTCTCTATATAAAGCTCCTATTGTATACGTCTTGCTGCTTACCATAGTTCATACGTTGCACCGAAGCACGGAGGCGGCAAATGGTACTTGGGAGGAGTATGCTGTCGATCAAGCGGATCCGGAAGGAGCTGGCCGAGCTGTGGACCGACCCGCCGGCGTTCTGCCGTCCTGGCGCGTCGCCGGCGACGGACCCGTACCACTTCGAGGTGATCATCGACGGCCCCGCCGGCAGCCCCTACGCCGGCGGCACGTTTCCCCTCGATGTCGTGATTCCCAGGAAGTACCCCTTCAAGCCTCCCAAGATCACCTTCAAAACCAAGGTACGTCGCCGGCGAACCAACGAATTCATCGAGCTTCATTTGCATCTGCTTCTTCCAAAAAAAGAGATCGATGGATCATCGGTGAATCGGCATGTGGTTACTTCTCGTTGTGATTTCTTCTCTTCGTGCGTGCCTTGCTACAGGTTTACCACCCGAACATCAACACGGAGGGGAAGATGTTCCTGGACATCTTCAAGAGCGACTGGAGCCCGGCGCTCACGATCAGCAAGGCCCTCCTGTCCATCGTCTCCGTCCTCTACGACCCCATGCTCGACCTTCCCGTCCGCCCCGGCGTCGCGCGTGAATACAGCCACGACAGGGCGCTCTTCGAGAAGAAGGCCAGTAAGTGGACACGCAAATACGCCACGGCGCCCGTCCTTTCCTTCTGTCCAGCTGGGAAGGAAGGCGACTCCATGACTCGGAGCAGCAAGCTGCAGCACCGTGAGAGCAGTCCTCCTCTCTCTTGCGGATTCTTCGCTCTTCTGCTCCGCCCACTGCGCATTTCCGATCGATCGTTGGCGGAGAGCACAATCTACTAGTAATACTGCAGATGAATTAATCCTCGATCGATCGATGCAGTATTAGTTCTTAACGCTGAGAGACAGCGGAGTCATTCTCGAGGAAGAAGATAGTGGATAGTGCTTAATTGGTCATATGTTTAGTGATGATTCTTATTAGCGTTGGTGTTTGCAGAGGCTGGGGTAGTACCCTATTTCGGAAAAAAATAGCGTTGGTGTGAACCTCCTTGTACTGCATTGAGGTGATTGCGGATATAATTAATCGGATTAGTTGACTTGTAGGTCTTTTCATGTTTAGTCCTATTGGCGTTTGTTGTGACTTTCTCTGTGTTACTATCAGCAAGTTGATTTAATTGATGGGTGTGATAGTTGACACTTTTCTTTTCTTCTGCTGACTGTCACCACACCAACACGCACGCGTGCGCGCACACACCATAACACATCTGAATGCCTATGTACATGCACGCCGCGTGTCTGATACTCTGATCACCTAGAAACCTTTTCTCGCAGATTGCAAGAACTCTTTTCGATCTTGTGTCCATGCTCTTGTTGAAAGTGAGAGGGAGAGAAAGAGCGCATCCGCGCACGCATAAGCATAACGTCCCAGCTTTATAGAGATCTTACATACATCAATTACAGCAATGCAATCAAGACCCAACTAGGCGAAGCAAACGAAAGGAAAAATTGAAGGCCAGTCATCACATCAGGTATTAGTTACACGATCGAGAAGACAGACACAGCTAGCTGCCACAAAGACATAGGCCGATCCTTTCCTGTTGCCCTGAACTCCGGTGACTGCACTTGCAACGATTCAGATCGCGACCGATCCGTTCAAGCATAAGCTGGGGTCCATGTGGCGTCACCGTTGGCTTACTAATGGTTCGAATGCAGACATGCCCGGGAGTTTCTTCAGACATGGATTACCCGTTATATATAGCGTCTATATATTGCGTAGTAGGAGGTGGGAAGGGCATGGAGGAATAGCATGGTAGAGTCATTCAAGTTCTGTCTTCAGAGATATATTGTATTGTGTGGAATGTTGAGAAAAGTGAGGAACAAACTTGACTTGTCATGTTTAATTAGGACGCCAGTTCTTCAGGTCCTCCTCCTCCGGTCTCTTCACCCTGAGATAACAGAGCCTAGTTGTTACACCGTTCGCACTGAAGTCACCAAAAGGTGAAGATATCTAAATAAGCAGTATGACAGTATTGCTTCCTGCTGTTTATGCACACATGATGAGTGCACACAGCTGCAAAAGATAAGAGGAATCGGTGTCATACTACTTAGCCATTTGCCTGTTAGAGTTAGTTGGCACACACTCCATCTTGTCCTGATGCACGACCTAGTGGCTTGACTATCTTGCCAGTGGTAGCTATATCTTGCCGTCTGCAAGCTTCAGAAAGTATATGTGTTGCCGTGCTGCTGTTACTCTCAGATGCAATTCAAGGAATCAGTTCACCTGTACGTGTTGGCAAGCTTGGTGGTGAGTGATGACACTGACATAAGTGAGTTGCAAGAATGGTGCTAGCTAGAAGATGGTGGACTGATTAAGAGACCACCTTCAAGTTTGTTGCTTACTCCCTCTATGCCAAAGGTCAATAATTGCATACAAAAGTTTTCTGGTACGTGTTACTTTTTATTGTAATAGTTTGCAGAGAAAAGTTTTGTTGTTAGTTATGACCCATGAGTGTTAATTGGAGTGTGCTGCATTATGGCGAAATCGTGCGAAGTCTCCCGTCTCCATGAATGTTTGCTTCTCTACCTGTGGTTCCCCAGTTAGGAACGACGGAATATTAGGACTTTCTTTGTTCCCAAGCGAGATCGCATACTTAGCTTTGAGATGTTATGTGGTGTGTAGCACTCGCGGAGAATATCCAAATGTGATTGAAGGTTAGTCATGAGTCATATACTTTATAGCCTTAACTTTATTCATTGCATGTACCTCCAATTTAAGAAAAAGTATGTTAACAAAAGCAAATTTAGGAAAAGTGGGTGAGCAAGTCATACCCAAGTAAAGAAGTAAATGGTGACTAGACTCTCAAAGACGTAGTCACTGGCTTATAATGACTAATTGTAAAGTTTCAGCCATGAAAAGCTAGTATAAGATGAATAAACGCACACAAAAGGACAATATTTGCATATACTCCATTTGTTTCACTGTGTTTTCTTGCCAGCTCTCCATTTGCAGTTTTGCACAGACCATCTAAACTAATCCAACAATTTATAAACTAATCTAACAATCTATAAACTGACTTAACAATTTATGAAGAAAGGTCTGTGGTAGGGGATCCTCTTTCTCATATCTTGTTCCATATTGTAGCGGATATGTTAGCAATTTTAACAGCTAGAGCTAAAGAAGATGGTCAAGTGAATAGACTAATCACACATGTAGTGGATAGCGGGGGTCTATGTTTCAGTATGCCGATAATACCATCCTTTTTATGGAACATGACCTAGAAATGTGTTAAATATGAAATTAGTCTTGTGTGCATTTTGAATAATTATCGGGACTAAAGATAAATTTTCACAAGAGTGAAATATTTTGCTTCGAAAGGGCTAAGGAAATGCAGAATGAATAAAAATTCTATTTGGCTGCAACATAGGCGCACTTTCTTTTAGATATGTGGGGATATCTATACATTTTATCAAACTAAAAAATGGAGAATGAAAACCTCTTGAGGAAAAAGAATGAATAGTTGGATTGGTAAGTTGTCATACAGAGATCGACTAGTCTTAATTAATTCAATTTTAACGAGTTTTCCGATATTTTTGCTATCTTTTTTTGAAATACCAAAAGGGGTTAGGAAGAGATTAGACTTCTATAGATCTCATTTTTCCTGCCAAAGTGATGGTCATAAGAACGCATCTCATATTAATGTTGTTAGGTGTAATGGGTGTTTGACTCGAGTCAGACTGATGCTGTGACCGTTGTGATCGATGATGCTGTGACTGTTGAGTTGAGCGTTCTCTCTTCAAGGGATCTATTTTGCTTCCTTGTCAGAATGTTTGACCTTGCAGTGCCAGTGTTGGAAAAAAAAAGACGTGCAGAACACGCAGCGTAATCGAGGTGATCATTTACCCTATCTATCTATTGATACTGGTCTCCTACGGGGATCATTCTACAAGTTTTTGAACGGAAATCACGCTGCAAGAAGTCGAGAGGCAGCCATCTCTATATAAAGCTCCGAGGCCTTTTGGCCCCGAGCAGTGAGCGCCTAGCTGCTTACCATAGTGTAGATTCCGTTGCACCGAAGCACGACGATCGTCACAGCCTACACGGAGACGGCATGTCGATCAAGCGGATCAGGAAGGAGCTGTCCGAGCTGTGGACCGACCCGCCGGCGTTCTGCCGTCTCGGCGCGTCGCCGGTGGCGGACCCGTACCACTTCGAGGTGATCATCGACGGCCCCGCCGGCAGCCCCTATGCCGGCGGCACGTTCCTCCTCGACGTCGTGATCCCCAAGAAGTACCCGTTCAAGCCCCCCAAGTTCACCTTCAAAACTAAGGTACGAACGTATCAACGAGTTGCCTCTGCTTCTTCTTCCAGAAAGAGATCGATCGACGGCACGGCGTTTGATTATTTGTGGTCGTGATGTTCCCTGCTCGTGCCTGCAGGTGTACCATCCGAACATCGACACCGAGGGGGAGATCTTCGTTGACATCTTCAAGAGCGAGCACTGGAGCCCGGCGATCAGGATCAGCAAGGCCCTCATCGTCATCGTCTCCGTCCTCTGCAACCCCCTGCTCGACCTCCCCGTCCGCCGCGGCGTCGCGCGTCAGTACAGCCACGAGCGAGCTCTATTCGAGACGAAGGCCAGAGACTGGACCCGGAGATACGCCATGGCGAAGGAAGGCGACTCTGATGGTCTACGAGCGCGACGTGCTGGCCTGCTGGCTGCACTTGCGCGATTCGTTCAAGCACGAGCTCGGGTTCACGCGGCGTCGTCGTTGGCTTGCTAATGGTTCCGATGCAGAGTTGCAGACATGCCCGGCCGGGCGTTTCTTCAGAGTTCAGACCTACAGGCTACAGTAGCTAACTCGTTATATAGCTATAGCGTCTATTGCGTAGTAGGAGGTGGCAAGGGCATGGAACAGAATGATAGAATAATTCAAGCTCTGTCCTCAGAGTTATATTGTATGGAATGTTGAGAAAATTAAGTGATGAACACGCTTGAGTAGTCATGTTTAATTAGGAGTCCAGTTCTTCAGGTCCTCCAGTCTCTTCACCGTCAGATAACAGAACCTAGTTATTACACTGTTCGTACTTACTGAACTCACCTAAAGATGACAAAGTCTGAAGTCACCAAAAGGTTAAAAAGTCTGAGTAATCAGTATTGCTTGCTGCTGTTTATGCACACATGATGAGTTGATGACTGCGCGCAGCTCGAAAAGATAAAGGAATCGGCGTCAATTTTCAGCCATTTCCCCGGTAGAGTTAGTTGACACACACTCGATCTTGTCCTAATGCACAACTTTAAGCCAGTGCCTTGACAATCCAGTCAGTGTTAGCTATGATCCATAACGTTAATTGAAGCGTGCTGTGTTATGGCGAAATCATGCGAACTCTTCCGTCTGAGTTAATTCCAAAAAACCACCACATTTGTGCCGGAAATACGCAAAACCACCACTATTCCGCGAAATTGCAAAAAAACACCGGTTTTGCGAAAATTCGTTGCAATGTGCACTGATTCGTGTTTTTAGCCGGCTAAACACGATTTCTGACATCGGGCCCCATTGTCAGGCTGACGTGGCACACTAAATTGGTCAGAGGAAGAGACATAACTTAAGATAGGGCTTTTTTGTAAATTTTCCAATTTCATTTTTCTTTTTTCCTTTTTTTCTCCATCTCCACCGCCGGCCTCCCTCTCCTGCTCCGGCCACCGCCGGCCTCCCCTCCCCGGCTGCCGCCGCCGGACCTCCCCGGCTGGCCGCCACCGCCGGACCTCCCTTGCTGGCCGCCGCCACCGGACCTCGCTGCCGACGGGCGCTGCTCCGGCCGCCTCGCCGCCGGCGCCGTGCCCTGCTCCGGCCGCTCCCTCGCGGCGGCCAAGCGGCTCCGGCGCCCTCCCCAGCGAGCTCCGGCGCCCTCCCGCACGGCGGCCAAGCAGGCGCGGCGCCCTCCCCTGCACCGGTCGCCCTCCCATGCGCGGCGGCCAAGTGGCTCCGGCCGTCCCCAGCGAGCTCCGGCGCCAGGCAGTGCGTGGGCGGGCAGGCAGTGCGCGGGCGCGGCGTCCTCCTCTACGCCGGCCGGCATCTCCGGCGAGCTCCGGCCAAGCGGGCACGGCGGCCTCCCCTGCCATGGAGGAGGAAGAAGATAGAACTGACAAGTGGGTCCCCCAGAAATTTACAAAAAGCCCACTCACAGTTGGGTCTTTCTATTTTTTGACCTCATTACATGCATGTTATGCCACGTCAGCACTGACAGTGGGGTCTTCTTGTCAGAAATCGTGTTAATCGGCCAAAATTGAACAATCAGTGCACATTGGAACGAATTCACGTAAAATCGGTGATTTTTTGCAATTTCGTCGAATACCGGTGGTTCTAAGTATTTCACGCGCAAATGTGGTGGTTTTTTGGAATTAACTCCTTCCGTCTCCATGAATGCTCGTTTCTTTACCAAGGTCTCTGGTTCCCCAGTTTGGAACGACGGAGTTTTAGGACTTTCTTTGTTCAGAAGCAAGATCACATACTTAGCTTTGAGATGTGATGTGGTGTGTAGCACTCACGGAGGATATCCAAATGTGCATACCGGAGGTTAGTCGTGAGTCCTGTATGTGGAGCCTTAAAACTTAAGAAAAAGCAATTTAGGTCCGTGGGTGAGCAATTTAGGAAAAGTGGGTGAGCAACCAAGTCACACACAAGTAAATGGTGACTAGACTGTCAAAGACATAGTCACTGGTTTTATAGTGACTGTCAAAGACTCCCTTTTGTTTCACAGTGTTTTCTTACCAGATCTCCATTTGCAGTTTTGCGTCAGTAAAAGATCAAAATGCGTATATCCGTAGAAGGGAGGGATTGTTGAGCTAGCCGCCAAATAAAATGTTTTTCACCTTTGATGGGACATGGACAGACCACATCTTTGTCCAAATGTTTTGGTCTCTGTCAGTTTAGATGACGTAGTATTTCCATCCATCCACGCTTATCTATGCTTCTACAGAGAAGATTTTATGATCTGCAAAAAAAAGTAAGCATGTTTCTGCTGTTTAGTGAAGCCCTTGCGCTATCTTTCAGTGGATCGGTTCAACAAGGTGTGCACAAAGCCATTATTTTAGCGAATACAAAGCTGCTTTCGTCGGGCATAGATGCTCCATCCCAGCCTACATATAAGAAAAATAAAATCAAGTCTACCTCCCGCTTCTGCGTCGAAACAAAGGATCATCAACGCGAGCCTCGCAGGGCAAATCCTATACTCTGTCCGTGGGCATGCGTTAGCATACTCCGCCCGCGAGCGGAGGGATATGGGCCGTGGCCCATCAGTGAGCGCCAGTGTTTTTTTCTATACAGTTTATTTTTCAGTTTTCCGTTTTCAGATGTGTTTTCTAGGTTTTTCCTGTGCGGGTTTTTCTACGCTCCGCCGTTAGCATGCGCTATTAGTGCATGCTAACAGGGCGAGCCACTTGGGCTATGGCCCATTAATAGGCTATAGCATTGATTTTCCCTTTTGTGTGTTTTTTCTTCTTTTATTATTGCTTCGGTTGCTTGTTAGTTTTTTCTTGGTTTTTCGTTTTTGAATAATTTGTAGTTGAACAAATTAAAATCTGATTTTTTTGAAATTTTAATAAATTAAGATTTTGAACAAATTTTAGATTTGAACAATTTCAAATTTTTGGATTTGAACAAATTTAAAGCTTCAACACATTTCAGATTTGAACAGTTTTTAGCTTTGAACAAATTTTGGATTTGAACAATTTTGAAATTTCAGATATGAAACAAATTTCAAATTCAAAAATATTAAAAGTCTGAACAAATTTTGGATTTGAACAAATTTTAGATTTGAACAAATTCAAAGTTTTAACAAATTTAAAGCAGGGAATAGAAGCTCCCATGTAGGGATAAAAACGGAGCGGAAAAGGATAGAACTAAGTAGTGCCACATTTGTTTTCATATTTTTATGCAGAAGCAGAAACAAATACAAAAACAACGAAAACAAATATGCAAACAAATACTTTTGAAAACAGATATGGAATGCGGTGCAAGCACGGACGAAAAGCGAACAATTATCGGAACCAAGAGACCACCTGAATCGTGCAGAAAACTCAAGCAAGTCAAGTAAATCAAAAAATTGTTCCACAAATATTCCATGATTACTGGGAGTAGGGAGATGGGTTACTTTGATGATTCAGTATAACAAGGTCAGATTTTGGGCTTGCTAGATTCGTTATGCAAAACAGCCATAAGACGGGAAATTCCGTTTCTGCATCTGTTCTGCCAAAAAACGATGTTCCGTTTCCATTTCTGCTAAAGAATTTCTGTTTTCGTTCTGCAAAATTCCGTTTCCGTTTTCATATTTTCATTCCGTTTTCGTTTTCCGTTGAAAAGTTGAAAAGTTTCCGCTCCACCGTCGTCCCTACGACTGTGGCTGAACTTGCTAAACCACCGAATATATGTATCGCGTGTCACCGAGAGCTACGTAGCGTCTGCACGCTATCATTCATATCGCAGTGCGCATCGTAGCTCAGCCGTCGTCAAGTTGAAGAGACGTCTCGCTCCCTCTCGCAGCATCGTATATTATCCCTTCCATATCCAAACGAACTATCCGTTCTCATGCACTGCAGTGTACATGCTCATGGCCGACGGCCCGACCCCAACACGGATCAGATTCCAGAGCTCGACCTCCAACTCCAGCAGCAGACAAATTATTGGCCGGCAGCCCCGGCACTAGGAAGTTTCTGTTCGGACGACAAATGTTGGCCGGCCAGAGCGCACGTCCGTACCCACTTGTACTACGAGCGAATTCTATCCAGCACCTGGTTGGGCTGGACGCTGACCCGAGAGCCGCGCGCGCGCGGGACCGGCGGATGCCCGGCCGATTATGATGGAGCAACAGCCGTCAGCCGGCCGAGTGCGCGCGGCCGAACAGATAGGCAGGTATCCATTACTACAGATGCTGTTCGTCGTTCGCTTGAAGCGAGGAGTGTGGCTTACTTTCAGTTAGTTTGCTGACAAGTACTCCCTCCGTTTTAGAATATAAGATGTTTTATGTTTGTGAAGTGAATATATCTAAATATGTTTTAGTGTGTATATTCGAGTAAACCTACATATTAAAAAATGTTTAAATACATTTGCTTCACAAAGCTAAAACATCTTATATTTTAAAACGGAGGGAGTATCGATTGTGTGGGAATTATCCATTCCTCACTGAACGTTCAGAGCTGAGAAGAGCAACATGGGATAGAACAGGGTCTTCTTCATAGTCTTCTGGTAGTGCTGCCTTGTGTCGGCAGTCTTTTCCTACAGACACTCCATCAAAATATTTTTGGATTTGATATGGTCCATCTGGGAGATCCAATTGTCTTTGTCAGAAGGGAAAACTCCCCCCCCCCTCACGCAAAAACTCCTCCCGGTTCACTCCCCGCCGAAGCGATCCCGGAGGCGGTCTCCTCTATCCTGTTCTGCGGAAGCTAAGGGTTGGGGAGGGCATCATAGCGGCGCTCCTCGGGCATTGGCGGCGGTGCTTGGTGGCGCGGTCTTGATCGGTCGGGGCCTGATGCCGGGGCGGCGAGGTGGAGATGGGCGGCGCGCCGCCGCCGCTGCTGCAGCGTTCCTTCGGCGACATAGGTGGCACGTCGGGCTAGGCGTAAGCGAGGCGGTTGGCATTCGTCTAATGCCTAGGAAGTGCTTAGGTGCCCTAGGCGTGGCCTAGGCGGCCATAATTTTTTATCATCAAACGTATATATGAGCTATTATATGGGAATAAACATTAATTTAGAGCATCTAAATGAGCAAATTTTTGACAACTACCATTGTAATATGGTACATCTAGCTCGTTAGTACAATATATGGCATATTTTCTTGTTGGGAAGCTTATTTCTCAGTTGCACTGCCTACACTTGCGCCTATGCCCTATGCGAGTCGTTTGTCCATCGCCTAGTGCTTAAGCATGCTAAAGTGTTGCCTAGGCATCGTCTTTTCCAACACTGATTTGGGTCTCATGGACCAATTTGGGTCTGTCAGGCCAACTCGTGGAGTGTTATGGGCGTGGAGGCGCTGAGTCTGATTTTTTTCTCTACTGCTATGACCGACAACATGGGGGATGCTGGCTTCGGCCTAATAAAATTGCTGGTTTGGCCCTAGCGATCTTCTTACATCAAGTCGTCTTTCTGCCGAATGTCGTCCTCTTTGATCTAGTCGCCGATGAGTTCCGGTCTTCCTTGTCTGAGATCTATAATTGGCGTATGTCGCCGCAAGATTTTTAGATCGAAAAGGCTCTGGTCGCATCCGGACATATTATTAGCCAGCTTGGCTTAATAGGGCACGGCGCAAAGCTTCACTTTTTATCGGTGTCATGGGACATGTGTCTAATTTAGATTCCCCCTGGTATTGAAAGAGGTGAAGAAAGTCATGGCGGCTACGATTGGAGGTCTTGGCTATTGTGGAAGGGTGTATTGGATGCGATGAAGATGGTGTGTCAGGTCTTTGGTGGCTTGCAATAGGGGCCTCGGCAATCGAGGGCGGCAACACTGGAGGACTATATTTTTGGTGGTGCTCTTGAGTACCAAGTCATCATTCCTATGGTAAAAATCCAAGGTCCGGCCTTCATTGGTTCTAGCTAGCAATGGTCTTATTGAAGGCATTGTTTTTGGTACACTCGGACTTTTCCAGGATGGAATTAAATAAATTTGACGCATATGAGAATGGCTTGCACGTGTGTGGCGTGATTTGGCCCATCCCTTTTTTCATTAATAACTTTTGAAAAAGAGGTTGTGCTTGTCTAGTTGTTTGTTGGAATTACTGAAGAGAGTGCAACACTCCCACCACTAAAGTTTCTTCGTCTATTCTAGTGGCAAAGTCCAACTATATTGTTTTCTTTGAATAAACATTTGTTGACTATGACCAATCAAATTGTTCTAGATTTTACAAATCCATAGAAGACTACAGAAATCTCGGAATTATTAACTAATGTGAAATAGAATACTACAAAAACCTGAAAACTCCTCACCACAAGTAGCAGAGCTTATTTTCTGTTGGGAATAATATATACATATACATATACATGTATTTGGATCCGTTTCCCAAACACATGAATACATTGTAGGTTTTTTCACGGTAGATGGAAGTAATTCTTGAATTTCCAAGGACCAATTTGGGAAGATTTATACAAAGTAGCACACTATTTTGACCCGTTCTTGCTAAACAAATACTCCCTCTGTTCGAAAATATAAGATGTTTTAGATTTATGAAGTGAGTGTATCTAGATATCTTTTAGTGTATAGATTCGAGCGAACCTATACACTAAAAGATGTCTAGATACACTCACTTCACAAAGCTAAAACATCTTATATTTCTAAACGGAGGGAGTACATGGCAAGCGAATTCTTGGTTATGTGGCTCACATATATATACTCCACATTCGAGCTATGCATTCCCACTTTCGCATAGTTTACTGGTACCTGGTTGCAAATAATATAAATAGCTTGAGTCCTCCTATAAAAGTAGTATGTTCTGTGCACACCCTTTCGTACGTGTAACCAAGTTTTGATGAACATTACACCTAGTCACCTAGGCGCTAGAGCAACGACAGTTTAATCAACTCCCTTTCTATATATCTATCTTTGTGAAGTTGTGATAATTAAGCATATGCCACATGCTAAGCTCGCGCGCTCGATCGTGTGTGTTTGAACTGATCGACGAGTTCAGAAAGTAGCAAATAATACGTTCACCCTCGGTGGATCCTTAAGTGGTTACTTGCATCCGCCAGCGGCGAAGCCGATCTTGTTACTCTTGACGTCGTAGACGACGCTGAAGGTCTGCTGCTGCGTGTTCCCGATGATGGCGGTGCTCCTGGCTGGCGCGAACGCGAGGCACGTGGTGGAGCTGTCGACGTCGACGAACAGGTTCTGCGGCGAGAGCTTGAGCGACGCGCCGCCGGCGAAGTCCATGGTGACGGCCGGCGCGCGCACGTTGGACGCCTGGGCGACGAAGCAGGTGTCGAGGATGGAGTATGCGTCGGCGCGCTTGGTCCCCTTCATGGCCGCCGCGACGGCCTTGCTGAGCGCCGCGTAGACGGAGGTGGGCAGGCGCGTGATCACCGTGCCGGAGTCGATGATGGTGGGCAGGCTGGAGTACTCGGAGGAGGACACGGAGAGCGGCTTCCCGGCGACGGTCATCCCTGCGAGCTTGATGAAGTAGAGCGAGTCGTCGAGCGTGCTGGCGACCATGGGCGTGTAGGCGTACTGCCCCGGGTTGTAGGAGCCGATGGAGAGGTAGCCGGAGGAGGACGAGGAAGGTAGGCAGTAGGAGAAGGAGTAGCCGAGGGTGGGGGCGAGCTGGTAGAAGAGGGAGAGCTTGTTGCGGGCGAGGCCCATGAGCCCCGCGGAGCGGCCGAAGAGGCCCTCGTTGTCCTGGCCGCACCCGTAGTAGAAGTTGGGCACGGAGTTGGAGCCGAAGGAGACGGTGTCCTTGCTGAGGTAGCCGACGGAGAAGGAGCTGTCGCCGTAGCTGGCCTGGTAGATGCAGACGTTGGACTTGGAGCAGGCGGCCGGGTTGAGCGTGGCGGCGGAGAGCGCGGTGCACTGCGGGGTGGAGCAGGAGACGGCGGCGTAGGAGCTGGAGGTCTTGGGGTCGAAGATCGGGCCGGACTGGCGGTGGCAGGAGATGCGGCACGGGGAGCACTGCAGCCAGGTGAGGGAGGAGCCCGTGTCGACCACCATGACGTACGTCTTGGCGGGCGTGCCCAGGCCCATGCGGGTCACGTAGTTGCCCACCCCGAAGGAGGTGCCTGGGGTAAGCGGCACGGACGCGAGGGAGCTGTCGAGGCCGTCCAGCGAGGTGGTGGCGATGGTGGGCCGCGCGGCGGACGACGACGACACCGGCGTCTTGGCGAGGCGCGCGGCGAAGGAGGCGATGCGGGCGGCGTCGTGGGTGAGCACCGCGGAGAAGGGCAGGTCGGACGGGACTGCCGCCGGCGAGCAGGGCCCCCGCGGGTGGTGCAGCGGGAGGTGCATGGCGGAGCCGTTCAGCTGCTCGAAATCTGCAGCCGATCGAGTAAAACACAGTCAGATTCTTACTGCAGACTCTACTGCTACGAATTAATTTGCTGTTGCGAAGCAAGCGTGTTCGTTCGTACGTTCAGTGCATCTCGTCGGCAACCACTAAATCTATAACGCACCGCAGCGGGCAGCTAGCTCGACCAGTCGTGTCGTTAGGTAGCATTCCAGTGTGTTCTGAGAGTGATGTACGATAATGTATCCATGCGACCATGCCTCGTCCGACATGGCAACAGAGCAGTGCCACGTACTATCAGAAGTGACAGTGAGCATGTGTCATCGGATTTGGAGGCGTCAGGCATTCAGGCTTAAGAAACCTTACGCCAGATTATTCCTTGCCCATTTCCTTTCTTTTCCCTATGGGCTTGGGAGTTTGGATCGTCACATATGACTCCAAATTAACAAACCATATGCAACTGGAGCACATGTCCATCTGATCGATCATAACCCGTGATCGCCCTCTGTCGCGCATATCAACTGACCATGACCGTATTGACTCGCGTCCAAGAGATGATGTTAGTGTTAGGTGGCACAGAGGCTTGCCACTGCAAACGTGTGACTACTGACTAACCATAGGACGACACAAAGTGAGCTACAAATACAATAGTCATAGTACCGTACCACATTTTTTTAGGAATCAATAATACTATCGCCAGATACTCTTATTCACATGTGAATGCCATCTATAGTTGCCTACCTTAATATTCTTACATAAGGGACAGGCTAAATCTGCTGGTATACCATTCAAAAAAATTCTGCTGGTAGAAATTTGCATGCATGCATGCCAAAGAACTAACTGTCGACTGTAGTTCACATGGGCAGAAACTCTGAAATCAAGGTTTTTCTCACGTTGAACTATCCAACAAGAATGAACACACGTCCAAAAGAGAGCCAGGAGCATGCTTTTGGTTGGTAGCCACCAATAGTTAACAGTACTCACCATGATATAGTGGATGATTGGGTGGTTGCCATGATTAAGTAACCACTAGTTCCACACTTCTTCCATGACCTTTGTGCCTAAACACATAGGACTACTATACCATACTCCTACGGATGGTACAAGATACTAAGTACTAGTGGAGTACCTTGTTCTCACATCTCTTTCTTTCGGCAAAGAAGATTATGACAAACACCGGTTGAGCTTTTGTGAGGGAGAATAATTAGCCCCAAGACATTAGTATCACTGTACCACTACTCCATTAATTGGATGATTGGAGAATGGAGAGCTACTTCCATACCAAAGCATGGACCAGTACTGCACTAGAAAGTGCCTCAGATATGGCTAGCTACACTTGGGCACATGGTTCACTCCAAGTACAATCCGAACATAGCCATGTTTCAGGCGTGGGTACTTGCAGAGGCAGAAAGTGAAGCGGAATTGGCCTCCTCGCCGATTAGACAGACTCATAGACACTGCTGAAGAACTTGTGCGTATCCTGGCGACCTTCTCGACGCAGCATCTGCTGCCTGCCCATTTCGACGGCCATCCTGCCGTGTCGCGCTAGATACGGTAGTTGGCCGGCGGTGGGAGCGTACGTACGGTTAACTAACTAATTGGTTGATTGATTGATGTCACGGGAGTGGTGGAGAAGAAGTACGCGCGATCGGCCACTAACTTGGCCATCAATTCGATGCCAGGACCGAGTGATGGATGGCTTAGAAAAGACCAGTTGTTTGAGCGGCGATTAACCACGATGGCTATGGCGAGGCGCCAATTATATGAACGAATACGTGCACCTAAACGAGACGCTTTCCACTCTAGCGGTGCTATGAAATTTCAGAAAGTATTCGTAATTTATCGATCATACTTTGTACGGAGAACTCCTACCTAACATAGATGTTATACTATTCCTCCCTGGTGGAGAAAAGAATTAATCAAGGGCAAGCGAGCGCTAGAAAAAAGATTCTGCCTAGATTGTCCTTGTGAATTTTAGTTCCGGCAATAGGGTGTCGGCTTTCATGCGGTTATTATCCTTGACGTCGACATGCACTTTAGGAGGCGCTGCAGGCTAATTGGAATTGTTTTTACAGGGTGATCACGATGAACCCAAAATTAGTTGAACTCTCATCACTCTACCACTCTACCTACCATGTTTGTCACTGCAATTGAGGTTCAGGATACCGGGCTAGACACTTCAGCAGGACATCGATTCAGGCTCTGTTCTCTTCCTACTGAACTACTATCTAATGCTCAGTTATAGTTATGTCAACAAAGCAGCTAGCTATCTTTGGCCCAACTGAGTGCAAGGCAAGTATATATACGCAAATTATCCAGAGCCAAGTTTAGGAGAAATTAAATCTATAACCTTCAGTTTGACCTTCCTATCCATATGTCAACAAAGTAGCTAGCTTCTGCGCAAAAAAAAAAAGTAGCTAGCTATCATTGAACCAGTTTCAGCCAAGGCTAGGAGGAATCATATATGTACCCTGATGGCCAGGCAAAAATAGCTAGCTATCTTTGAACCGATTGCATAAACCAGAGACAACTGACGGGCAAGGCAAAAATTTAGATGCAAGAACTCTATCCAAGAGCTTCAGGAAAAATAACAGTATCCAAGAAATTCAGGCAAGGCTAGGAGAAATTCTGTATATACCCTGCACTTGGGACGAGCAGGCGTCAGTGATGTCTCTGATAGGAGTCGCCACCGCGAAGAGCAGGGAGAACGCAGCAAGGAGAAGGGGCAACGGCGCCATCTTGTCTGAAACCTTCTTCTCCTCTTCCTCTCCTTCTTCTCCTCTTCCTCTCCTTCTTCTTGCTGTGGCTACCTCAGTGCAGGCTCTGGATAGCACTAAGCTGAGCACCCGTGTGGCCTTTTATAGAGTTTCCCCCGCCGCATGGGCGCGCGCCCGGCCTCTGCGCCTGGGAATCCCACGGGTAGCTTTCAGCACTTCTAAAACGACCTTTCATCCATGGCAACTCCAACCACCGGATTACCACAACGGTTTACGTAGCTGCCTTTACACGCTTCAGTACTACCTCTGCTGATACTTCCAGACCTGTTCAGTTCAGAATTTGCCGGGAATTCCGGGATCTCAAATTAAGGAGGCCCTGAAAATATTCCGGCGAGCTTGTTGTTTTTCTAGCTATATACTTTCTTCAGTCACACACGTCATGTAGTTTTGCTGCCTTCAGAACTAGGAATATTGTATTTGTGACAGATTGAATGTGGTGATTGCAAAGGTTCTTCGCAGAAGTAGTAAGCAAAAGCTGCTTTGGTGTATAGCCCAAAGTCAGGTTAGGTGCGCACAATCATGAACTCGATCGGCTCCATTAAGTTGGCGGTTAAGAGCACCTATCTAGCCAGATGAACCCATCTCATACAGTAATGCGTACCCCGTTCGTTCGCCATCAATGGCGTCGTCGTCGTCTTCAAGCAATGATGGCACCAATTTTTGACAAAGTGTGCACCTTAGCGGTTAGCAGATGCTAGCAGTAGTAGCAGCTCGAGCCACCATCAAAATATTTTTCAGAGCACAGGCCTCTGATAAGGAGTATTCATATATATGGAGCAGTTTTTGAGCAGTCCGAGCTAGCTATCGCAGAACTCTGCTAGCAATCAGTGGTAGCAGAGTATAGTCTCACTTGATAACCATGGAAAAGGAAGAAAGTGACGTGCTAGCTAACCGATATATACATTAGATTAGATGGCGTCATCGTCATCATCGTCATATTATTTCTTGGAGATTGTCATCATCATATTATCATGCTCCCCTCGGGACAGATTCAGTTACTGGAGAAACGGAATCTGGTACAACACTAGCCATATGGTTCCCCTTAATTTTTATGTTCAGTTGTTCACTGCTAGGACAAGGACTTTGCACTCTGGATGTTCTTCGTCGGAGTTAAATATGGTTCTCCTTCGTTTTTATACGAGCCAGAAACCAACTCTCTTTAATCTAAAGCTACATGATTTATGAAAGAAACAGGCCTCTAATGTAGCCGCTTTAGTCTGAGCTAGCGGCCACTACGCAAAGCCTCACTCCAGAAAAATAAGAATAAGGAAAGTGACCTTGATGCCTATAGATAGAGAGAGGCCGCGGCTTTATAATGATCATAAGCACACCATGTTCTCCTCGGTCTCGGTGGAAATTCGGTTACCGGAGGAACGGAATCTCGTACGTACGACTGTACTCCGATATGATTAGGCGATGAATCTTTTTGAGAAGTTTTAGCTTAGCTTCGGCCTGAAGCCTGCGATGGGGGCAGCGCAACCGCTGATAAGACGAAGCGGGGCGGGAATAATCTCTGAAGAAGGCGGGCACCCCGAGCGACCAAACGGAGCACAACCGACGACACGATCACCAGCAAGGAAAACGACCGTCTTACCGACCACGTGAGCTGTCCTCGCCGGCCGGCCGGCCTCACTAGGCCTTGTTTTGTTGGAGTGTATCGTGGGGGATTAGCCGGGATTGTCCCCAGGGGGATTGGGTGGAAACACGTCTGACACCCAATCCCCTTGATTCCCTTCCAATCCACGTCCACCTCAATCCCGCGCTCCAGGTTTCACGTTTTGCACACAGGTATCATTTTCACGGGATTGCAAGGATTTTGTCCAGGTGAATACTGCTAGACTGAATATTGCTCTGAATAAAAATACAATTTTTATAGGAACAATAATACCAGATTTCAAGTGAAGCTGACAGCAATGGAAACACAGTGATACGCACATGCGGATTACAACAGTACCAAATTTCAATCAGCACAGCAAGATCAACAATACCACATAGTTTGCACTTTCAGATTAACCGCAAGTCAGTTCTTTTCTCACTGCAGACACTTTCTGAAGATGCAGGCAGCCTACGCACCTACACCAAGTAGCAAGGCAGACCAGGACCGAACTTTCTAGGCACCTGCAAGACAAAACACAACACAGAAACCTGATGCTTGTTGTACAAACAATGAACAATTTCGAGTGTCTTAGACAAACTGATCATGGCCCAACTATTGTACAAACTTGTCCAAGATTTCCCTAACTCTTTTCTTGCCATAGAGGATGGAGCTATGACGTTTGACTCTTTCCCTACTATCCATTAGATGGGCATACAATGCAGGGAAAATGAAGAACACCATCTCATCGTCATCATCATCCTTCCTCTTCCTAATACGTTCTAGGCTCCGTGGATTCATTTCAAGACTATTAAAATGAAATAGAGAAAATAATGAGGCATCGAATATTTCACAACATTACCAAGATAGCATTAAGAAGAAGACAGTATATACGTTCAGAAGAAGATGCAAGCAGGCTAGGAGCCATGGCGATAGTTGCCAGAAGAATAAACATTTGTAATACATCGTTGGACAGATTAAAAGCACCAGCATTTTTAATGTATTTACCGGTCGTTCAACATAAGAACAACCAAATAAAATTGATCAAACACCGTTCGACAAAGAAAGAAATATCTTGCATATGAACGGACCAGTTCTGATTAATTAAACTGATAAAATCACGATGAGAATGGTCACACGCAAAACACTAGCTTTGAACATACTGCACAGCACTAACTTTGAACCTATGAAATCGCGATGAGAATGGTCACACGCAAAACAAAAGAGATTATAACCACGGTAGACACAGACTGGAGGATTTATAACTTCATGTGCAGCTAAGACAAGATAGCATTAACCTTCATGTGCAGCTAAGACAAGATAGCAATCAAGCACTTAAACGCACAAGCACATCATCTCAACACATAACCAATCCAAATATTAAGTGAGCAAGTGATGAAACAGATTATGCCCTGCGGTTATGCAATTGAATACTGATCAAGTGAGGTGTTCAACAGTGCACTAAAAAAGGTTTTAGTCAGATGGGGGCTGTTGCAACAGAACGGAAAGTAGACATTCATCTGCTGATTGGAATTCTGATGGAAACGGCGCAATAACTGACCGAATCAAGAACCCAAATCACCAATGAATCAAGAACCCTAACAAAAACTAGATCGGGAGTAGAGGGGCAAAGAGGCAGATCCTATACCTTATAGAAGTCCAGTTTTCCGGTGATGGAGTACAGTGCGAGGAGCTTGACGACGGCAGCGGCTCCAGTAGCCTTGACGGTGGGGGCGGGGCCGGCGGCGGCGGCGGCGGTAGCCTTGACGGCGGCGGGATCGAAGACGCCTGGACGAAGTGGGCGAGGGAGGGAGATGTCGAGGCGGAGGAAGGCGACAGCGTCGGGAGGCGGTCGTCGGAGTCGCCGGCGAACCTCGGCGTCGGGAGGCGAGAGGCGTTGGCGTCGGAGCGCCGCCGCCACTGCGATGCGTGAGTCGCGTGAGAGAAACGCGAGGAGAGGGCCGTGTCGCATCCCTCTCCGACCCGACCGGTTTTGTGGGGGATTCTCGGGGATGGCCCGTTCTAAACCAGCCTACAAAACGATGTCAGACGTGTTTCTGAGGATATCGGGTTGGGCCGGGAATTTACGCTCGTAAACCGGCCGAAACACTCCAACAAAACGAGGCCTAAAGCGCCGTGCAACCAGGAAATTATCACGCCAATTATCAAGCCGCGCGCGCGGTTTCTCGCTGATCAGGACACGAAGGGCCTTGACGAAATATACATGGCGGGCGGACGATCGAAGAGATCAGACGACGGCGGTGGCGAAGAGGTAGAGGACGGCGTGTGACAGTCAGAGAGGGTGACTGCCATACTTGCGAGTTCCGATTGCCCTTGATCCTCGTGGGAAAGTTGCCACAGCGTCTGTGTCTTCTTCTGTCTTGATTGGGTGGCGGAGGTGATAGCTAGGGTAGTGGGAACGAGTCCTACGGCCGGCCATATCGCCATTAATTGCCCAAAGTTCCATGGCAAGCGTGTAGTGCAAATACAATATTGGCATGATAATGTCAAACAAGCATGCACACGTATACACCTTTCTTTGATGATTTGGTATCTGAGCATAGTTCCCTCCCTACTTCATTAACAAAACACAAATGTCTACAGAGTTTTCATGATTTTCTTACATCACTGTTCATGAACCCCCGCCCTGAAGCTAACTCATAGTTTTTGCTACACAACGAACGTTCTACTTATTACAAATCGAGAACATCAACACGATTGAATTTAAACATCACTCCATGTTTCTTTCCTCCCTCCAGCAAAGCCCACATACACTGATTACGCACAAAGCTTATCCACTGTCTATTCTTCGTCACAGCGGCGCCCATCTCCTCGCATGCATGAAGACCTGTTGGACGATCATTTTCAGCTGCTTAATTCCTCGCTCCAGCGCTTCTTTGATTCATGGTTTCTGCAAATTGCTCTAGTAATTAACATACTGACAAATCATATAAATCAAGTCACAAGGATCAGTCGGCATCACATTGTCAAAACATGCTATGTTTGTGGTTTTCCAAACTGACCAGAGAGCGGCAGCCATACTATTTTTGGCAATTAACCTAGAGGAATTTTACTGTACCCTGTACTCCTAAAGAAACTGCTGGAGTACCATGTAAATCTAGCCATCCATCTGGTGGGGCACTTTCGACTTTTCCTGTAACCTCCGCCCTGCCGCTTCTCCTTTTCCACCCAAAACCTCCGCAATCGCCGGCTCCTCCTGTCGTATCACGCGCAGCAAATCCCCTCATTCCGATCCAAAGCAGACCCTCCCCATCGCTGCCCCATCCAAACCATCAATTCCTCTGGTTTCGCCATTTTCTTCTGGCCCTATCAGATGGTGGCTCGGTTCAACTGACAATTTTTTGTCCGTGAAGTTCCAACCTATCTAATGATGAAAAATGATTTGATTGTGAGTTTCTACGAAAATTATGAACTCCTCCGTGTGGCATGGTTTTATTAGTGTGTCTGTTGGGCACCTGGAACGGGTTCAGGTATCATCTGTGATAGATTTAGGTGCAGAAACAAGCTGTGCCGGCGGCGGTGCATATCCTAGGACATGGACGACGAGCCCACAGCGGCGTGGAGATCGTTTCGCTCGTCCGCAGCAGGTGATTTTTCATATTTCTCGTCGGCGCTGTGAACGTAGATGCCGCCACACCACGCCAGGCACCATGCTCACCCGGCTCCTCCCCAACCATGGATTTATGGTGGTGGCTGGCAATCGGAAATCCAAGCTCAGGCCGCCGCGAGCATGGTTAGGATTTAGAGTCCAAGAACTTCAGCGTGGATTAAGGTACTCCATGCCCGACGAGAAATAATAACAGCTTGCCGATTACGGATTTGCCCTTGGATCAAGGTACTCCATGCCTTTTTGGATTAGTACTCCATGAGATTAGCGGTGGAGTACCGAGTCATTGTAGCCATTGAATTAAGGAGGATGAACGACCCATATTAAATCTGGGGTACTGTAAAAGTCCTCTTAACCTATGGGAACCTTGCATCTTATTTAACCAAGGATTAACCTCACTCATTTTCTGAGGTTGTTTAGGAGTGTCAAATGCACATTGGAAAATGCCCCAGACAAACCTAGCCAAAGAACGGGTAAAGAACAGACAATCTATGCTCTCATCCGATGCACATAACACACACTATTTAGTTCCTTCCCATCCTCCCTTCAAAAGATCCACTTTTGTTAATATTTTACCCCACAGCAGACACCATAGAAAAACTTTTACTTTTGTAGGAACTTTAGGCACCCACATATTCCTGAAGATTTTGATGGGCACCCTTGTTTGCATCACATTATATAAGAATTTGACAGTAAATCCCTTCCCCCAAAGTCCAGCTAGCTTTGTCATTACGAGGACTCAACTCTGTTACATGAATGATGCACACGTGTACACCTAACAAGAACACTTGCAGGGCAGCCGTGCAAAAAATATTTAGAGGAGTTTGCATTTTCTTTTCGACAACGATTATGACGTACTACTTCTCAATCAAAGAGGGTAAGCTGATTCCTTATGAGCCGTTCACTAGTAAGTGACATGGGTTTGATTTGTCCGCACGGACCAAATATATATTTATTTAGTATCACTCTATTTCATAATGTAAGTTATTTTAGCACAGTAATTTAGTTTTCTAAAACGGATTATATTACATAATAAAGGGAGTACTTTCTATATTCACTAAGGCTTCGTTTGGATGTCGATATTGGGAGTATTGGAATTGAACTATGCTCAGATACCAAATCATCAAAGAATTTGAAACTGGCCTAAATCCAAATTATGTTGTTTGGTTGCCCCATGGAATCTGAGTAAGCTAGCAATTCCAAATCATGTTTGGATGGTCAAGTGTAAAATTGAAATATGTACAACATGTGTATATGTAAGAATGATTGTATATCCATATTCAAAGAAAAAGATGAACATATTACAAAAATCATTCACTGCCGAAAAAACTTCTCAACTACAACTCTACACATTGTACTATATGTCAAACGAAAAGATGAGAACTTGATTTAGTTGCGGGATTTTATGGCCTGATTTTAGAGGAGAATACGTTTAAGCGGCTGCTCCTTTCAACGGAGTTGGAAGATGTTGGGCGAGAGGGACCCTGCCATGAAAAGCAGGTGGAGGACGACCTCCATCGGAGTAGCTCCACATGGGAGCTGGAACCGGATAGATCTTGTCCAGCAAGTGGATGGGCCGAGGCGCAGCCGGCGACAGGGCTAGCCGAAGAAAGAGAAGGGATACAGTGGGATGGCCGAAGAAAGAGAGGGGATTGGGGGCAACATGGCTGGAGAACTGGCCGCGCGCTGACGTAGAGTCTCTGCATTGCCGACTTACGACCCTCCTGTGAGCTTTGTTTTTCGGGTGCGGGGGATATGGTGTGTGAGAGGTGCGGGTGATTTCCAGGTAAGCTCCCTTCTGCAGTTTTTTACTCCCTCTCATCGAAAATAAGTGTCGGTGATTTTATACTAACCTGGTACAAAGTTTGTACTAAGTCAGTGACACTTATTTCCAATCGGAGGGAGTACGTTTTATTTACATTTTTCTTTGAACGAAAATCATATTCAAAAAACTTTATGTTTTAAACAAACATATTATTTAGATTAAAAAACATTCAGACTAAGAAATATTCAAATTTAAAAGTGTTTATATTTTTGAAAAATGTTTAAATTTAATATTTTCATATTTCAAATGTTCACATTAAAAAATATTCCTAACTAAAAAGTTCAATTTTTTTTGATTTTTTAAAAGAAAAAACCAAAATTTGTGAACAACCTCGAAGAAACCAGTCAAAAAGGAACCAAACCATAAAAGAACGGGCAAGAATACGAATACCAGAAAAAACCTGATATTCCTCTCAAAAAAATAAAAACCTTGTAATGGAGGCAACAGAAAATCACATTTATGGGCTGGCCCAACCCCCCGCGCGCGTGGGCGGAGCACATTACTGCACGCTGCGGCCAGGAAATAGGATTTCGCGTCCACAACCTGTGCAGGCTCTACTGGACCGAATCCTATACTAGGCGTCTAGGCCGACCCGACTGCCCAAATGGCCTCAATTGTTTGGGCCAGGCCAACGGCCCAATTGGTTGACCCGGCCTGTTTCCACTCTATATAAGCTGCGTCGTTCCAATCCAAACCCTAACGAACAGCTCCTTCCTCTCCTCCCGCCGCCGCCGCAGCCGCCGCACCCGCAGCCTCGCCGACGTCGCCATGGGGAGAAGTAAGCCTCGCCCTTTGATCTGGTCGTAGCTGTGCATGTTGCAATCTGGCTTGGATCCGAGTTGTTCTTATGATGAATAGCATCGCTGGTGTTGTCTCATAGATCAGTAAAATTTCCCGACTTTGCTGCATCATGGAGAGGATTCCGCTTCACGTCATTTCTGCTCAATTAACATGCGCTTCTCTCACCTCCTGTTACCGAATGCATCCACCTCATGCACTTGTGCTTTGTAAAATTGCTTGATTTGGCCAGTGCTCCTCTAGTCCTACTCAATCCATGCACTTGTGCATTGCTTTCTTTTATTTCAATCGCACGCCTAACATGCAGCTAGGTGCAGTTCAGTTAGGCAAAACCACTTCGCACTAATATTGTAGATGCGAACAAGAGTGCTGAAATCAAATCATTATGGGGGATCTAGGAGCATGCAATTGTATGCCCATTGCTAGTTTCAGTTAGGAACCACTACACGGCATCCAGGTTTTGCTTTAGTTCGTTTAGTTGAATTTTGGGTTCGGATGCTGCTTTACGTTGGGCTAGTTGCATCTTGGAAGAATGTGAAGTCAACAATGTATGACTTTAAAGACCAAAACCTTATTATGAAATATATATATGACTGCTGTATAGTGATGTCGTATTGTGAACATCTAGACTGACTTGGTAATTTGTGAATAATACATGGTGTGGGTGCTTCTTGTTCTCTTCATTTAGTTACCTGCTTGCATAATAGTGCCTGCAAAAGTGCTCCATTTGGCTTCTTTGATGCACATTTTTCTTGTTCACCTAATTATAAATTAAGTAGTACAGAATGGAGATCTCTTTCCTGAATTCTCTCATGGCTGTGTCTAGTTGTAGGATTGCACATGAACGATTTATTGTTCTCTGTGAAATAGGACGAATTTTATTGTGATTGTTGTAGCTAGTTGGCATAGGCCTTGCACAGTGGTACTACTCATTAAAACTTCCTTAGATTGCATGATGCTTATGTGAACCATTTAAGTTATCTAGCTTTGTACTGTTGATGTGTTAACTAGTATTGTATTTCTTGTGCAAATAAAACCTGGTATGTATCCAGCACTACAGGATGTGCGTCAATGTTTGAACTGAGTTCCATATGCTGTAATAGTTTTATTGCATTTCGATTTTGTTCTTGTTGCTGACAGACTCTCTGTCATTAACTCTTGTCAGGACCTGCGAGGTGCTATCGCCAGATCAAGAACAAGCCATACCCCAAGTCAAGGTACTGCCGTGGTGTCCCTGATCCCAAGATCAGGATCTACGATGTTGGCATGAAGAAGAAGGGTGTGGATGAGTTCTCTCACTGTGTTCACCTTGTCTCATGGGAGAAGGAGAATGTCTCCAGCGAGGCTCTTGAGGCTGCCCGTATTGCTTGCAACAAGTACATGACCAAGCATGCAGGAAAGGATGCCTTCCACCTCAGGGTCCGGGTTCACCCGTTCCATGTGCTCCGCATCAACAAGATGCTTTCGTGTGCTGGGGCTGATAGGCTCCAGACCGGAATGAGGGGTGCTTTTGGGAAGCCTCAGGGTGTCTGTGCCCGTGTTGCTATTGGCCAGGTCCTTCTTTCTGTGCGCTGCAAGGCCAACAATGCCATCCATGCTACTGAGGCTCTCCGTCGTGCGAAGTTCAAGTTCCCTGGTCGCCAAAAGATCATCGAGAGCAGGAAATGGTAAGTAGCAAAAAGTATTCCTTGTGCTTTATATCATATGCTTGCAATAATTTCTGTGTGTCTTACCTCTAATTTCGCTTGCTGTTTTCAGGGGCTTCACCAAGTTCAACCGCAATGACTACCTTAAGCTCAAGAGTGAGGGCAGGATCTTGCCTGATGGTGTCAATGCCAAGGTACTTTATGCTGGTCAATTGTTCTGTAGCTTCTGCATATGCTTCTGTAATTTGATGTCTGAAGATAATTAATGCCCATGTGTCATCTAACTTGCTATCTCTTTCTCCTTGCAGCTTCTGGGATGCCATGGTCGCCTCTCCAACCGTCAGCCTGGACAAGCTTTCCTTTCTGATGACATCGTTGCATAATACAGCAGATTTCTATCTGTTTTTATCAAACCTTATTTTAGTCCTGTGGAAATATGTTATCAAGTGCCTGTGGTGCTATGTTGTCTTGTCTGAACGTTGTCTGGAACCTTGTCTTCGATGATATTATCTATTTTGTGTTGGTACTAAGAATCGCATGTTGAATCATTGTCTGCTTATGAACCTAAGTTTTGCCGTTATATTGTTCTGAGCCTTTTGTAAACTGCGGCCTGCTTTATGTGTTTGATCTGTTCTGCCGTGGTTTAATCTGTATGGTTGAACATATACTTGGCCTGCTGTTTAAACAGCTGGAGCCATGCTTAATCCGTGGTCCGTGGAGATGTCGCACTTCTCCCCAGACGATTGTTGATGGCTTTTTTGGACACTGGCTATATATAAAGAGGATCTGGCAAACCTGTTCGAACCCAGATATGTAGATCGTTTCGGCCGGGATTCATCCTGACTCATGCTTCTCGATAATTCATGGAAACAGAGTTGTAGATACCACAGATGAGTAAAGATTTATATCGGCACGTGATACTGTTTCTAGGAAATATAAAAAATACTCCTATCAAATTTCTCATGCTCAAAAAGGCCGGTCTTCCCTTTCCCACTCCTTCCCGCCTTGTGTCCTGCCGTCCGTGCTCGTCAAACCTTGCCGCCCTCGCTCGCATTCCGCCCTGTCCCATCACGCACCCAGATCCCGATGCGGCCGCCTCCCTGACGCCCGACGCTGCCATCTCCTCCTCCGACGACGACCGCGCCTCGATCCGCTATGGAGCATGCACGAAGCAGAAGACACATGTGTTGTGTGTCCAATGCTTGTCAAGGTTGTATACTCTTTTTTAGGTATGATGCAACCGTGCGCTGAGCTATATGAGATCTTGTTCTCCGTCTATTTCTACCAAAGCTCATACAGGAGCTGGAAATAAAAGCTAGTTTTGTTTTCTTCTTGTACATAACTTGTATAGTTGCTTTTTCTCTTGTTTCTTTTTTTTTATTTACTACTTGCTGTAACCATAAGGTAGAGTTCTCTCTACCTTCTTTAATAGTTATATAATCCAATTTTTTTTTGTTGGTGTTCTTTACTTTTACGATTTGTGGTTAGGCAGCAATATCACTTACATGATGTGAGTACAACGTATGAGAGAGAGTTAGTGCAGAGGCAATAAGAACAAAGACAATGAATATATGATCCTAGTCGTTCGATATCACTTAAATGTGAGATCTGAACCGTCTCACCATCGTAGCATAATCCCCATCGCTCAATTTTTTTTACTTGTTTGCAACATCATTGCATCATTTCTCCTCACTACGTACTAGAACCATAAAAATGTCGATGTGTTCGGGAAATGCCTAGACTATATGCAACAACCCTCATTGGTCTCAACAAAATCATGTAGCAAAAAGCGTACATATTCAACATGAGAAGCAACCGCTTGTAGCAAACACAAAGAACATATAAAACACTTGAACAAGAACACAAACATTTGAAACACACATTATATTAAAGTTCTTTTTCCCATCAATCTGACTCCCTCTCACCTGCAGACCTACCACGTGTTGTCGCCAAGGATCTCTTTCGCGCATTTCCCGTTACCATACCTTTAGAATGTCTTCCTTCCCTGTATCCGTCAACTGTCGGCGCCGGATCCACAAATAGAACATGCGTTCTTTTCATACATTCATTTTTGGCTTGCACTAAAGTTGCACAACTTAGCTTTAGATACCTCTACTGTAGGTTCACATCTTTAGATGTCAATGAACCCTGGCAGAGCTCAGTTGGTTAGGATTGTCGTGGTCGAATCAGCCCACCCTTGTTTAAATCCTAGACTTAGCATTAGTCATCACATTTAACTTTATTTTTTCTAGGATTTAACCAACGATATTCTTCAGTGATAAGTGTTGTGCCCATCGCGATCAAGGCATATGTGGTGATTTTGTTGACATCAAAATTTGTTGAATCAGTTTCTCGGAGTTGCTCATATGCGTGTAGGGTGAAATTTATTTGTATACGCGTCTGTAATGCGCGGCCGCTTGACTGAACTAGTGGTTGTGCTACGTGCAAGGCCATATGATGTCAAGTGACATCACAACTTTACCAAATGCCTCTTGATCATTTATAAAGTTTATAGCTAAATCCTTGGGGTGGTAAGTAATTGCTATGCATCTACATCACAAACTTTTGGTCCTATCACCGACGCTGGACCTAATGGAAAGTTGCCACGTTGCAACATGACAACTTGCCAACTGCCATCCACCGTCGATTCCTAAGATCAAACTGCTGGCAACTCGCCGCATTGGCATTCTAAAAATGTAACATGCACATGATATAAAGTCTGAAAAAATAAACCCTTGCACATACCAAAAAGGCGGTCGTTGGAAGATGCATAACCAAAAAGGTGGTTCTTTCCATAGGAAATGTTTTCTTTTGTTATTTTTTGAGGGATTGGCTCATGTGCTAGTTAAAAAGTGTTTTATAGTAAATTTTTGAATAACAGAGTTGATGAACCTCTAGTTTTATTTTGAAAAATTTCTAAACGATATAATTTATATTAGTAATCAATAAAGCTCGCAACAACATGTTGTTTGCCTTAAAAAAGAACAGGTGGTTGTTGGAGAAGACAACTAGACAAGGATCAACGTTATTCAGACAAACATGTACCTTGGGAAATTAGAGATACTATTGCCAAATACAAACTTGAATCCAGGGAATTACATCCGAAAATTTACCACGTGAAAAGAGAAGTCAATGGTGTTGCTCATAGTTGTGCTCATCAGGCAATCAGACAAACTCAGTCTGTGCCTACTTTTAGCTGCTCTAATTCAGCTCATCCTCCTGGCACATGTCCTGTAGCTTCTTCTTTCCGAAATCTTTTTCTCCAGGATATTGTACTGCATAATGTAAACTGTATTTGAGCTGAATGAAAATTTGGCGCCCTCGGCGCCTACCCTTGTTTAAAAAAAAAACAAGGATCAACGTGTCCCTTGGTCTCCACGAGCACGAATCACGAAGAAGTTTGACCCTTGCCCTTGATCATCTCTCATTTCGTCGGTCGTCGCACTTGTACATCTCGTCCGGAAACTGAGGAGATCCGGTCCCCCTCGCCATCACCACATTCGTACACTGTCGCCCCGACTCGCTCCTCCTACTGTCGTGTGTCGTGCTCCTCCCGGTCTTCCCCCCCCCCCCCCCCCTTCCCGCGTCGCGCCCTGCCGTCCGCGCTCGTCAACCTCGCCGCTTTGGCACCCTCGCTCGCATTCCGTCCCGTAGCTAGGCAGATCTCGATGCGGCCGCCTCCCTGACGTCCGACGCCGCCATGTCCTCCGACGACGACGACCGCGCCTCGCTCATCAGATCCCACCCCGGAGCGGCGGTCGCCTCGTCCTCGCTGTCGTGCCCCTCGCCGCGCGCGTCCGCCAGCCACCGCCACGCCGACGTCGAGGCGGCCGACGAGGCCGCCGCGGTCGCCGCCTCCCCGAGGCGCGTCGGGGGCGTGCGCGGCCTCCTGCGCCACCTCGACCGCCGCGTCGCCTCACGCGGATCTGCGCGCCGCCACCAGCCGCAGCAGCAGCAGCCTGATCGTGCTCCGGAGCAGCCGTCGCAGCAGCAGAGGGAGAGGGCGGGGGAGGAGCTCGGGGACGGGGCGCCCCCCGAGTGGGCGCTGCTGCTCATCGGCTGCCTCCTCGGCCTCGCCACCGGCATCTGCGTCGCCGCGTTCAACCGCGGGGTGAGTGCGGCTGTTCTTCCAACCTGATATGCGGCTCTAGTTTAAGCGTGTTCGCGTGCTGCATTGCGTTCTATCTGAGCTGAATGGCATTGATGCTAAGACGCCCGATCCTTCTACTACTCTTGGAGTAGGTATATTTGGGAATGTGTAACCGCTTTCTGGGAAACGTAAATTCAAATGCCTACACAGATGCTATGGAAAGAACAAAACCGGTAGATGAAATCAATGGCATGCTGCAACTTTTTTGGTTCATTTCCCGCATGGCACCATTAACTTGCAGACATCTCACTACATGTGTTACTGCTCATATCCAGGAACTGCTAATGGTCTGCTCCAAAATTGCCCGATATTTTCTTAAAATCTCAGCCAGTCACCTTTCCAAGCCTTTGGATGATCTCCGACCATCCTCATCCGCAATTCACTCCATATGTGTATTACCTAGACTAACAATTGCAGTAAAGACTTACCAAAATTGCTCTTGGGCACGTCTTTAACAGTAATTTCAGGCTTAGTACCATATAATTTGGGGTGGCTAATATTTATGAAATCATAGGTAGCTGAGCAAAACTCTAGTATCAAGTACGTGTATCATGTGAGATGAAGTGGTGATGCCAAAGCACAAGCTTCATTAAACGTGCCACATTGTGCTAATGCAGTTTTTTTTTAAATGGACATAATATAGAGCTTTTCTTGGTGCTTTGTTACCTGCAACTGTAACACTAGAATTTGAAATAAAAGCAGAAATTCTGTGCTTACATCCCGCATTACTGGTAACTCTAACAATAGAATTTGAAATAAAATCAGAAATTTTGTGCTTTTGTCCTGCATGACTGATCCTATATAAAGCCCCTGTTATTCATTTGCTAGGTTCATGTCATCCATGACTGGGCATGGGCAGGTACCCCCAATGAAGGTGCAGCTTGGCTCCGCCTGCAGAGGCTATCTGATACTTGGCACAGGATACTGTTGATCCCTGTGACAGGGGGTGTAATCGTAGGAATGATGCATGGATTGCTCGAGATATTTGACCAGCGTAAACTTGCAAAGCTACCACAGAGTCAAGGAATTAGTTTACTTGCAGCCATCTTTCCGACCGTAAAGGCTGTCCAAGCTGCCGTGACTCTGGGGACTGGTTGCTCACTTGGGCCTGAAGGTCCTAGTGTGGATATTGGTAAATCATGTGCACTTGGGTGCTCAGAAATGATGGAGAATAACCGAGAAAGGCGGATCGCTCTTGTAGCTGCTGGGGCTGCCGCTGGAATTGCTTCAGGTTTAACATTGATTATTATACGTCCTTCTGTTTATTTAGCACTGAACAAATTTAGTTATCAGCTTCTATCAAATAATGCATGAGCTTCTATACTCAATAAAAAGTTCTGAACAGATTTATTCAATAAACAAAACACAAAATGGCAACACCATGTTATTCAGTACGGTACTAGGAGTCAGATTTTGTTGGCATGTCTACATCACTACTTCCTATCACAAGATATAATGTTTTGTATTTGAACAATAATCTGCATATCTTTTTAAAACAACCTGAAATTTCATACTCGATGCTGTCTCTGTGGCCCTAGTTTTAATTCCTAAGCTATGTTGCTGCCCTTTTGGTATGGCATTTGCTAATAAAGCGTTTCTTATGTGTCGGTTTTCAGGCTTCAATGCAGCAGTTGCTGGGTGTTTCTTTGCCATTGAGACTGTATTGAGGCCCCTGAAAGCAGAAAATGCACCCCCTTTCACAACTGCTATGATAATATTGGCGTCAGTTATATCATCTACTGTATCACATGTTTTGCTGGGAGAAAGACCGGCTTTTATAGTGCCAGCATATGAGCTAAAATCTGCGGCTGGTACATGCCTTGATCCTTTTCACCTTAAACTGTAAGAGTGGAGATTCATCTAGTGATTACAGTTTGGATATATTTACATTAACCATCTTTCTATCATGCTGTGGGACATGTGTCGCATAATTTAGTCTGCCATTTATTGCAATCCATTAAAACTCAAATCCCAATTTTTCCTTTTTGTCTATTTTTTTTGTAAAGTCGAGATCCAACTTTAAAAAAAAAGTTATAGTTAGGCCTATTCTATATGAACTTTGAGTTCTTCACAGAAGCTTATTTTATATGTTAACAGGGGTTCTTCACTCAGAACAATTTCCTCATTTTCTATTACCATTTCTGAACACATGTGGTTTTGAAGGTTATCATTATCTCCCATTTTTGTTTTGCAGAGCTACCTCTATACCTCATCTTAGGAATGCTTTGCGGAGCAGTCAGTGTGGTTTTTGGACGGTTGGTAGTATGGTTTTCGAGATTTTTTGCGTACATGAAAGAAAGGTTTGATTTTCCTATTGTAGTATACCCTGCTTTGGGTGGGCTTGGAGCTGGCCTCATAGCTCTCAAATATCCAGGGATTTTATACTGGGGTTTCACGAATGTTGAAGAAATATTGCATACCGGGAAAAGTGCTTCTGCTCCTGGTATTTGGTTGTTAACTCAACTTGCAGCTGCGAAGGTAGTGGCAACCGCCCTTTGCAAGGGGTCTGGTCTTGTGGGTGGGCTATATGCTCCAAGCCTGATGATCGGTGCTGCTGTTGGAGCTGTTTTTGGAGGGTCAGCTTCGTACTTAATAAATGCAGCTATACCTGGTAGTGCTGCTGTTGCACAGCCACAAGCTTATGCTCTAGTAAGTTCCTCCACAATCTACTTTCCTTATTGCTTGAAGCAATAGTGTCATATGGAACTAACTTTCTGAACTGCAGGTAGGGATGGCTGCTACATTGGCTTCAGTTTGCTCAGTCCCGTTGACTTCAGTATTGCTTCTCTTTGAGCTGACAAAGGACTACAGGATTTTGCTACCTCTCATGGTAAGTATGATGTTAGTGCTTTCTTCCCTACTTTTGTTTGGATCTACTCTTCATTTTATGCAGAGGATGTTTGTGTTATGTTTTCTTTTATGCTATTGCATTTTCTAACCTAATGTTGTTTGGTTCTCTCTAACAGGGAGCAGTTGGACTGGCAATATGGGTTCCTTCTGTGGTAAACCAACCAAACGATGGTGAATCTTCTGGGCTTAGAACACCCATGCGTGGTTATTCTTTAGTTTCACCACAAGATAAAAAAAGTAGTATCTTGATGCGAAGTGATGGTGTAGATGAACTTGAGCTCACTATCCCACAAAGTGATCTTCGTAACTATGGTACATACAAAGAGGAAATGCTTCTAGATGATTTGAAGGTTTGACAGCCTCTTTAGTTCTAGTTATTTATTTTCTGCAAGGGCTTATTGTTATTTATCTTCGTTTGCCTTTTGAACTTTTTTACTAGGTCTCCCTGGCCATGTCAAAGAGATATGTTAAAGTTCCACCATCTGCCACAGTGATGGAGGCTCTCAAACTGTTGAATGATAAGCAGCAAACATGTGCTCTTGTTGTGGACCATGAAGATTTTCTTGATGGACTTATTACAGTAGGGGATATTCGCCGTATGGGATTTGAATTGTCTGGGGAAAGTTGCATCATTGGAGACCAGCTCAAGTCTGATGTATGTTTACATGTTCACGAAGCTATCTTTCCAGTAACATGCATATATTAACATGTAATTTGCTATTTTGACACGAAATAGGTTGAGTACTGATTTTTAATCCATTACAATTTTCATGCGCATGCACTTGATTTTTAAAAGGTCAGAGAAAGATTTTCATATGCTGGGAAACATGTACTAATCAAAAGGAGTTTTGCAGGAAGCCTGCTCATCATGTCTCACTCGAGGATTCCAGTACCAGGGGAGTGAGCGTGGATTGCTAACATGCTTTCCAGATACTGATTTGACCACTGCAAAAAACCTTATGGAGGCCAGAGGAATAAAGCAGCTGCCTGTTGTTAAGCGTGGAGTTGGGCATAGAACTGAAGGAAAGCGCAAGCTTATTGCCCTTCTCTACTATGACTCCATTGGTCACTGCTTACAGTCAGTACACTTATGCACCATCCTCTTTTCGATAAATGTCATATGTTTTGTCTCACAATGTTTTTGTTATTTATTCCATATACAGTAATTGAATTAGTTTGAATATACGCTAACATGCTTGGTTCATTTGATTGTCTAGGGAGGAGATTGAGAACTGGAAGACGATATATCAAAGGAAAGAAGATTTCCATATTTTAGCAAATGGGCACACATTACAGTGACCTATGATATACCATAACAGCGAGCATCTAAGTGAACCTGTACAGCCTGGAGGCCATCCTCCATTATTTGAACATGAAGTGTCATTTGAGGCAATCTACGCAGGCGAAGCCTGACAGAATTTTGCTATGGGGTGTTTTACCAACAACCTTGCATTCCCTGGATGTATGCTTTGAAATACTCATTTATTGCTGTTGCAAGGCAACCTGCTTCACGCGAAAAAGGGGGTGTAGTATGCTGTAGAGTAGGAAGGCGATACTCCAGAGTACTTTCTATAGCAAAAGCAGCTTATGCTTCAGCAATCAGCATGGGAGGGGAGATTACGCGGAGAACTTGCGCAAAATGTGCAGTGTAGCAATTTTGGGAAGGCTGTGTGCTAATCTGTAACACCACATGGTTTGTAACATCCACTATTAGCGCCTTCAACTGTCTCCTGTTTTATATGGAGATAATAGTATATCTGTAACAGAAGGCTATTACATTTTGTTGAAACGGAGGCAAAATATTTGCCTCATCAATAAATTTAGCAGAAGTGAGTTTAGCTAGTTAATTAATGAAAAACCGGATGAAAACTAGGCTATCACATTAAGCTTGCGTTACCGCATTGCCCTGTGATGTGTGCTAAGATCATGGTTGTCAGTATCCCGATGCGTATCTTAGTATCTTACGATTTTACGATACTACCACGGTTAATCGATGCGTATCGTGATGGTATCTTAATCTGGGTAGTATCTTACTTGTATCCCGAAACGTACCATGGTATCTTTAGTATCCTGATACGAAAACGATACCATACAATCCCACACCTATGGTAAAAAAATAAGAACATAAAGCCGTGGCAAGCTCAAGATTAAAATTAGTTTTGTAATCTCAAGACAAACTAAGTATATAAGCAATACAACATCCATTAGTTTGGTTGATATGGGTTTAAAAAAGGACTTAGTACATGCAAGAAAGCAGTTAACTAGCGAGTTGTGTGTATTCATTTTCTTAAACCCGGTATTTTATTTTGTGGATTTCTAATTAGTTATATTTGTATTATGTACCGAATGGGTGGACCCATATTTATATTATAAATGCATCATTTTACATGACCAGACTCTATAAAATACATAAAATATGCTTAAAATTCAAATAAAAAGTAAATTTAGATATATTTTTTAGGTATATTACTACTATATATATATTTTATTAGAAATAAAAATCTCATAGTATCATGATACTACGATATGATTCTACGATACGATACTGCTGACAAAAAAGGGATACTACCTAGTATCCCGATACTAAAAACCTTGGCTACGATGCGGATGTCAACCTGCTACATGTCACGCGCGGCTGTCCACGGCGCAGGGCTGAAGCAGTCCACGCCCTCCCTCCCCTCCGTAACCGGACACGGAGAAGACCCTACTGTTTCTTCCCCGACAAATTGACAAAGTGATCAGAATCATAAGTGAATTCAACCAAGCACAGGTTGTGTGAGATTCAGTAAAAACAGATTACTGTTTAGAATGGATGCAGCCGAAAATCAGACAAGTAATTCATGATAATTTTGGGCCACTTCGTGTCCCTTACCTCGCAACTAACCAGCGATGAATATGATCATTGATCAACTTTTGTTCTTGAGTTGGAACGAGTGATAAACAACACTACACAAAACACATGTAAGTAGCATAGCTAGCTACCCTTTCCTACCGTGCGCGGTGCGCCGTGCGCCGTGTCGTATATACCGCTCGAGCGCTGCGCCGCTGATCAGCACGCGCCCGAACGGAACCCTACGACGCTCTGGCCGACGTCGTACATCACCTCGAGCGTCCTCTGCTGCACGTTGCCGATGATGCCGGTGGTGCCGTCGTCGTCTGTGCCCGTGAACGCGAGGCAGCGGCCAAATATGATCCCGTCCGCGTCGAGGTCGACGACCGCGCCGCCGTCGAACACCAGCGCGACGGACGGTATGGTGACGTTGTCCTGGCCATCGAAGTCGAAGCACGTGTCCAGGATGCTCCTGGGCGGCGCCGTCGGGTACTGCTTCATGCCTTCCTTGAACGCCGTCGAGAGCGCCGCGTACGCCGTCGGGGGCAGCCGCGTGATGATCGTGCCGGAGTCCATCACCGACCCGGCGGAGAAGACGGAGGGCGCCACGCCGAGCTGCTTGCCGCCCACGCTGATGTCCTGGAGGAGCGCGCCGTAGAACGTCGGGACCTGCACGCTCCTGAGCATCCCCGTCGTCGCGAAGCCCGACGTGCTGCTGGGCGCGCCGAGCGTGAGGAAGCCGGAGGAGCTCGACGTCGGCGGGAGGCAGTAGGAGAAGGCCTTGCCGTAGGTTGCCGCGGTCTGCGAGACGAGCGACTGCGTGCCGCCGCCGAGCCCCATGAGGCCGTCGGTCTTGTCGGTGAACCCCTCCTCGGCCTGGCTGCAGCCGAACTGGAAGTCAGTGACGGTTTCGGAGGCGGTAAGCGCCAGCTTGTCGGAGCCGTACGTCCCGGTGGTGTTGGAGCCGTCGCCGTACATGACGACGTACTGGCACTGTGACTTGGAGCAGCCGTTGCCTTCCACGCCCAGCTGCGCGCACGCCGCGGCGCCGCAGGAAAAGGGCACGTACGTGCTCGACTTGCTGGGGTCAAAGTCCGACGCGGACGAGGAATGCACCCACGATACGTCGCTGCCGGTGTCGATGATCATGGTCTGCTTCACCGGCGGCGAGCCGAGGTCGACAGTGATGACGTACTCCAGCGTGTCCAGGGCGGACCCTAGGTTGGTCGGCACGGTGACCTCCGATGACTGGAGCCCGCTGGCGCGGTGGTTGTTGGAGAACTTGCGTTGGACATACTCGGCTCGGAGTTTGTCACGGCGGAGCACCTCCGCGAAGGTAGGCTTCTTCTTGGACGGCACCGGCGAGCATGGGCCTTGCCGGTGGTTCAATGGCACCGTGGCTCCGCTCGACAAAGGTGGGCTCACTGCAGAATTGACGTGGGAGGACGATTACATTTGTGTATTCAGATTGATTAAGTGTATGTGCTTCACAATGTGCTTCACAATGGCCTTCCTTAGTTACTACTCTGCAGCTAGTAACAGAGTCGAATTGCAGAAATATATAACTTCGTGCATGTACTGAATACCTCTAGGCTCAGAGCAGACGACTTGAGGCTTCTGGGAGCTGGTTGCGAGAATCTTGTAGCTCTGCTCGGCCCCTGCGCTAGCAATCAGAGCATGGTAGTAGCTACACAGGACGAGGAGCAACAGCTGCGAGACGGACGCCATGGCTGTTTCTTGATTCTTAGGGAATGTTGAGGAAGGCTATCATCTCAAATCTCAACTTATATAGATAAGAATCTAGAAACGTGATCACATAAACTTGGAATTAGTTGGACTCGTGATTGACTCAGTATATTGGCAAACGTAGGACGGATGACCAAATGGAAGGCTTACAGTCTTCTCCAAACGAAATAGTACTGCCACCATGATCACGACGGGAAGTCTCTGTCAGAAAGAAAATAGAGAACCACGACACAACCGCACAAAGTGCCAGTTTACAATTCGGCCGTCCCTGTAGACAGAGGCACGATTGGAAGTTGTGCATCTTTTCATAACAGCGGTCCTTTAAAACAATGGATTTGCATGGAATCATGATTTCGCGATAACATTTTGTCCGGCAGTCTCAGCACTAAGATATGAGTGATAATTCAGACCATATTTGGAATTAAGGTAAAACACCCAGAAAATTAGGCGGATTAGATCACCAGTTTCTTGCAGTTTTTCTTTTATAAACAGTAGTACTCCGTATTTATCAAATAGATGTAAATGCTCACATAACATGTATTGAAGATTGGAGTCATGAAGCATCAAGATTAACGAGTATTTCGACTACCACTGAAATGTGCCTTTATGAGACATGATATCGAACTTATAATTCAATCATATTAAAATGTATATTCATTGCCAAAACATATGATACACTTGGTATGAAAACTCAAAACGGAGGCCGAGCTACACGTAAATCTTTATTTTCAAACGTTCAAAAAATATATTTCAAATTTCAAACATGGGTGGAGGAGGGCGGGGTAGGGGGCCAGCAGCAAGGTGGAGGAGAAGGTGCGGCGGCAGCTAGGATTGGGAAGAGGTGCGTAGGCGCACATGCACGAAAGCTTCCCGGTTGTCATCGACAATGTCGGTGCCAACAAGTGGCAAACAAGTTTGAGAGATTGGCCAAGGCGCTGGCTGTGGAATGATCAGCACATAACAACATGGTATCTCAACTGAATGTTAATACTGGAGCCTATACTCATATAATGGGAAGAAGACGTAAAAACAAGTCGTCGTTTTATTGACCATTATTTTCTCTCCAACTTATGGCTAATTGGACCAACGCACACTACCAACGCGCACAGTTGCTTTCGCCTCTGGTCGGCAATTTCTGCCACTAGTCCGTCTGCGCTGGACGCCGCGTCCCCTGCGTTACCCGCCACCATAGCCAGCCGAACTTCTCCATGGTACGTACAAGGCCAGCGTCACTGTCTGATGTTCTCCTCCTGCCTTTGGTTTCTTGCCCTGTCTTTGGGCGACTTGCTGCGCCAGTGAACGGACTGAGCTTTCGCCTCAGCTGCTGGCTCTTTGTCCTGGCCGAGCTCTCTAAGGAAGGGCGCTTGGCCGGCTGTTCAGCAGTGCGGCGGTTTCGTCTCACACCCGCCCTCTGCGCTGTGGCGCGTGCGTGCCGGCCAAAGCGACGTTGCGTGCGTGGTCGTCGGGAAGAAGACGCTTCCACGCAGCTTCTTGCAGTCTCGTCGTTTCCACTGGTGATTTGTGAGGCTATGTAATTGACTTGGACAATCAGACATTGCGAGTCGCGCTCGCTGGGGCACGGGTGGAACGGACCAGTACCGCAGCCCGGCCGACACCCAGGTACTATCAAGAATTTCACGGCGAATGCGCGCCGGGTGGTGATGGCGTTCGGCCGAACCAATTCGAGCGTGCGGGGACATTTGCGCCGGCGCAGACCGCGGACCAGCGAGATTGACACGGCCGAGGCAACTGGGATAGATACGACGAGGGAAACGTCGGGATCGCTTCTTCTCCGTGTCCGGCTACCGACGGCGTCGACGTGCGTCGGCTTCAACCCCGTAAGGTGGGCGGTGGCCTGCCGCGCGCCACAGGTAGCAGGTTGCCATCCGCATCGTAGATTCGTAGCGAGTAGAGTACATCGCCCGCGCGCCTATGTACTCGTTTCCATGATCGATGCTGCGTGCCAGCTAGCCAACCCGCCGCGATCCAAGCCAGTCAAAGAAGTACATAGTGTGTAGCCAAGGACTTTAATTATCCATATAGAGAGTTCTTGATTCATTTAATAAACATTAAAAATTTCTATTGTCTCATTGTCTGCTCATATTATCTTATACATTGCCTCAAATGAAAGAACACCAGGCTTCTTCGCCCCTCTGCACCGTTTTCCCTACTGCTCTACTTGCGTCAATAAGGTTCCTTGAATGTTATCCAAGTAAAACAATAAAAGGCCCTTATTTAAATGGGTCTAGCTGATCAAAAGAAGTTTCCTACCAAGTTCCCATAGAAAGTGAAAAATAGAGTTTGGAAGATCTTCCGGTGGGCAAATCTCTTTAGCTGGAACAAACAACTACTCATTATCTTTCTTGGGAAACCAGGATCTCTTGTATAGTGTATGTTAGCATTTATATTCTCCGCAAAAAGCAGTTAAAGAACTGGCCTCATTCTTACCTTTCATATTTCTACCTCTGATCCAAAATATAAGGCATATTTCATTTTTGTTGACCAACAATTAGTCTATTAATACGTATTTTACGTGTCATAAAATTCATATTAATAGACTGGACGGTATAACCTGCTTAATATCTCACAGTCACAGAGCACCGTGAGGCCTAAAAATGTTCAGGTGTTTTTTCTAATAAATCTTTCTCATACTAAACCATCAAGTCATCAACTAACCAATAGCATGTATACCGTTTTGTTCAAATTTATAATGGTACTGTTAAAGTGAAGTGAATATTAGATCATTATTTTTTGCTTCTTCGTTATAAGATGGAGGTTGAAGAATTAAATACAGCAAGTCAATTTACCAGTTCCATCCCAGGGTCACTTATACCTGGAGTACCGGCATCACTAATCATTGCAACTGCTTCCCTTCATGGAGCCTCTTCAAGATATTGGGCTCTCTCACCCTCGTTGAACTTATGAAAGCTGAGCTGCAAACTTAGAATTTAACTTCCAAGTTTGATTGTAGACATCCACATAATAGTCGATTGTGCACCTACTTGTAACTCTTGCATTAGAAAAGTATGTACGCTATTAACTCACAAGCGGTGTCTTGATGTTGTAATGTTGAAGCAACTATCCAGAATGCCTTGTGTCTTTAGAGAGTATCACATGAGGACATTTAAGAACACGTCAACACGCAATGCCCTGCAAACCAAATCATCAGCTCATTTCTAGGAGTATGTTTGAGGACATGAGAAATAATATGATGACTTTCATATATAGCATGTAACATGCCATTCATACAAGGCTAACTCACGGTATACATGATTAGAAACAAAAAATAAAGGTTTTGCTAATATCCAGTCAATCCCGGTCTCCTCCTCCACAATAGAAGTTTAAGAGGCTTGCAAGGCCAATTTGTGTATGAAACTGGGCTATGGAACCACTAGAGAATTTTTATAACATTGCCTCATTTGATACATGTGTGCTAACCCAATCAAATAACCCAAATTGTGTAGTCAGAGGTGTTAGATACATGTGTGCTAGCAGAGGTTCCTGAGTCATGATTTTGGTGCTTTAAAAGCTGCATAACCCTCTTCTAAGTGTGGTTATTTTTCTGATCCATTTTGTCAACTTAATTCATTATATCCTGGGTCTCTGCTCCCACAGTCAGTGGCGGACGCAGGAAAAATTTGAGGTTGGGCACTCCCTAATTTTTTTTTGGCCCTAGCCCATATGCGATAAGAATTAGCCAAATGAATAATGTAAAAAACACTATTTGATCCATATGCAATCTTCTTTGCTTCATGGTTCTAGAAAAGTGAGACAATGTGCCTATTCCTCTTTATCCTCGATTTTACAGTTACACTAGGAGCATATAAACAACACATATATAAGCTATTGCTTGACATTTATAAACTGCAATGAAAAGGCTTAGTGCTTGAGAATCTCTTTTATGTGTGGTGTCTCTGATATCTAGTACTCCTTCCGTCCCGGATTACTTGTCACATATTTGTCTAGATACACATATATCTAGAAGCGTTTTAGTGTGAATCTAGACAAATCTCGGACATCTAATTTGGGACAGAGGGAGTATGACTCCTTATATGTTGACAATGTTTTTTCATTTATAAAATGTTAATTTAACTAGGTCGTGGGTCATTGATTCTACTTATTCCCGAGGAGATAACCAATGCATTTTTCATGATCGAGCATGCATGTAGTCTAGCCAAAATGCCCGAGATGTTGTATCACGATCCATGTTGGTTGAGAGGGCTGCCTTTTGCTCTTATCTCAAAGTATGAAGATTAACTCAAAGCATATAAAAGAAAAGATTTAGTTTGTTACCTTGCAAGTAATAATAATCTAATCTGATCTGATATGGTCCTGTCCTGAAGCAAGTGTGGTGTATGATTCATTGATTCTCATTATATTCTTTGGACAACTTCAGCTCAGAGTGTTCATTTCACACTGTTGAACTAAGACTGACCTCTCTGGCCTGATCCAAACTGCAACGTCAGTTTGTTTGATTCACCATGCTTACAGAGGAGACATCATCTACAAATGTAAGATTTGAGACCTAACTTGGTACAACCCTCAGAGAGCAAGAACTAATATATCAATAGCTCATACCTTTTATGACCTGATGTAGTGTACCCCATGCCTGGATTGATTCCTTGCTGCTGTTGCACCACACACCCAAGATGGTATAAATATAAACTAAATAGTAGAACCAATAGGTTATCGGTGGTAAAAATTCAGAGCGGGATATGCTGGCCAAATGGACTCTTTAACTACTTTGTGGCATTTGCCTTGGCATTTCACTCAAAAATCGGATTATCCCATTTAAATCTCGGACATCTAATTTGAGATAGAGGGAGTATGACTGTGTCTCTTCATTTATGAAATATTATTTTAAATAGGTCATGGGGCATTGATTCTACTTATTCCAGAGGAGATACCCAATCCATTTTTCTTGATCGAGCATGCATTTAGTCTAGCCAAAATGTTGTATCACGATCTATGTTGGTTCAGAGGGCTGATTTTTGCTCTTCTCTCAAAGTTTGAAGAATAACTCATATAAAAGAAAATATTTAGTTCGTTACCTTGCGAGTAATGATAATCTAATCTGATCGGGTTCTGTCCAGAAGCAACTGTGGTGTATGATCCATTGATTCTCAGTATATATTCTTCTTGGACAGCCTCAGCTCAGAGTGTTCATTTCACACTGTTGATGGTTTAGAACTGAGACTAACCGTTCTTGCCTGTTCCAAACCGCAATATCAGTTTATTGATTCACAATGCTTAAATAGGAGTACATCAACCACAAATGTGAGATTTGGGACCTGACATGGTAAATCCCTTAGAGAGCAAGAACTAATATATCAATAACTTATATCGTGTTGTTGCAGTTTTGAACGAGTTATCGTGTGATTGCCTAGCTGTGATTATCCAATTTAACACCTGGATAATAATTTTGGAAGGTAGATCTAGTTTTGTTTTGATTGCATTTTTTCCAGTTATAAGACACAACAAGCAATTTTTCTAAGCAAGGGCTAACACAGGTCATCTTGTTTTGTTTTGGGGGTATGGACTATTTTGGACGAAAATATTTGATAGTTGTTACTATGTTATTACAAGTAGAACAGATTTATTACCCTTGCCTATTGATAACTATTTTTTTTGTTAATATGGCAAGCACATGAAGTCTGAGCTGCCAGGTCCAAAATTGTTATTTTGGGCCATATATGTACTAGAAATAACTTTTTCTTCAGTGTGTCATTTGGAATGTTGCTTATTTTTCTCTGATCAATGTATATGAAGTGTTTATTGCAGCTCTATAGACCAAGTGAAGTATCACCAGAAATTGTTGAGGTGTAAGGATTAAAATGTGCGAATTTGGATGGTCCTATTGTATTATTTGGTACTTCAATATCTTGGTATGTTTGGCATGTGGCAAGGTGCCGAATCAACATCCTTTATTTTACCAAGCTCAGAGTGTTCATCCTCAGCTGAGTGCTCTCATTCTTCTCAGATTCAGCAAAGAATGGGTTGCTAGAGCAATATGTAACCAACGCGTGCACCCTGATTACTACTGTATTTTGGTGTTGAAGCAAGATTTTTTTTTGTCTAAGCTCGTAGTGGTGATCTTCAGCTTGAGTGATTTGAGTTATTAGATGCTTTCTCATGTGTTACTAGAGCAATATGTATACAATTTTTTTGTTATGAGATTTGAAGTTATCAAATGTATAGCTATCAATTATCATAATTTCTTTATGCAAATATATGTAAGTATCTTTGGAGACCCTATATTTGGTGGTGAACACATTTGCCATCTATATTTTAGTAACACTTGTTTATGAGGTTGAATAGTGCTATTGATATTGTGCATCATTACCAAAAGAATGGGTACTGTGTTACTTTTCTAGTCTAGCCAAAGAAACTAATTCCAGCATACTATTTCATTGAACACTGATGCTAGATGTCGAAGATAAATATTGAAATATGAGGCATTTTCTTCCTACTGCTTCTGTTAGTGCGTGATTGCTATACAGAGAAAGCTGCAAAATCGTTCAAAAAACTAGCTTCAACCATACAGAGAAAGCACAATCCAGGACATGCCACCTGATGAAACCATTGAACCATGGTGCCATAGCTAGTTAATTCCTATTGTTCCGAGCAGCCAACACGAGATTGTAGCTGTGAAGCCGCTATATCGTTGATAAAACTAACTCCAACCATATAGAAATAATGAGCCACCCAAACTTGCTTGGTTATTGGACTCGACTTGGTGGCAGTACATGCGGGATGCTTGGGATGCATTGTATAATTAAATACACCTGCTTATCCTCACTCATTTATCAGCAGGACTCCTCGTACTCTAGCACTACCTCTTCCCTCAAAATTCAAACCTGCTTCCCTCCAAACCATCCTCTGTAAGTACAAGCCCACCGTTCCAAGTGCCGTGTGCGGTTAGTGCGTGACTTGTGACTTGGATCTTGGACGAGGAGAGGAGAGAAGGAGTAGAGCTGCCGCCAAGGAGAGGAGAGGAGTAGAGAAGCCGCCGCCGAGTTCTTCTCGACGAGCACCGTCATCAAATCATCAGCTAGCTCCTATCACACGCTACTTAACATTACGCAACATAAGAATGTGCTAGTTGCTGATGTGCTTGCTCGTGTTCCAGTAAATATGTGATTTACTAGAACATTAACATGAAAAAAATGGAAAAAAATGGTTTGACTTGGTTCAATGTTAAATGAGGGTAGAGTTGAATGATGAACCAGATAGTTTTAGTTGGTGTTTAACGCAAATAATTATTTTCTATGTGAAATCATTGTATGCTGATTGTATAAATGGACATTCAAAGTTTTTTAAGGAAATACTTGTGGAAAATTAAAGTTCCAGTAAAGATACGTATTTTTATGTGGTTCTTATATAAGAAGGTTTTGCTTACAAAAGATAACCTTGCAAAAAGACATTTGAATGGTTGTATAAAGTTTTTTTTGGTTCTAGGAAGACAATTGACTACTTATGTGATTCTTGGCAATTGATAAAAAAGTAAAGCTAGATTCCATATGGGAGTATGTTGTGTTTGTTTGGGAAATTTGGAATTGTTGAAGCGATATGGTTTTTTAATAGGGTTGTGACTCTAAATATTTTACAGGTTATTCACATGGCTTTTTTGTCGATTCACATGTGGTCCTACCTCCTTACTGCACGAAGCAGCGGAGACCTATGAATTCTGGGTGCAACCGTCTTCTAGCGGTTGTACGGACTATATTCAGCTAGGGTGGATAGGAACATGCGAAACGACTTAAATATGCATAGTTCTTGTTCTATGTTTAGATGGTTGATTCATGTCTCCATGTTATATGAGAACTTTGAGACTACTTTTTATTGCAATAAAGAAAGGTTTTGTGCATTAATTGGGTGCATGGAAAAACACTGATTGAGCACCATTCACCTACACCCTATACATTTTTTCATTTTCTTTTTTTACATCTCTCGAACAATGTAACATATGAATCTGAACTTTGTAGGTCACTCTAATATTACAACTAGAATGTGGAAAAACTAGTTTGATTATTTTTTGTAAAATTTAAAATTTTCAAATATTTAAAATACAATTAATTTTTTTTAAAAGTATATACATAATGTAGTAAAAATCCCAAGCTATTTTCCCACATTCTATATCAGATGTTTCAGTGAATTGCCAAGTTTCATATTCAAAGGTTGTATAGTGTGAGAGATATAGAAAACAGAAGTTGTTTGAGAGAGAAAAAGGTCTTAGAACAGATCTTGATGCACCTAATGACAACCTAGATAAGGAAGGTGTAGCTGAGCTGCCTGAGCACCTGCTCATAAAATCCACTCTTGCTGGTGCAGAGACTTGAGGCCAAACTCCTATTTCTAACAAACCATGCACATCATGCCTAACATGTTCTGAATATTCGCTTTCACATTACCCCTCTTGTTATGGCTATTGATCGGCTGAAGGGGAGTAGGGGACCCCTTAAGAAGACGACGGAACTGTACTTCTCGGCAGGCAAGCTTGGGCGAACAGGGCTTGGCTCTGATGATTGGGTTTCCTATGGTGGAATCATCCCACCGAAGTTTAAGTCCTAGACTTGGCATGGACATTTGCATTTTTGTGTGGGAAATATCCAAATCTATTCCATGAATTCACAAGAAATACAAGGCAACCTGAACATAATAAAAATTACATTGAGATTCTTGAACCACCTAACGACTACTATTGCTGCTGCCAGAGCGAGCCGCCGACGCGCCACTATCGCCGCTCCCATACCAGAGTCGGCCTAACATTGTTGATGACAGTCGGGAAGTCTTCATGCGCGTGCCCTTAAGGACCAGTGCCCCAGAGCCAAAATCGTCACCGTTGAATCCTTGAATTGATCCGAAGCTTCTAACCCCAAACTTGTAAAATACGTAGACTGGACGAGATCCACCACTCCATGGAAGAGGCGACCGGACGAATCCCCACCCTCCTCAATGCTACCGGCGAGATCGCCGCCAACGAGGCGGAAATACCTTATTCTTGTCCTGCACAACACCGCCATAGCCACCATAACGACGATGCCAGTAGACCAAACTCTAACTTAGAGACCCTTCAACAACACTGAGCGCAGGTCCGGGGTCCCCACCTCCTCCGGCCGTCAAAGTGGCAAGCAGAGAAGGCGGGGACCCGTCGATTTCCGGTCGTAGATGGCGAGGACGAGGCAGATGGCGACGGCTGCTAAGGTTTCCACCCTAGCCACCGCCTTTTTTTTTGTTTCACGTGGGAGAGGAAAATGATTGGTATAGTGCAAGCATCAATTATGGGCGTTTGCATTTACCTGAATTTATTTTAGGATTTACCCGACGTTATTCTTTTAATGGTAGGTGATGTGCCCGTTAACAGCGAGACGTCTATGGTGACTTTGTCAACCTCCAGATCTATCAGTTTAGTTTTTCAAAGATGCTCATAGGGATAGGATGTGTGTGCGTGCATTCACAGAGATAATTGTACCTGCGTGTTTATGAACATCTATGTTATACCGTGTTTAAAAAAAAAGGCAGGCAAGCTTGGGATTTTATTTTTTGTGGATGTTCTAGAATTCTAGCTCCAAGACGCGTCCGGCCAGGGTATATTTTATTGAATCCTTCTGAGAAATTCTGGTATGCATGTAAAGTCCATTCGCAGTGTGCCGTCCTACTTACTCACGGAAACGGTCCAAATACCAGAATTTCGCAGAAGAATCTCAGAAATACTTCTAGAACAGTATGCAATTTAGAGAGAACATATATATAGCAAGACATTGATAAATATCTTGACAATGAAGGTGATTTACCTACGCGGCTAAGCACTGAAAGAAAAACACCATGCATATCGTCTCTCCATGGACGATGCGCGTGCTCTGTATAGGTCGCGCCCTGCTAACTAAATTACTTCAGCAGATGGTGCCACAAAATTGGAAACAAATTATTAGCTAGGAAGAAAAATACATAATCGAACACTAAGTAGTAGTACATAGCACGGTGTAAATTACGCACCCTGGATCTGAGTGACCACGCGGCTCGTGGAAGACTTCTACGAGGCCCGCTGAAAGACTTGGAAGAATTGGAAGTCTACGAGGGTCTACGAGGCTCGTTCAAAGACTTGGAAGTCTACGAGGCCGTTAAAAAAAGACTTCCAAGTTGCGTGGTTGCGTTCCTGCACTCTCATCTACTCTATAAAAGTTGGCATTTGAGTCCAGAGCTGCAAATTAACCAGCTCGACTGATCGCTCCAACATGGGCTCGGAGAGAGAAGCTAGCAAGGATCGAACGTCTGCTAAAAAGCTTGTACTTCTTCTCCTGCTGTGCAGCTACCATTCTCTCGTTGCTCGTGCAGGGTATGATGCGCATATCATTTCTAAGGTTTTCGCCATCGGTTCGCAGAAGGCTGAAGCCGTCTGTGCCGAGCCACAAGGTACGGACGTGTACAATGAAATTATCCATGTATGCCCACATGCAATTTCTGAGCATTCCAGTTGCAATCTTGGTCGTTTGCAGTGACTCGACCCTCGTCCACCGGATCCACGGTGCCGTTAAACCACCGGTACGGCCCGTGCTCGCCGGCGCCATCGGCAAACGAGCCAACCATGGCGGAGCTGCTCCGGCGTGACCAATTCCGAGCTGAATACATCCAACGGAAGTTCTCAGCAGCTGGCCCCGATGAGCTGAAGCAATCGGAAGTTACCGTCCCGACCAACCTGGGATCCGCCCTGGGCACCATGCAGTACGTGATCACCGTCGGCATCGGCTCCCCGGCCGTAACCCAGACCATGCTCATCGACACCGGCAGCGATGTGTCGTGGGTGCAGTGCAAGCCGTGCACCGCCCCAGCGTGCCACGCCCCAGTAGGCTCGCTCTTCGATCCCGTCCAGTCGAGCACCTACGTCCCGTTCTCCTGCACCTCCGCACCCTGCACCCAGCTCGGCGTAGAAGGCAATGGCTGCTCGAGCTCACAGTGCCAGTACATTGTCAAGTACGGCGATCACTCGAACACCACTGGCACCTACGGCTCCGACACGCTGGCGCTTACACCCTCAGAAACCGTCAACGACTTCCAGTTCGGATGCAGCCATGACGAGGAGGGTCTGTTATCCCAACAAAATACCGACGGGCTCATGGGGCTCGGCGGCGACGTGCAGTCTCTCGTCTCTCAGACGGCCGCAACCTACGGCAATGTCTTCTCGTACTGCCTCCCCAAGACCTCGAGCACCTCCGGGTTCCTCACGCTCGGCGCGCCAGGCGACACGTCGGGCTTCGTCACCACACCGATGCTCAGAAGCGAAACGGTGCCGACGTTCTACAGGTTGCTTCTCCAGGACATCAGCGTGGGCGGGAACCTGCTTGGCATATCGCCCTCTGTCTTCGCCGCAGGGTCGGTCATGGACTCGGGCACGGTCATCACGCGGCTGCCAGCGGCGGCGTACTCGGCGCTCTCGTCGGCATTCAAGGACGGCATGACCCAGTACCCGGAGGCGCCGCCCGTCGACCCCTTTGACACGTGCTTCGACTTCACCGGGATAGACAACATCACGGTACCGGGTGTCGCACTGGTGTTCGACGGCGGCGCCATCGTCAACCTCGACTTTGATGGGATTATTCAGGGCGGCTGCCTCGCGTTCGCTGCCACGAGCGATATCAGCCTTATGGGCAACGTGCAGCAGCGGACGCTCGAGGTGCTGTACGACGTCGGCCAAAGCATCTTCGGGTTCCGTTCAGGCGCGTGCTGATAGTTGTCTGTAACTGCAACATCTACTTGTTCGTAAATTGTGATCGCAATTCGCAAGGTATGCCGAAAGGGTTCGTTTGGATAAAACTGTGATCATGTATGTACTAAAATCCAAGGAATCTTTGTATTGAGATTTTCTTAGTGGTCATACTGTTTACCTCAGGAAATATTTGGAAAATAAAGGTTCCACTTAACATTAGAATTTTATGTGGTTCCTACATCGAAAGGTACTACTAACGATAGATGATTTGGCTATAAGGATTGGCATGGTAATATGAAGTGTTGTTTATGTGACAAGGAGGAGCCAATACACCACTTGTTCATTGATTGCCCATTTTCGAAAAATCATTGACTTATAGTTCGCATGGCTTTCAACATATCACCACCTTTGAACATTATAGATCTATTTGGAAATTGGCTTCATGGAGTTGATAAGCGAGAAAAGGCGCGTATTAGTGCATTGTTATGGGAAATTTGGAATGTAAGAAATGGTTTTGTTTTTAACAAGCCATCAAAAAATTCTCTTGTATAGGTTATACCTTTGACCATGCACTGTATCTATATGTGCTCTTTTCTCCAGTCGGCAGAGCACAGGCAGGACCACGAGATATGGCTACTAAAGCAACCGTTTGGAAATGATTACACGGAATATATCCAATCGATGAGGATGGCGTTTTGACAACATAATTAACTAAAGCTTTAAGCTTGGTGGTGACCCTCTCCGCTGAGGGCACTTGCCATCGAACTACTGGCTGCGTATGGGCCTGGACTTTTCTTCGTCGCTGCCTATGGGCCATCCCGTGCACCGCCTTGAAATTAATATCGTCCTGTCGCGACCCTTCCTGGATCTGGCCCCTCCTCTCGATCTGCCCTGGCGGCTCGGTTCGATCCTGCCCCGGCGGCGGCTCCGTCCCCTCCTCCCGATCCCGTCCGGGCAAGGTAGGCTTCGCCGGCGCAGCCCAAGCCGCTCCTTCCCTTCCCCAATAGCGCGGCTCCTCTCCTCCCCTACCCCACATCGCCGTCCAATTTGCCGCAGATGAGGGCGCATTGTCGCTGCAGCTCCCTCCGACCGGATGACCGCCATGCACCGAGGCCGCGCGCCCGGTCCTTCTTCACCCCGTCCTCCATGCCTCTCCTCTCTTTCAGATGGCATAGGCTGGGCGGGACAGGAGGTCGCCGGACAAGGTGCCGGTGTGGAACCTGCGCCCCCATGATCCTTCAGGTCGACAAGTCGGCGGGCAGTTGCACACGCGGCTGCAGTGACAATAGCAGCTCGAACAAAACTTGCGGACTCCTGACAGCACGTTAGTTGTAATCGGCCTCCTTCAGGTTTCCTACTACTAGAGTGATTATGTCACATATCTTTGTGAAATTCAATTCCAGAGAGATTTTATGGTTTCCAAGAGATGATTTTTGCAATTGTTGTTGGTAGAGTGACTTAGATTTTCTATTTGGAGTTAATTCCTGTATCATAGTGTATGTCGATGTTTAGGCGCTCCATGTTATTAGCAATTTTTAGATGATCGGTTCACACATACACTTCGTGTGATCTATGATTTGTAATAGATTGTAATAAACTCGCAGACTTTGTAATGCTGAAATAAAGGCTATATGGTCTATGCAGAGGCCGGGTTTTTTCCCTCCTTTTTTAAAAAAAAACCAGTGTTCGGGGTGCAGTATGGTTCCATTCCACCTGTGCCCCAACAAGTGAATTTTTTTTAAAGGGAAGGACCTGGGCTTGCTGCATTATGTAAAAGCGGTGGCACAAGTTACACATAGGACCCTAAAAATATGAAAATTACAACCAAGTCCTGGAGAATCACATAGAGACCTTGAAAATTCGCTGGAAAAGTAATCAAGTCCTTCCTCTTCCTCACTGCGAAGCAGTGGCGGACCCAGAAGAAAATTTCAGTGGGGGCCAAACACTTGAGTGGGAGCTTCTCTTTAGCAAATTCAAATAACTTTAGAGATTTTTATATAAACTAGCACAGTGGCCCTCGCAAATGCGAGGGCGTCATCTATGGTAGGTTTAAAGTGCTCGAGAAATAAAAAAGTTTTATTGATATCATATTATTTTCCATTATTTGACAATAAATTACACTGGTTTGCTACTACCACCGCAAATGTTTCGGTAAATAACATATCACGTATGTGAGTAACATCTTTGGCACTCTAGAATTTGTGGGAAAATAATTATCATATCATATGTTAAAACACACATGCAAGTGATACTGGATCTGTAAAGTGAACTATAGTGCTTTCATGATGTTACATTAGTAGCAGGGTTAGTTATCTTCGATAAACAAATGGTTGAATTAAGATAGAACAATCTATCATCCTTAATAGGTAGGTCAAATTAAATAGTGAGAATTACCTCTTTGGATGTTTCTTCCTAGCATTCACTCACTCCCTATTGTAATATGCATTGTTTTAGAAACATGAATATGGTGGAACTTTGGCCATTACTTTTTATATGAATATACTGCTAAAAGATAAAATATTTTTTCTTGGAATTTTTGTTAATAATTTTATACATCAATAATCAAAGTTAGAGAAGTATGACTCTAACCTTTTCAAACTTTTAATTTAACCTGATATTGATTCAATGGTTCTACACATCCTGTCACATGTATTTTCTGTGTTATGCAAAATGACTACGCGGGTCGGATAACATAGTTCAAGACCCTTAATCACTCGTCAATTTTACTAAGAAATTGAAATGATATGTTCTCATATGTTGATTTTCTTACATGAGAGAAAGATACATCCAACAGTCCAAATATGTCCGCCTTACAAAATAAGTAATATTTGCCCAAATAATTCATAAGAATTAAGCGTATGATTTCTAGGTCTTAATAGTATTGACACGCTATGTGGATACCAAATATAAAACATATGAAGCGAGAATCTACAGTGACTTTGCTCCTGTCGATAGTGTGATCAATGTCGTGACTTTGTTCGTTTAAAATTCCACCACTACGAACTTCAAAATTCTAAAGGTGTTTTGTGAGAGCGTTGATCCGATGGTGTTTATGCAGTTCGACTATTCATGGCTGCATTAATTTAGAATTGCATGACTCTGGACAAGGCGTTTTGGCTCCCAGGTGCATTTGCTCTCTTTATTTGAAATTTATTTTTGATATATTTAAAAATGTTAAAAAAACTCCAAAAAAATGTTTTGTGTATATCTCCACGTCCTACGAGCCTACGAAGTCGATTAAAAAACTGACTTTTTATGTGTTCTATGTAAAAAATGATAAAAATTTGGTACTAAAATAGGCCTTTTCACGACGTGTTTCTTATCTTTTTTGCACAGGCCAAGAAAAATGTCTGCTTTTAACGATACCTTGTGTTAACACGTAGAATATGAAGATATACATGTGAATATTTTTTCTAATTGTTTTTATATTTCAAAATTTGTTTTCCGAATAAAGGGAGCATACACACGGGATTAAAAGTGCATTTCCGCATGAGTCTGAACTTCGCAGACTTTTTGTGATTGTGTTGGTCTAAAGGTAGTTAAATAAAATTTTCATTTATATGTACTCAATCATAGAAACACATATACAAAGTGCGATTAATGTCATGCCTTCATTAATTTCAAAGTTCCTCGACTACAAACTTCTTCAGGTGTTTTGTACGTATGTTGATCCTATGACAGTCGAATAAGTTTATCATTTATGTGTACTCATTCATAGAAATAATTTAATTCTCTATTCAGAATTATCATGTATTCTGGATTTAGTCATAATCAAAATTTATAAAGTTTGAGAATATATATATATAACTATCAACATTTTAAAAAGTTTGACGAAATATATAGAAAAAGATATCACCCTAAAAAATATGAAATCAGAATAGGATGATTTTTACTAAACTCAGAAAGATCATAAATAAAAAACAGAGGAATATGTACGAATATGTTTACACTTTATATCCACCATGTCCCGGCTTGTTTTTTTTTCATGCAGATCTCTTTTACTCCCTCCGTTTATAAATATAAGATGTTTTAGCTTTGTGAAGTGAGTATATCTAGACATCTTTTAGTATATAGATTCGAGCAAACCTATACACTAAAAGATATCTAAATACACTCACTTCACAAAGCTAAAACATCTTATATTTTTAAACGGAGGGAGTACTAATTAGGTAGCTAGCTCTTGTACTTTATCTCCACCACGATTCAGCTTGTTTTCTCTTTATTTTTTCTTGCGGACTGTGTTTTACCAAAATTGCTAGCAGTCTTGTACGTACATAGGGCTATGTTTTTTAAAATGGAACGCATCTATTCCGTCTCCACACCGGCCATACGTTCTAGTCGTGGCAGAGCATTATTACATATTCTCAATATTAAACGTGATCAAAGCGTATTGTCTAGCTAAACGTAAAACGTGGTTTGCGTTCAAGGTTCATGTTAGGCACGAACTTCACAATAAGTTATGTTATTTCTTGCTAAATCCTAGCTGTAAATTATAGATCTAATAGTTAAAATAATTTTAATAATATGGATTAACCTCGTGTCTCTATTTTATCGTATTGTGTCTATAATGATACAAATATTATTTTCCTAATTATTATTTGAACTTTCTATATTCTTCATGTGGAAATTTTAGAAGACATATGAATGGAGTAAAATATTTACAAAAAAATTCTTATATATATGTTTTTTAACGTTTTGTACTCCTAAGTAGCAGTATTGCTGTCTCCTTCAATGCACTTGTATATGCAGTTTATCATGTCACGTACTAATTCACTTGACCATGCATGAAACGTACCATGTCCTGTCCGTTGGGCTAGCTGATTTTGTATACGAAGGTGGGTTTTCATTCAATCGATGTGTTTGCTCCCTTTCCTTCTTCGCTTGTATCGCCAGGCTGTTTTGGTTGTTTTTTTTTCTCGTACGTGGCAGCAGTGGACTTTTTGGTACGCATCCGCTATGTTAAGTAACTCTTTTTATCTTTTAATCTCTACCGTAAATTTTAGATCTAACAATCATTATTATTTTGATGATGTGGATTAACCTCGTGTCTCTATTTAAGACCTCCCGTATTGTATTGTTTGTCAAAATTGATTGTTAAACAAATGCATATTAATATATATCTTTATATTATGCTTAAAAGAAATATGGTTCTATAGCCACTGCAGATGCTATGATTAGTAATTAGATAGTTGTATTTCTATCTCCCTCCATGTGTGTGTTTGGCGACTTACCAATAGCATGTGTAGTCTGTTAGTTCATAGTGTGGTTAATTAATGAGCGTCTTTTAAACACATGCATGTCGATGCATATGGTGATACAACTGTACCCTTTGCACGGCTTGGTCGTGATGCACCAATTAGTACGCTGAGTACTCCCGGACAATAAGTAGTTTTCTTCGTCTCTCTTCTCATCATACCCTACTTTTCAAGCTAATTCATAAGGCCAAAAGGAAAATCCTTCCTACCTCCTCCTATGGACAATGTAAGGAAGTGCTGCATTTTATACACTTAAATATGATTTTTGCTTCAGTGCCCCTTCCCCAAACTTATGAAGGGGTACAGAGCAATTTTATCCCTTGATGTGTTTAAGTTTAGGTTGAGTTTAGGAGAGCTGGGCGCAATGAAGCAGACCTCAACAAATATAAAGAAGAAACAAAGATCGAACAAAGCCATCAATTGTTTATATGAAAACCTTTAATTACAGAAAGCATGGGTTCCCCCCCCCCCCCATCATATAGAGCATATGATCAGGTTAAATGATACATGATTTCGTGCCTTCTATCCATTGGGTCTGTGACATGTGAATTGCTACTCACATTGGCACGTTTGATATATTTTTATTTTTTTCCATGTCATTTGTGGTGGAATGACTCTTATTCCGTAATTCACATGTTTGTTCATCGAATCTTAATTACCATAAACACAACAGTACTTAGTTTCTCATATGGTATTCGAGTGCACACATTTAGTTAGCATCTATCTATTTTTTTCCAGGTGCATTAAGTGTGCCTCAAGTATATTCCTACAGATTACCTGATTTTCTTATAGTTAAAAGGGTTTGCATGTTATGGTAGATCGCGCATGCATATATATTTCTATTCTTCCTTCGGTATCAAGTGATCTAATTGGTCTGCCTAAATTCTTTCATGTTGACCTTTTGAATTTTCTACTACTGATCCCATATATGTTATACATAAAAGATATGTTGTATTCATATTAGTCATTGGTCACTTCATACCTCTAAGGAACTTAATATTGGATTTGTATTGAAATAAAAATTTCTTATTTATTTTAACTTATTATTGGAGACCTCATATATTATATATAGTTGGAATACATCTTACTACTATTTCTCATACTAAGTTTCTTCATTAATTCAGCTACTTTTTAGACTTACATTCTTATGGAACAAAAATACTAATTTGATCCTATTCTTATTTTAAACTTCATATGTAAATTATCATCGCCCTCTTTGTTTGCTTAATAAATTTATGTGTACTATTCTAAGTTTACCTTGCCCAAATTTTATCCGCTAAATAACATTACTTCTACTATGAATTTCTAAATTGAGTCATTCAAATGTTTTAGCCAATAAATAATAAAATGTCGTACAATATCATATAGGAAGAAAATCAGCATGGGGATTATGTTTGGATTTATAGCAAGACCTGATTTTCTATCCATTTAATCCCAAGGATTCCACTACGTAGTCCATCTGCTATATCTCTTGTTGGTTTGTTGTATCTGTTCTCTAATTCCATACAAATCGTATTCCATGCAAACTCTTTTCATTTTATTTTCTTTCTAATTTATAACACATGCAAGTTTGCACGTATCCTTTGAGGCAAAGACAACTAATTAAGGTGTCCACAAAAACATCCCACGATTTAGTTGTTTTAATCTACACGGAGACCTCACTATTTTCTTTCTAATTTATAACGCATGCAAGTTTGCACGTAATCTTTGAGGCAAAGACAACTAATTAAGGTGTCCACCAAAATATCTCACGATTCAGTTGTTTTAATCTATACAGAGACCTCACCTGGGCCGCTTCATAGCTGTATCCGTGGGATTGATTGGTATGATTTTTTTAAAACGGTGATTGGTCAAATCTGGTCCTGCCGGATATGTAAAAAAAATATGTTTATTATAATCATACCTCTATACGTGACAGATGGTAAATATTGCACACATAATATGTTTTACGTAACAGCTGTAGTTTAAAATCCTAGCCACAATTTTCAGATCTAACCATCAAAAATAATTACAGTGATGTGGATTAACGTAGTGTCTTTATTTTAGACCTCCGTATTATGCTTTTAGTATATAATAGATAGATATACAGAGATTTCACAACAATTCAGAAATTTGACTGGAGGCTAAGGCCCCCACTCAGCCCTTCTTGGGTCCGCCCCTGCTGCGAAGCTCCACATATGGATGCCAACGCAGGCCGCCACCGACTTCCTCACCGGAAATTACACCACTTGGGAAGAAACAAGTGAAGAGCTCCGTCGCCGCACCATCGAATAAAGATCTCCTCTATTGGAGGTTGGAAAGACGCGTCCATGGGTATCAATGATCAGCGGTCTACAGAGGACCACTGTGGAACAACTTCAAGTCGCAACAGTAGCTTCCCGTTGCCATAGAGCTCGGACTCCCAGAACGCACACACTCCATTCTCTCCCCTCGCTTCCACGGCCAGCCGGAGTCAGTCCATCGTTCAAACCTGTTTATTTTAAGTATAGCTTGCTCAGGCCTTATAATCACGATGTGGACTTAAACCACAATTTCTCCTTTTTAGTAGATCATGATCAGTCATCCTCCTCATTATATTCAATTCATCATCCATATTTTGAGGACCCATGCCTTTTTTTGGAGCCGCCGGTCGATATCGACAACGCCTCTTCTGGCCCCTCCCATGGAGCACCACGACGAGGCAAATCACCATCAACGAGAAGAGGATCTAGCTAGCGAAATTCAAAGTGAACCGCACGAGGCCGACTGCTACTACTTGTACTCCCTCCGACCCATATTACCTTTCACAAATACAGATATATCTATACATATTTTAGTGCTAGATACATTTGTATTTGTGAAAGGTAATATGGACTCTATTTACTCCGGCGCCCCTTCCTAGTCCATCTCCGGCCAGCTATTCCGGCGGAGAGGATGTCAGAGCGACTGGTTTGTGGTGGAGAGCTCTGAAGTTACTGTACCTTTGAGAAACGGATCGATGGGGAGAATGTGGTTCACTGATCCTCCTCCATGACGCTTTCTCCAAACCCACTCATTCACTCACAAACAGTGGCGGAGCCAGCAATGAAGCAAGATCTGGCTGCTGCCATAGATATAAATGTAATTGTATATAGATTAGTTAATTTTGCATAATCTCTGTTCATTTCGCCACCGCTAATTTTCGATTCTGCCTCCGCCACTGCTCACAAATCACAGACGCAAACGACGAGACAAGAATCTGCGTGGAAGCGTCTTCTTCCCCAACACGCACGCAACGTCGCTTTTGCTGGTATGTACGCGCCATGAGAAAACTCGGCCAAGACAAAAGAGCCTGCTCAGGCGAAAGTTCAGTGCGTACACTGACGCAGCAAGACCGGGCAAGAAGCCAAAGGTCGGAGAACATCACGTAGAGTTATCATTATGCCGGGCTTGTACGTACCCGGGAAATGTTTGGCTGCCTCCGTTGGCGGGTAACGCAGGGGACGCGTCGTCGAGCGCACAACGCGGGCAGACGGACTAGTGGCAGAAATTGCCGACCAGAGGCGAAAGCAAACTATGCGCGTCGGTAGTGTGCATTGGTCGGGCGGAGCCAGTGTGTTAGCCATGGAGGGCAGCTGCCCCGACTTAATTTTTGGTCCCTTGTAATATGCCTAGTTACAGACTGATTTGCCCTCACTTGGCATCAAAATTTTCTCCACTTAGCACATCTTTGACCCCCCTAAATTTTTTTCCTGCCTCCGCCTGGTCCAACACTCCAACTAGCTAGAAAAAGCGTAGAAAATACAGTAGTAGTCAAGAAGTCGACGACCTGTTTAGTCTTCTTCCCAAAATGAGTAGGCTCCAGTGGTTAACTGATCATCAGTTGGAATGCCCTGTTATTATTTCTTTGTGTACTCCGTTTGTTTCATATAAATTGTGGCATTAGTTGTCCCAAAGATAAGTAAACAGAGCAAATGGCGTTTGACTCTGATGGTTGGGTTTCCTATGGTGAACAATATCAAATACACGTCATCGAAATAACAAACATGTCACAAAAAATCAGTGATAACAGCTAAAAACGGTGCAGCAGAGCGCGCCAGGACTATCTAGTAGTTGTATAATTTCCACTCGTCTTTTCTACCGTGTGTAAAAAGGGTCTATAAAAAGTCATCAACAGGAAGTCTTGTACCGCCCCGGTTTTACTACTCGAATGAAACCAAGAGTATAATATGTTTCTCAATCAAAAAACATATCTTTTCTTAACGAAAATACTTTCATTGAATATTTATGTATTGATATCATGTGTGTCTCATAGAGACTTATTTCACTCATAGGCAAATTACTTGTCAACAGCGAGGCGCCAATGGTAGCTCCCTCAATCTTGATTCTTCACGACTCCAGTATTCAACAGGCTTTGTGTGACTGTTTACAGTATTCCATGATAATACATGTTTCTAAGAAAAAAACTTGCAAGAAACTAGAGATTCAAAATCCGGAAAGCTTTATTTGTGTGTTTTTCCCTTAATTCCAAATATGGCCTGAAATTCCTGCTCATCTCTCCTGCGAGGCTGACAGACAAAATGTTTTTTTGAAATCACATCGTTTTTTCCATGAAATTTCATTGTTTGAAATGACCACTGTTATGAAAAGACCAATAACTTCAATTAATCCGCCTCTACAGGGACGGCCAAATTCTAAACTGGCACTTTGTGCGGTTGTGCCATGATTTTTCCCTTTTCTTTCTGAAAGAGACTTCCTGTCGTGGTCACGGTGGCAGTTTTTCGTTTGGAGAAGACTGTAAGCATTCCATTTGGTCATCCGTCCTACGTTTGCCAATATACTGAGTCAACTACGAGTCCAATCAATTCCAAATTTCTGTGGTTGCGTTTCTAGATTCTTATCTATATAAGTTGAGATTTGAGATGATAGCCTTCCCCAACATTCCCTGTGTATCAAGAAACAGCCATGACGTCCGTTTCGCAGCTTTTGCTCCTCGTCCTGTGTAGCTACTACCATGCTCTGATTGCTAGTGCAGGGGCCGAGCAGAGCTACAAGATTCTCGCAACCAGCTCCGAGAAACCTCAAGTCGTCTGCTCTGAGCCCAGAGGTACATCAGTACATTCAGGAAGTTATATATTTCTGCAATTCGGCTCTGTTATTCGCGGCTAAGTAGTAATTAATGGAAGGCCATTTGGAGGCACAATTACTTAACGAACTCTGAATACACAAATGTAATCGTCCTCCCGCGTCAATTCTGCAGTGAGCCCACCTTTGTCAAGCGGAGCCACGGTGCCACTGAACCACCGGCAAGGCCCATGCTCGCCAGTGCCGTCCGAGAAGAAGCCTACCTTCGGGGAGCTGCTACGCCGTGACAAACTCCGAGCCGACTATGTCCAACGCAAGTTCTCCAAGAACCACCCCGCCAGCGGGCTCCGGTCATCGGAGGTTACCGTGCCAACAACATTGGGGTCTTCTCTGGAAACGCTGGAGTACGTCATCACTGTCGACCTCGGCTCGCCGGCGGTTAAGCAGACCATGATCATCGACACCGGTAGCGACGTGTCGTGGGTGCACTCCTCGTCCGCGTCGGACTTTGACCCCAGCAAATCGACGACGTACGCCCCCTTCTCCTGCGGCGCCGCAGCGTGCGCGCAGCTGGGCGTGGAAGGCAACGGCTGCTCCAAGTCGCAGTGCCAGTATGTCGTCATGTACGGCGACGGGTCCAACACCACCGGGACGTACGGCTCCGACAAGCTGGCGCTCACCGGCTCCGAGACGGTCAGCGACTTCCAGTTCGGCTGCAGCCAGGCCGAGCAGGGGTTCACCGACAAGACCGACGGGCTCATGGGCCTCGGCGGCGGCACGCAGTCGCTGGTCTCGCAGACCGCGGCGACCTACGGCAAGGCATTCTCCTACTGCCTCCCGCCGACCTCGAGCTCCCCGGGTTTCCTCACGCTCGGCGCGCCGCCCAGCGGCACGTCGGGCTTCGCGACGACGGGGATGCTCAGGAGCGAGCAGGTCCCGACATTCTACGGCGCGCTCCTCCAGGGCATCACCGTGGGCGGGACGCCGCTCGACGTGCCGCCCTCCGTCTTCTCCGCCGGGTCGGTGATGGACTCCGGCACCATCATCACGCGGCTGCCGCCCACGGCGTACGCGGCGCTCTCGTCAGCGTTCAAGGATGGCATGAAGCAGTACCCGGCGGCGCCCCCCAGGAGCATCCTCGACACCTGCTTCGACTTTGACGGCCAGGACAACGTCACCATACCGTCCGTCGCGATGGTGTTCGACGGTGGCGCCGTCGTCGACCTCGACGCGAACGGGATCATTTTTGGCAGCTGCCTCGCGTTCACGGGCACCGACGACGACGGCACCACCGGCATCATCGGCAATGTGCAGCAGAGGACGCTCGAGGTGCTGTACGACGTTGGCCACAGCGTCGTTGGGTTCCGTTCGGGCGCGTGCTAGCTAATAAGCCGCGCAGCGCAGCGTTCTGTCTAATATTCATGTGTTACAGTACATCTCTTCCCCCACAAACTATTTTCGAGTTCATTCGACCAAATTACTATGCCCCCATGTCAACCAATATATACGCGTTTTTTCGAAATAGGATGCCACCCAGCCATCCAAATGATGCATACATCCTTTTTTTTGCTGTATTTTAAAGTTTAGAAAACAGTTATTATAAATTCGTGGATCAGCTAAAGTGGCTACATGGATCAACCAGCGCAGACAGCTCGTGTCGATGTTATCCTCCTCTCACGCTGCCAACCGAATTGGTTGAATAAATCTCGTGTAACTATCTCCAAACGATTGGATCTAGAAACTATGACATCCCGCTACTCCACCGGTTGGAGATATGACCAATCGGCAAGCACTGCAGCGGCAACAATGACAACGAGTGCAAGTACTACAATGTCAACTTATATCCAAGAGGCCCCCAATAGGCAATGTGATACTTATGATGACCTTCATAGTCATCCCATAGGCAATGGGACATTTGAGAATTGATTAGGGAATGGGCCATTTGGAAATCTTAATAACACTTAAGAGATAAAAAGGAATACTTGAAAGCACACTTCTAACTAGCTCAAGTTTTGCTGCATGGTTGAGGAGTCTACCTCTTTAACCAGCAGTTATTTTAGGATATTGTCAATCACAGGTTGCAAATCTTCCTTTCTTAATTTTTTATAATGTAAGGGCACTCCCAGATAATTCATGGGAAATTGTCCAAGCATACAACTCAAGGACACAACCACCATTTGAGCCTCACACTCTTCCACATTAATGGAAATGAGGTCATACTTATGAAAATTGATTCTCATCCCTGACATTTCTTCAAAGCATGACAAAATTCACTTCAAATTAATGACAGAGGTTACGTCGTTTTTAAGGAACAACAAGGTATCATCAACATTTGCATGCTGACTACCCCATTCCTAACCATGTTATGCATTAAAGCAGTAATGTGGTTATTTGCAGCAGCCCTCATCAACATTTTGGTTAAGAAATCTGCCACAAAATTGAATAAGATGGGGGAAATATGATCTGTTTGTCTAACTCCTCTACCAGTAAAGAATAACTCACTGTTTTCATTATTTTTTCTAAGCCCAACTGAACCACTATCCAGTAAGGTTTTGATAATAGAAATCAATCTGGAGCTAAAACCCCTATCCTTTAACATTTGGATCATGAACTCTCAATTGACTCTATCATATGCCTTTTCATAATCCAATATAAAAATGAAACCAAACTTATCACTATGGGCTACATTACTAATAATTTCATGAGCAGCTACCACACTCTCCAGAATGTATCTCCCTTTAAAAAATGGCAGTTTGGTTGGGAAATCTCAGAGCTTCACTTATAGCACACAACCTATTGATTGCACACTTTGAAAAAAAACTAAAATCACAATTTGTCAAAGCTATAGGGCCTGAATTTCTATATATTTACAACATCAGCCTCTTTTGGAATTAAAGTCAACAAAGAGAAGTTCAATCTAAATAGGTCAGGGTCCCCTTTGTTCCAATCATAACCAAAGCCATCAAATCATCTTTAACTACTCACAAAAGTGCCGATAAAAAAGAAAAGAAAAACCATCGGGGCTAGGAGCCCTTCAGCATAAGAACCAAAGACGGCTTCCTTAACCTCCTTCTTGGTAAACTCAGCATCTAGGATCCCATTTTATTCCTTGGTAGGTTAGTCTTGCCAAAATTCATCCACTTGATTAATATCTAGATTATCCTCATAAACAAACAAGGACTTGTAGTAAGAAACAACAATGTCAAGCATACCTTTTGTATCTTCCACATGTCCATTCTCCCCTTCTAACTGTATAATTTGCTTCTTCCTCCTTCTCTAATTAGCTACAGAGTGAAAGTAAGGAGTAAAATTACGATCCCCTTCTAAAATATTTTTATCTCTAAATCATTGTCTAGCTTTGATTTCTTCATTTTTCCAAATATCAGTAAGTTCAAATGAAATAATTTTCATTCTATTTTAGAATTAGGAAAAAAGACCTGGGTCCCAGAGAGCATATCAAGCAAGTCATATTGGCAAGTAACTGTTGCTTCACTCTATTCTGAGCAGCTTCCACATTAATACTCCGCCCTTTCAAGCCTTTTCTCAAATTTTTAATCTTATAAGTTCCGCTAATCCAAACAGATTCTTAAGAGGTTTTATTTTTCCCATAAAATTCAATATAGCCAAGACAAATCAATCAACATGCGCTGAACTAATTTATTTTATTAAGGTTACAATTTTTTTTTTGTTGAGATGTTACGTTTCATGGGCCTGGGGCCTCAAAAAATCCAACAGCTACTGTAAGAGCCACATCCGCCACAACATGTAATGGCTGCCGTTATTAAAAAAAAATGTAATGGCTGCCGTTATTCAAAAAAAAAATGTAGTGGCTGCCGTTGTCAAGAGATGACATGAAGGTGAAGCCATCGAAGCCAGCACTACGGAGGTATATATTGGTAACCTTCCAACGTACGGCATAACTGCTCACGTACATACATAATTCCAAGAAAATAAAGATGATTATGAATGTGTTTTCCGCGCATCTTCCCCCAACCTGCATGGTTCTAGTTAAATAGAAATGCTGAATTGGTGCCATTTGGACAGTTTGAGTGGATACGTGTGACGACACACTTCTATATGAATGGATTTTACATTTTATTTATGTGCAAGTTGCATATCAGAGCTTCTCAAAAGAATTCAAGAAACAAAACCATGTAGAGACTTGGAGAGCACACATACATATGTATATATACCAAGACAGCGATATATACCTTAAAAAATGAAGCGAGGATAGCTACGCGGGTGTCTTAAGTCTGTCTATAAAGATCAGCAAATTCATGAATATCGTCGCTCTCCAAGGACAACGTGTAGACTTGGTCTATGCCAAGACCTGCTAATCAAGTTATATACCGCAGCAGATAGTGCCACTATATTTGAAAACCTGGTGTCAAACCTTCCTATCGATACCAGCACAGATCAGCATTGAAGAAAAATACTCGCAAAGGTAAGCAATACGTACGTTCCCATATGCAGTAGCACGGTGTAAATTACGCGTCCAGTGGATATGATGCTGACGGGCCGCGTAGAATACATACAACTTCATACTCCTTTGATCATCCTAAACTCCTTTGATCATCCTATGTACGTACGTACGTACACATGCCGTGCCAGTGCACTCCACATATGTGCAGAGTCAACTAGGAGAGGGAGAGAGGCCCATTTCAAGACTTCCAGTTCTGCACTGCTATCTACTCTATATATAGGTGTTGGGATTTTAGTTGAGAGCTGCAAACTAATTAACCAGGTTGATCGATCGATCCAACATGGGGTCTGAAAGAAAAAGTAAAGGCGATCGAAAGAGGGGTCTGCTTCTCTTGCTGTGCTGCTTCTATTCTCGTCCAGCGGATGCACACGCAGGTAGCGTCTTTAAGGTTTTCGGCTCACAGAAGGCTGCGACCGTCTGCGGTGAGCCACTCGGTACGTGTGCGCACACAGGATTGTCAATTTGTCATGCTCACATCCCATTTCTGGTATATATTGCAGCTGTAACTAATCCTGGTCGTTTTGCAGTGACTCCATCGTCGTCCACTGGAGCCACGGTGCCGCTAAGCCACCGGTATGGCCCGTGCTCACCGTCGCTCTCCACGGCGGACCAACCAAGCATAGGGGAGCTGCTCCGGCGTGACCAACTCCGATCTCAATACGTCGAACGCAAGTACTACAGTGGCAACGGCGACGAGCTGGACCAATCGGCGGTCACTGTGCCGACCAACCTCGGGGAAGCCCTAGACACGCTGCAGTACGTGATCACCGTCGGTATCGGCTCCCCGGCCGTCACCCAAAACCTGATCATCGACACCGGCAGCGACGTGTCGTGGGTGCACTGCAAATGCTCCGCCCCGCCGTGCCCCGCCACAAATGGCTCTCTCCTCTTCGACCCCGTCGAGTCCAGCACCTACGCAGCGTTCACCTGCGCCTCCGCGGCGTGCACGCAGCTCGGCGTAGGCAGCAATGGCTGCTCTAGCTCGCAGTGCCAGTACATGGTCACGTACGGCGACGGCTCCAACACCACTGGCACCTACGGTTCCGACACGCTGGCGCTGACCGAGTCGGAAACCGTCACCAACTTCAACTTTGGTTGCAGCCATAAAGATGAGGGATTCGAGGACCTAACCGATGGGCTCATGGGGCTCGGTGGGGACGTGGAGTCTCTCGTGTCACAGACCGCGGCGACTTACGGCCAGGCCTTCTCCTACTGCCTCCCGGACACCTCGCGCAACCCCGGGTTCCTCACGCTGGGCGCGCCGAACATCACGTCGGAATTTGTGAGGACGTCGATGCTCAGGAGCGAGAGCGCGCCGACGTTCTATGCCATTCTCCTCGAGGACATCGTCGTTGGCGGGACGCCGCTCCGCATATCACCCACCGTCTTTGCCGCGGGGTCGGTGATGGACTCGGGCACAATCATCACGCGGCTGCCTACGAGGGCGTACTCGATGCTCTCGACGGCGTTCAAAGCAGGCATGACAAGGAAGCCGTACCCGAGGGCACCGGCCTTCAGCATCTTGGACACGTGCTACGACTTCACAGGGTTCGACAACGTCTCGGTACCCGCTGTGGATCTGGTGTTCGACGGCGGCGCGGTGGTCGAGCTCGTGTTCGACGGCATCATGATCGCCGCCGGCGACGGCGTCGAATGCCTCGCGTTCGCTGCCACCAGCGGCCTCAGCCTCATCGGCAACGTGCAGCAGCGGACGTTCGAGGTGCTGCACAACGTTGGCCAGAGCGTCTTTGGGTTCCGCTCGGGCGCGTGCTGATCATTTCCGGCAGCTTCATAGTCTCTTTGCATTCGTGAATTATAATTTCTAGGCAAGGAACACCAAGGGCTCGTTTGGGTGCAAAACAATTTTCTTAATTTTTTTTTGGATTGACAGGGATTAACCAATATCCCTTCCAATCCGAACAGATGAGTAGAATTAGAGTGCATCCAAACAAGCTCTAAGTGGGCCAAAATTGTCAAACTACTACGTGTGGGGTTGTTTTGTGACAGCAACATGATGCTATGTGTTGCTGGCCGGCTGCTTTAAACTTCTAGTCCATCGATAAGGCATGTTGGTTTCTTGTGTGGCTTGTAATGATAAGATGGTTTGTGAATGGTCAGGTTTCTGTTCCATATATAGTTCACATGCTCGGTCAAGGTCTTTGAACGGTGGCTTCTCACCATGTACTGGACCAGGTTTCAGTCGAAGAGGAACTTGGCCCCTCTGATTCTTGTTTGCTGCCGCCGTACTATAGTTCAGGCGAAGAGGAAATTGTAGTTCTGATCGGACAGCCTATGTTACAGAAGGTTCAATCGATTGTTACGCGGCAACTCGCATAACGGACTGCTGAAATCTCAACGGCGGAAGTCATGGCATTATTTGATTCAGACGAGTTTCACTCATAATTGGCACTCTAGCAATTGGGGCCTCAACAATTTGAATTTCTTCTATTACAAGCAACTCTGGATCCCGTGATGCTATGGCAACGAACTCAGGAGGATAAAGTGGACCTAGGATTCGTCTCAAGCTCATCTGATGAAGAGGGGATTAAGGCAAAAAAAATGCAAATCCTAAAGTTTTCCATAAATCCGAAACCCGAGTTCTTCAAAAAATCCCCAAATTCTTGCAAACCATAACCCTAATAATAAAAGGATTAAGAAGTGGCGGGCGTTTACCTAAGGATCGCGTCGTCGTTTCTGCCCACGGCAGTATAGGACACCGGCAAGCACCGCTCGACGGAGCTGCGCGCTGGCCAAACTGCACGCAAATCCGGCGAGAGGCACTCACGGGCGTTGTCCTTTTCCTTCGCTGGGGTTGGCTCCGGTCGCCGGGATCCCTCTCGTCACCGTCGGGAGAGAAAGGGAAAGGGGCGAATGAGATGCTAGGGTTTAGGTGGCGGTCGCACGCGCTGCTTTTTGGTCTAGCAGCGTGCGTGGTAGCCCTAGTGTAGCCCATTCGGCTTTAAGCCCACAGGTAATAAGGGGAGATGGACTGGGCCAAATTTGGCCCGGTACGGAAGAAATTATCTGGTTCACAATTGAAAAAGGGTTTAAGGCAAATATAAATGAGTTTTAGAGCTAAATTTGCATGAGTCAATTGGTTATTTACCCAAAAGTTCATTAAAATTAGATCATATACCTAAGTTTTAATTGTCCATTGGTAAATACCCATTACAAGGATTAAATTTCATTTTAGCTCACCTAAAAGGAGTATAGACAAACTCATCTCAAGAACACTAGAGGCTCCTAGTCCATTTTAATCTCGTGCTTGTATGTTGCCCGTGCGTCGTCGCCTGTCGTGTGCAAGTATGTTGTTGCCATGGCCAGCATCGAGTCCTGCCATTCCTGACACGGACCCCTCTTGGCTCCTCATGTAGTGCTCATTGATTATCAAGCTGCAATTCATTAGTACCCAGTATTCCCCAAGTTTTAAAAGTAGATCTAGACGTGTATGCGAGGCGTACATATATCAGATCATTGGTGCTTGCTTGCTCTTTAACAAGACATCGACCTCCGTGTAATTTCCTGAAGGATTCTTATGCCATCATGCACCTCACTCTTTGATACAGCCAGTTGGTCACGCTGTACAAGGCCTTAGATCTACTCTAGAACAAAGGAACTACACTGTACCCAATCATAACCTGACAGTGTTGATGTATTCCGTAATGCCTCTCAAACCTAGACTTAAAGTTTTTGCAAATTTACGCCACGCGGTGATACATCCATTGCGGAGGAAATTATGGGTGAACTTGCACAAGATGGCTCTGAATTATACATGCATGTGTATGTGTCCCAGTGAATGCAAGAGAGATTTCTTCCACACACTTTATAGCAAAGGCACAGGGTCTTGCAGTGATCTGGCCAGATGCAATAACATGGAAATGGTTCAACAACCTTGCTGAATAGTTGGTGATAAACGGGCTATACATTTAATTGCAATTTTGTTACTGAGCGTCCAAGCCATGTGTGGTTAATTAGCTATAAAATCAAAATCTTTACTACAATAGAGGAGTTGGTGGCTGCGGGTAGGTAATTTTAGGAGCATGCATCAGATTACATAAACTATGGAATTACTATAATAACTAATAAAGTAAACACTGGATTTAAAAACTTTATCTCGGCATGACGCTAGCTGTGGATCTATATTGTAAACAAGATTATCCACCTGAGATTTTTGTTGATCGTTACATCCAGCTCCACATGTGATCCTCAAGCTTCATCATCATCTGCGTGCATAGACATGCACGAGAACAAGGCTCCAAGCAAAGTATGATTACACGCAACTCCTCCATAATTTTCCTCTTTGACAGTTTCCCTTCTCCTCAGCCTCCCAACCATCTCGTCTCCATGGATCATCATAATGAAGATTAAACCCGCAAATGGGCGGATCCAGAACCAACCAATGCCTAGGGTTGGGTTGTGGGCTATGTGGGTCAAGCCTTGTTTAGATCAAAGCTTCTTAACTTTTATATACAAAAAACGCATGCTCCATTGTGTCAAAACTCAAAAGGCTATGGCTTGAGCTCGGTTTGACATGGGAGGACCTGCTCCTCGTTCTCATCTATGCATTCTTCGACCTCCCACCGCCTCGGGGGCATGGATCGTACTCAGCAAACTTTAATTTCTTGGCCGCCCAAGGAAGTTGGAACCGGAGCTCATACTAGAGATTCTTTGTGGTGCATATAGGGTTTTTTTCTAGCCTCAACACCATGTATTACCACCTCTATATGAGGTTGGTTAGACTAATATGTGTCAACATGGTCTCCGTTGTTCTCTAAGATTAATTAAAAAATTCTACAAATCAAAAATCAGTGTGAAAGACGGGGGCCACGCGCCAAGGCACGTCCCTAAATCTAGTTGGTTATAGTTTTTAAAAGGAGTCAGATTTGGTTGAAGTTTCTCCAAAGGCCATTTTTATCAAAAACAAAATACGTCGCACGCGCTGGTTTTTGGTCCAGCAGTGTGCGTGGTAGCCCTAGTGCGGCCCGTATGGTTTTAAGCCCACATGAAATAAGGGGAGATGGACTGGGCCAAATTTGGCCCAGTCCGGAAGACATTTTCTGGTTCACAATTGAAAAAGGGTTTAAAGCAAATATAAATGAGTTTTAGGGCTAAATTTTGCATGAGACAATTGGTAATTTACCCAAAAGTTCATAAGCATTAGATCATGTACCCAAAATTTAATTGTCCATTGGTAAAATACCCATTACAAGGATTAAATATCATTTTAATTGACCCAAAAGGAGTTCTCTGTAAACTATAGACAAACTCATGTCAAGAAACTCCTAGTTTAATCTTGTGCTTGTTGCTCGCCGTTGTCTATAGCCCAGCCAAACGCATCATACAATGCCCGCGCGTCATCGCCTGTCGTGTGCAAGTATGCTGCTACCATGGCCAGCATCGAGCCCTTCATGTCGCCCTCCGTCGTAAGACGGTACATGCTTGTTCAGCCTGACATTCCTGACATGGACCCCTCATGGATCCTCACGTGCTCATCGATTACCAAGCTGCAACTCATTAGTACCCAGTATTCCCCAACTTTTAAAATTGGCTCTAGATGTGTATGCGAGGCATACATATATCAGATCAATGGTGCTTGCTTGCTCTTTAACAAGACATTGATCTCCATGTAATTTCCCGAAGGATTCTTATGCCATCCTGCACCTCACTGCTTGAGACACCCAGTTGGTTGCGCTGTACAAGGCCTTAGATCTATTCTAGAACAAAGGAACTACATTATACCAAATCATAACCTAGCAGTGTTGATGTATTCCGTAATGGCTCTCAAACCTAGACTTAAAGTTTTTGCGGATTTACGCCACGCAGTGGTACATCCATTGCGGAGGAAATTATAGGTGAACTTGCACAAGATGGCTCCGAATTATACATGCATGTGTATGTGTCCCTGTGAATGCAAGAGAGATTTCTTCCTCACACTTTATAGCAAAGGCACAGGGTCTTGCAGTGATCTGGCCAGATGCAACAACATGGAAAGGGTTCAACAACATTGCTGAATAGTTGGTGATATACGGGCTATACATTTAATTGCAAGTTTGTTACTGAGCGTCCAAGCAATGTGTGGTTAATTAGCTATAAAATCAAAATCTTTACTACAATAGAGGAGTTGGTGGCTACGGGTAGGTAATTTTAGGAGCATGCATCAGATTACATAAACTATGGAATTACTATAAAACTAATAAAGTAAACACTAGATTAAAAAACTTTGTCTATGCGTGACGCTAGCTGTGGATCTGTATAGTAAACAAGATCATCCACCTGAGATTGTTGTTGATCGTTACATCCAGCTCCACATGTGATCCTCAAGCTTCATCATCGCCTGCGTGCATATCACGAGGTTCCAAGCAAAGTACGATTACACGCAACTCCTCTATAATTTTCCTCTTCGACAGTTTCCCTTGTCCTCAGCCTCCCAACCGTCTTGTCTCCATGGATCATCATAATGAAGATCAAACCCGCAAATGGGCGGATCCAGAACCTGCCAATGCCTAGGGTTGGATTGTGGGCTATGTGGGTCAAGCCTTGTTTAGATAAAAGCTTCTTAACTTTTATATACAAAAAACACATTGATACGACCATTTTACATCACTATTTTATATCATAATTTACTGTTATTTATTGATATATTTCATATTTAGAGATGATACTTATGTTATTTCCTCTATTTTGCATGTTTGATGATTATTGGAGAATTCATTGATATATTTCATGTTATTTCCTCCATAGGGGATCGCTGCTATATATATTCTTCTTCGTCCTTTTCCTCTGCTTAGCCTTCTTCCTCTCTGTCCCTTTCTCTCCAAAGTTTATTTGGCTCGTCTCCATTTCTTTGATTCAAACTCTATTTGTTTGATTCAAACTAACTTCAGCGTCTCCTAGGACACCCACCACATATGCAGGGAAGCAAGGCATTGCTAGATATTTCTTCATGAGTTCATGTAAAGAAGGGCTTGATATTAATCTGACAAAAAGAGGACCATCCAAATGAACTCTTTAAGTATCTCACTGAAATTGTTTCTTTCCCTTTTAGCCATAGAAAACAATTCTTAATTATCCCACACATAATTAAGCTAGTCATCTATTTCTAATGTAAGTTCTCGATATTAAGCTGGTTAGATGCCCTTATAGAGAAAGAAACATGTGATAGGTGGTGTTCAACTGCTCATTCAGAGAAGAGTTTTCTTCCTCTTGAGACCCAACATGAACAAAAAAATGCCAAAATTAGGCTATTACCACTTAAGAGTTTACTTGCTCATTACATCAACCAATTGGGGCATCTGAATCTATTTAAACTATGTTCAGCTGACGACATTGTTAAAACCTATAAAACCATCAGGTCTCCCTTTCATTGCCCCCAAGTCTCATAGCCTATTTGAACCGCTTACCCAGTTCAGCTGCACCTATGAAACCAAAATCAGAATACAAGTAGTTAAAACTTCACCTGATCTACCACAGCCTCCGTGATCATATCCCCACCAATGCGAGCTCATCTGGAACCCACAACTTCCCCACAGGTGCCAAAACTTGAACATAGGCAAACAATGAAAAGTAAACTTGTGTGCACTTGAGCACCCTTTCTGCGCTTTTACCTACATAGTAGTAAAACCATTAGGAGGTTCTGAACAGTAAACCGTTGGTGACAAAGAATAAGAATGGTAGCAGCTCTCATTACGCAAGTATAGAGAGACTCAACCCCGGGCTATGAATCTTCATGCCCGCCGTTTTGAATATAATTTCAAACGGGTATAAGAATTTCAAAAACAATCCAAACAATGTGAAACCTTCGTGTGGTGTCATATTATGTGTTATAGTTGAAAGGAAAAATATTAAACTTGGAAAACTGCAAACATCACCAAAAAACCTTCACAAAATGAGCTATCATGTTCGATGTTTGCCATAAATTGGCACATTTAATACATATGGTGACCTAAAATACCTTGGAGACCATGAACCCCCCTTCGCGTATCTCCCTTGATTAGGATCGCTTCGATCGTAACCATGGAGCATCTTCACCATTTAACGTGATGCTTGGGTCAATATTCACTCTAAAGGGCGAAATTTCATCAAACTTATTATAATCTTCTGACATGTCTGTCTTATCCTCAACTCCCACGATGTTTCTTTTTCCTGAAAGAACTATGTGACGCTTTGGCTCATCATATGATGTATTCGTTGCCTTATGTTTTCTATTTTTTGGTTTGGAGGATATGTCCTTCACATAGAAAACTTGAGCCACATCATTGGCTAGGACGAATGGTTTGTCTCTGTGAAAGGACATTTGTCCCTTTCTACTTTTTTGATTTACAATGACATGACTATGTTTTTGTGTGAACTAATGTTTGAATTATATGCATACAGGTTTAAGTTCACAGGTGAAGGGGTTCGATTGCTTAAAAAGAAATCTGGAGGAAATTAGGTCAGGCCGGCCCCCAGACCGGACCATCCGGCGGCAGACCGGACTGGCCCGGCGGAGCCGCCGGACTGGTATACTGGTCCGGGTTTCGGCGGGCCGCCGGATCCGTCCGGTCCACCGCCGGACTCCCGGCGAAGCGTCCGGTCCCGCCGGACTGACCGCCGGGCCGTCCGGCCCAGAGGCCGGCGGCGCCGGACTTATCGCCGGAAATGCTGCTGTGTGCTCCCTCAACGGCCAGATTTCCACCTACCTATAAATACCCTTTCTCTTAGCTTGGGTAGGGTTAGAACTTCACCAACCATTGTTCATCTTTGAAGCTCTCACCTACCCCCATTGGAAAAACACCAAATTCCATAGATCTCCCCTTCTAGCCAACCAAAGCTCTTGATCTTTGGAGGATTGAAGGAGGAGGCACCGATCTACATCTTCACCGAAGGAATTTCATTTCCACCTCCATTTGCTTGGAGGATTTGCACCTTGGGGCTCTTGAGACCCTAGGTGTTGTAATTGGTTGATTGACTTGTCTTTGTGGTGATTCTTGCCTCCGTGGCATTCTTGGGAGCCTCCAATTGAGTTGTGGAGTTGTGCCCCAAGCTCCGTGTAAGGGATTCGTGGTTCCCCCAATACCACCGCTTAGTGGAAACGAGCTAGCCTCCGTGGCTTGCTCACCGGAGAACAAGGTGAGCCTTTGTGGCGTTGGTCGACTCCGTGTCACCACACCTCTCCAACGTAGACGTACTTCCCCTCAAAAGGAAGGAACTACGGGAATACATCCTTGTGTCTCCGGTCTCCACTCGTTGGTTATTTCTTTCCCTTACTTGTATCTTGCTAGTTACTTGTTTACTTGCATGCTTGCCACTTATAGGAAATTCACCTAGTTGCACATCTAGTGAATTTACTTTGTGTCAAGCCTTAAATTGAAAAAGATTAAAAATTGTCTTAGCGCCTATTCACCCCCCCTCTAGTCGCCCGTACCGATCCTTTCAATTGGTATCAGAGCCTCGTGCTCTTTGATTGGGCTTAACCGCCTAAGAGGATATGGGCGATGAGGAACCCGCCACTAAGGGGGATCTAAATAATATAATGGCACGTATGGATGCTATGATGGCAGCCATGGAAAGCCAAAAATCTCAACTTGACGCCCTCGTGAGTGGAACGTCTAGTACCACTCCACCGACCCCGGTTGATTCCTCGGGTAAGCTCGACTTAAACGAGGATGATCCGGATGAGGATGGGGATGAGGGCGGAAAGGAACCCCCCAAGGTAGATGACACACCTAAGAAAGATAACACCTCTCGGGAACATAGCTCAGAGATTCCACCTCCTATGAGCTATGTCTCCGGAAGACATCTTCAAATGCCACACCTTGCTTCTTGCGGCCCTCCGCCACCACTTGATGCTTCTAGCTTTGCCAATTGGCAAGATAACATGCGCTCTCACATAAACTTTGTGTCTATTGAGCTTTGGAGGATCATTGAGCAGGGTTTCCATCCAACTTCCAAGGATTTGACCAACTTGCTACCTTGGGAGCAAATCGACAAGCAACTCAATGCCTCCGCCTTGCATCTCATTCACATGTCTCTTACCGAGAAGGACAAGGCCTTCGTTCGCAACATCACCTCCGCCAAAGAAGCTTGGGATATTCTCACCAACCTCTTCATTGGGAATGAGAGCATTCAAGAGTCCAAGTTTGACGAAGCCTCCAATGAAGCGGACAACTTTGCCATGCTTGATGGTGAAACTCCCGAAGAACTCCATAGGCGTCTCTCATCACTCCAAGTGAAGCTAACGGATCTTGGCTCCACCCAATGTGATTGGAGATGGATGAAGAGGAAGTACATTCAAGCTCTCTTGCCCTTCCATAGGGAAACCGTGAACTCCATCAAGGGAAATGCAAATTTCCGGACGATGTCCGCTCATGACATCTTGCAAGAGATAATGGCAAGAAAGATCTCCGAGAAGAATGCGGATGATGCTCTAGCTCGTGCACGTGGTGTGCGTACTCCCAACCTTGCTTTGAAGGCCAAGGTCACCTATCATGACGAAGAGAGCTTGTTGGAAGAGGAAGAAGTAATGGGTGGAAGCCCCGAGGATATGAAGTATGCTCATGCCGAGCACATGGCACTTGCTCAAAGGGCATTCATGAAGAAGTGGAAGTCCTCTAGCCCCTCCAAGCCAAAGGCCACAAGTAGAGTGAGGACTTGCTATAATTGTGGTAACACTAACCACTTCATTGCCGAGTGTCCATATGAAAGAGTTGAAGATCACAATGGAAGACTTGTCCGCAAGGAAATGAAGTCTAAGTCATATCCAAGAAACTCCGACAAGAAGAGAGTCCTTCCGACTCACGCATTGATAACTCAAGAAGAGTACCTCTCCGAGGATGATGCAAGTGATAAGGAGGAATTGGGAAGGGCCGCCATCGCCATTGCCCATCCTACCCCTTCATCATCCCTATTCGCTTCCGCAAATGAATCAAAGCGCTCCAACCACAATGCGACTTGTCTCATGGCTCACGCTACAAAGGTATCACCGCCTCTCACACCCATCATACCTAAAAGCTTATCTTTGATGGATTGTGTTGAACGAGTTGGTGAAAATGATGATCTAAATGAAATGGACATATTTATGTCAACCTTGCATGGGGAGATCAAAGCTCGCTTTGAGATCCTCCTAGATCAACTTAATGAAGCCATCCAAGTAAATGATAAAAATGATGACCGCATTTTTGAACTTGAGGGGCATGCTCATGACTATGCCGACGAAATTGCTTCTCTTACTCAATCTCTTGAGGAAGAGCAAGACATAAGGATGTCACTTGAGACATCTATGTTGGGTCTTGAAGAATCTCACAATTTGGATATTGCCAAACTTAAAAGTGATCGTGATATTGCTCAATCCGTTGCTAATGAACTTAGGTTGCAAAATGAGAAACTAAATCTTATAATTGCTAATGAAGCAACCAAGTCTCTTTCTAGCACTTTTGTTGCAAGTTCATGCTCAACTAACCCCCCTTGTGAGAAAGCCCCCCTAAAGGGAAACGAGATGCTTGATGAGCTTTTGAATGCTCAAAAGCAACATGGTGACAAGACGGGACTTGGATTTACATCTAAGTCCAAGAAGAACAAGAAGAAAAAGAACAAGAAGAAGAAGAAGAATGTCCCCGCGCCTCCTCCCTCATTAAAGAAGCATGTTCCTAGTGAAATATGCTATGATGAGAATGGTAATGTATTTGAGGAGGAGGTGAGGGAAGTTATTGGGAATGGCAAAAAGGCTATGCCCAACCATAATAACTTTGCGGGAAAATATAATCCTTCCTATGTTCTTTGCCGTGCACAAGATGGACATGTTTATGCTAAATTTGTTGGTTCATCAAATGAATATGTTGCATGGTCTATTTGGGTTCCAAAGACCCTTGTCACTAACAAGAAAGGACCCATTGAGAAATGGGGACCTAAAGTCAAGGCTTGATCTCTTGTAGGGCTTTGCTTCCGGTGGTGGTCAATGGATAATTGATAGTGGTGCTACCAATCATATGACCGGGAGCAAAGAAATGGTGAAGGAGCTTCGCACCGGTTCATCCCATGCGGGCTACGCCACCTATGGGGATTCTTCTAGATCAAAGGTATTGGGTCTCGGCAAGGTTGTTGTCTCTCACAATGTCACCATGGAAGATGTCATGCTTGTTGAGTCCCTTTCATATAATCTTCTTTCCGTTGCTCAACTTGCTAATATGGGCTTTGCAACTTTCTTTGATGTTGGGATTGTAGTTCTTTTGTGGAGCAAGTCTCTTAATGTGGCCCATGTAGGGCATGTCGAAAATGGCCTATATGTGATCGACTTCTCGAAGGAGGTCACTAAAGCTGCGACATGCCTCATGGCTAAAGTTGATGTGGGATGGCTTTGGCATCGCCGGCTAGGCCACGTCAATATGAGAACTTTGCAAAGTCTCCACAAAGGCAACCACATCCTAGGACTAACCGATCTAACCTTTTCAAAAGATCGTGTGTGTAGAGCTTGCATTGAAGGAAAGATGCATGAACTTCCTCATCCTAGCAAGACCATCATTTCATCTAAGAGGGTCCTAGAGCTCCTTCACATGGATCTCTTCGGCCCTCCCTCTTATGAAAGTCTTGGAGGAAAGAAGTATTGCTTGGTGATTGTCGATGACTTTTCAAGATACACTTGGGTCTTTTTCTTTGCTCATAAGAGTGAGACTCAACAAACCGTCAAAGACTTCACAAATGAAGTGCAACGCCAATATGGTCAAGACATATTGATGATCCGAAGTGACAATGGCACCGAGTTCAAGAACTACACCTTGAATGATTTTCTCAGTGAGGAGGGGATCCGTCATCAATACTCATCCCCCTATACTCCTCAACAAAATGGTGTAGCCGAGCGGAAGAACCGGACTCTTATTGATATGGCTAGGACCATGTTAGCGGAATTCAAGTCTCCGTATAACTTTTGGGCCGAAGCCATTAATACCGCATGTCATGCATCAAACCGGTTATATCTCCGCAAGGGCTTGAACAAGACTCCTTATGAGATCCTCATTGGTAAGAAGCCTAATATCAAGTACTTCCGGGTATTCGGTTGTAAGTGCTTCTATCTTAATAAAGGTGTCCATTTGTCCAAATTTGATTCAAAAGCTCTTGAGGGTACCTTTGTTGGCTATGCCGCCGAATCTCACGCCTTTAGAATCTTTGACAAACTCTCCGCTCGAGTTGTTGAAGTTTCTAACGTGAGATTCGACGAGAATGACGGCTCCCGTGTGGAGCAACGTGGTGTTTTTGATGTAGGTGACGAAATACCTCCTCTTGCCATAAGAAGAATGGGTATGGGACATCTCATACCCGTTGAGGGACACCTTTTGGCGGAAGGAGAAGGACTATGCTCTACTCAAGTGGAGCCTTCACCCTCTCAAACACAACAAGCTCCTCATGGTCCTTTTGATGCTAGCCAAAGACAAGCTCAAGCCCCTCAACCATGTGAGCATGATCAAGATCAAGACCATGAGCATGATGGTGATTTCTCACCATGTGGTGATCAAGATCAAGTTCAAGACATTGAGCAAGCTCAATATGATGAGCATGCTCGATTTGAAGGTCAAGGCGAGGACCAAAACCGTGGTGATGACCAAGTGGCCTCTCAAGAATCTCTTGAAGAAGCTCAAGCTCGCCGTGCCATGAAGATTGCAACAACTCTCCAAAGAGGTAGCCATACCTTGGAGAATGTGATTGGAAGTGTAAGGAAAGGGGTGTCCACAAGGAGGCAATTGGCAAACTTTAGTAACCACCATGCCTATATCTCTTGTGTGGAACCTCAAAAGGTGTTTGAAGCACTTGAAGACCCGGATTGGGTAGAAGCCATGTATGAAGAACTCAATAACTTCAAGCGCAACAAAGTTTGGTCATTAGTGGAGAAGCCCAAGGATTGCCGCAATGTCATTGGAACCAAGTGGATCTTCAAGAACAAGCAAGATGCAAATGGAATTGTTGTGAGGAACAAGGCTCGTTTGGTTGCTCAAGGATACTCTCAAATTGAAGGCATTGACTATGGAGAGACCTTTGCACCCGTGGCTCGCCTTGAGTCCATCCGTATCCTTCTTGCTTATGCATCACATCATAATTTCAAATTGCAACAAATGGATGTGAAGAGTGCTTTCTTAAATGGTCCTTTGCATGAGTTAGTGTTTGTAAAGCAACCCCCAGGTTTTGAGGATCCTAACTTTCCGAACCATGTCTACAAGCTCGATAAGGCACTCTATGGCCTTAAACAAGCCCCACGTGCGTGGTACGAGCATCTTAGAGAGCTTCTTGTAGACCGTGGGTTTGAGATAGGCCTCATTGATCCCACTCTTTTTACTAAGAAAGTAAACGGGGAGCTTTTCATTTGCCAACTTTATGTAGATGATATCATTTTTGGTTCTTCTAACAAATCTTTCAATGATGAATTTGCAAGACTAATGACAGATAAATTTGAGATGTCTATGATGGGGGAGTTGAAATTCTTTCTTGGCTTTGAGATAAAGCAATTGAAGGGTGGCATCTTCATCAACCAAGCCAAGTACACTCAAGACATGCTCAAAAAGTTCAAGATGGACACCGGAGTGAAGGGAGCCAAGACTCCCATGCCTACAAAGGTTACTCTTGATCTCGATCCTAATGGTAAAGAAGTGGATCAAAAACTTTATCGCTCTATGATTGGGTCTTTGCTCTATCTTTATGCATCTAGACCGGATATCATGCTTAGTGTGGGAATGTGTGCACGATACCAAGCCGCCCCTAAGGAAAGCCATTTAATGGCGGTCAAAAGAGTCTTTCGATATTTGATTGATACCCCATCTTTCGGCCTTTGGTACCCGAAGGGAGCAAGCTTTGAGCTTGTAGGGTACTCGGACTCGGATTGGGCGGGAGACAAAGTGGATAGGAAGTCAACTTCCGGGGCATGCCAATTTCTTGGTAGGTCCTTGGTTTGTTGGTCTTCCAAGAAGCAAAATTGTGTGTCTCTCTCCACCGCCGAAGCCGAGTATGTGGTGGCCGCGAGTTGTTGTGCTCAACTCCTTTGGATGAGGCAAACCATGGAGGATTATGGTATTCACTTCGACAAGGTGCCACTCTTGTGTGACAATGAGAGTGCCATCAAGATCGCTCATAATCCGGTTCAACATAACAAGACTAAGCACATCGAGATCCGCCACCACTTCATCCGTGACCATGTCAACCGAGGTGAGATTAACCTATCGTATGTAGGTACACAAGACCAACTCGCCGACATTTTCACGAAGCCTCTTGATGAAGCAAGATTCCGAGAGTTGAGGCATGAATTGAATATCGTAGACTCTTGCAATGTGGCTTGATCGTGTGCACTCATTCCCATATTATAGTGTGTTGTTCTAGTCTAGGTGCGCATAGTTGAGGATAGTCATCGTGTCAATTAATGGCACGATGCATACTCAATTGTGCGACATTATAAGATCACTAATGTCAATTGAGCCCAAGCATGTCTCTTCGCGGTGTCACGACATTGGTGATCACACATAGGGGGAGAAATCCCCCACTATTGCATGTTTTCAAATCTCGTGTTTGTTGTTGCCCTTCGTTGGAAGGCATGCAATCTTAAGTTGATTTTCTTGCAAATAAGTTTGATGGCTGTTGGTTTCTTCCGCACACCATGCTTTTCTTGTTGATACATGTCACATATCAAAATTTGTCATTTTCTCAAGTCCATAGGTGTTTCGGCGGCCTGCCCGGCGGTCGCCGGACCTGGCGCCGGACTGCCCGGCGTCCCACCGGGCTATCTCGGCGGCCCCGCCGAACTGGCTTGCAGTATAGCAGTTCGGCGAGCTCGCCGGAATGGCCCGGCGGCCCGCCGGACCGCCCGGCGAACGGCCCGGTCCCGCCGGACTTACCGCCGGACTGGCGCCCCCTATTTAAACTCGTGGGGAGGGTTCCCTGGACAGTTTTTCCTCCACTTCCTCCCTCCCCACGCCCGCCCCAACTCCATTGGCGCCGCCCCTTCAAGATTCTCCTCCCCCTAGCCTCTCCACCCAACCAATTCCTTCCATACTTAGATCGGGTGTAGATCGGGGTGTTGTGAAGCTTTTCCCCGAAGATCTTCGCGTTTCGTCCACCGCATTGGGAGATCGGGACTCGTCCTCATCTTCTTGTGCACCATGTCTTCGGGTAACTCCCTTGTTTCATCTCCTTTCCTCTAGCCCTTGCCTCACACTCGTTTTGTTCATGCTCTTGTATGAGTAGATCTAGTGTGTATCTAGGGTTAGTTTCATCTAATCTTGGGGTAGAATCATCTTGTCTAGGGATAGATCCTTTTTAGGGTTTCGTTCCTTGTTGGGCTAGTGTGTGTTCCTTGGCATCCTTGTATACTTAATGTTGATGGAAACAAGTTTATTTGAGTCTTGATGGAAGAAGATTGGAAAGAGTGGGTTCGGCGAGGTTTCCGGCGGCCACCGGACCTGGCGCCGGACCGCCCGGCGGCCGGCCGGACCAGTTCGGCGGACCCGCCGAACCAGCATTCTGAATGCCAGTTCGGTGGTGTCGCCGGAATGGCCCGGCGGCCCGCCGGACCGTCCGGCCTACGGCCCAGTCCCGCCGGACCTGGCGCCGGACCACTCTGTCAAACCGTCTTTTCATCTTGCACTTGTTTCTTCTAACTTTGAGTTTCCTTTTCAGTGACATGTATCTTTATCTGGTGTTGCTTTGTTTTTGCTTGCATTTTTCAGATTCCGACTCTTATTCGACTGAGGACAGTAACTACCGGATTGAAACCACAGAAGAGCTTCGCGCCTTTGAGGCCAAGAAGAGGAAGATTGATGAGGTTGATGGGCAGTCTTCGCGCCGTACTCGTCAGTCAGGGAAGTCTGCAGCAGGTGGTAGCAGTTCAGCAGTGGCTGGGCCACACATGAGGACCAAGACTGTTCATGCTCGTGGGCCTCCTCCTTCCCAGAGGGGCAAGGGGCCTCGTGGGCCCGTGGATGTGGAGCAGGAGCAGGAGATCACAGAGAACTTGGGTACTGCCCATATCAACATCTAGCGTAAACTTCGCCGTGTGAACCCGTACCGCTTTCATGAGAGGCAGTACACTGGCAGTGACAAGAAGTTCTGGACTGATTCTCAGCGAGCTATGTGGAATGATTACTATGATGCAGATGAGCACATGAAGAGTGGATTCTATGTGGTGCCAAAATCTCTCAATGTCGAGCACTTTCAGCACTATGCCTCCAAGGACTTCCGCCACATCAATGAGGCTCTTCTGAAGATGGATATTCTTGACCTTGTCACCCTCTCCGAGCCTATTCAGCCTTTGGTGGTTCGTCAGTTCTGCTGCACTGTGTTCTTTCATGATGACCCTCAGGAGTCCTTCTCTTGGATGACTGGCCAGGATGTGTTCACTGCCACGTTTGCTGATTTCTGTGATGCTTTGGGCTATGGTGATGGTAGGGCTGGAGGTTTCAAGATTCACTCCGAGACGCCCTTTACTGTGGAGAAGATCTCTCGCATTTGCTATCCAGAGAAGCCTTCTCTCCCAGCTCCTGCCATTTCAGGAATGTACTACTACTACAATGCTCTTGCCAAGCTCTTTCGTCAGAATCTGATAAGCAAGGCTGGAGATGATGCTAGTGTCAGGGGCTATCACATGAATCTGCTGTTCTATTGCCAGCCCAACAAGCTGAGGAAGATTGATGGTTGTGACTTCATTTTCCAGGAGTTGAAGAGGTCCACTCTCAAGCGCATGACTCCCAACTACTGTCAGTATGTGCAGCGTTTGATCAACAGGCAGCCCCGGACTCCGACTTCTCAGGTGCGTGGACAGTTTGTGGACATGGAGACTTTCTCAGTGGGTTTCCAGGGTGGCTTTGAAGAGGCTCCCACTTTGCTCCGCACTAGGCCTAGAGGTCCCTCCATGGATGCTCCTGATCCTCACCGTCCCTCTGGCTCTGGTACTAGTCACCGTCATCGCCATCGCCACCCTAGGCCCTCTCGCAAGAAGGGTGTTGCTGCGTTCTTCAAGAACTTGTGGGAGATGTGTCGCAGCTCTTATGATGTGGCTCATAGGAGCTTGGAGATGAGTCAGGAGACCCGGAGGAGGCAGAATGAGTTCTTGGCTGCTAGGGGGCTGCTGTTCCTCCCATTGGGCTCGAGTTGAACCCGGTCCCTTATGTCATGCCGCCTCTTGATGATGACATGTTTGCTGGCATTGAAGACTTTGAAGACTTTGAGCCACCATCTGAGCCAGAAGATGCTGATGAAGGAGAAGGTGCTCATGGAGAGGATGATCCGGAAGCTTCTCCTGTCCCCAGTGATGATTTTTGAGCGCTAGCATCTCCTACTCTCTTGTCCCTTTTTGGTGTTTCGATGCCAAAGGGGGAGAAGAGTGTAGAGTCTCTAGGAATAACGTCGCATGACACAAGCCTCGCTTTCATTCGCCTTGGTTCTTAAGTGGCTTGTGTCCTTTTGCGTTTTATTTGCCGTTTTTATCTCTCGAACTTCGTGGAACCCTATTGTGTGTGGACAAGTGTGTACTTTAATTATGCACTATGCACTCTATGTTTATGTTTGGATATGTCTATGCTTGCTATATTACTATCTATCCATGATATTATCTTGTCCATGCTATGCTTGGTTCCTATTGATGGTGGGGGAGCTCCCTATAATCTAATTTTTGCACTTTGCATTCCAAAAGCAAATTCTACCATGTGCATATGTTATGGGGGAGCACTCTCACTATTCAATAGCTATCTTGCTTTGGTTCTCATATGAGACTCTAACATAGTTTGTCATCGTAAATCAAAAAGGGGGAGATTGAAAGGACATTTGTCCCTTTCTACTTTTTTGATTTACAATGACATGACTATGTTTTTGTGTGAACTAATGTTTGAATTATATGCATACAGGTTTAAGTTCACAGGTGAAGGGGTTCGATTGCTTAAAAAGAAATCTGGAGGAAATTAGGTCAGGCCGGCCCCCAGACCGGACCATCCGGCGGCAGACCGGACTGGCCCGGCGGAGCCGCCGGACTGGTATACTGGTCCGGGTTTCGGCGGGCCGCCGGATCCGTCCGGTCCACCGCCGGACTCCCGGTGAAGCGTCCGGTCCCGCCGGACTGACCGCCGGGCCGTCCGGCCCAGAGGCCGGCGGCGCCGGACTTATCGCCGGAAATGCTGCTGTGTGCTCCCTCAACGGCCAGATTTCCACCTACCTATAAATACCCTTCTCTTAGCTTGGGTAGGGTTAGAACTTCACCAACCATTGTTCATCTTTGAAGCTCTCACCTACCCCCATTGGAAAAACACCAAATTCCATAGATCTCCCCTTCTAGCCAACCAAAGCTCTTGATCTTTGGAGGATTGAAGGAGGAGGCACCGATCTACATCTTCACCGAAGGAATTTCATTTCCACCTCCATTTGCTTGGAGGATTTGCACCTTGGGGCTCTTGAGACCCTAGGTGTTGTAATTGGTTGATTGACTTGTCTTTGTGGTGATTCTTGCCTCCGTGGCATTCTTGGGAGCCTCCAATTGAGTTGTGGAGTTGTGCCCCAAGCTCCGTGTAAGGGATTCGTGGTTCCCCCAATACCACCGCTTAGTGGAAACGAGCTAGCCTCCGTGGCTTGCTCACCGGAGAACAAGGTGAGCCTTTGTGGCGTTGGTCGACTCCGTGTCACCACACCTCTCCAACGTAGACGTACTTCCCCTCAAAAGGAAGGAACTACGGGAATACATCCTTGTGTCTCCGGTCTCCACTCGTTGGTTATTTCTTTCCCTTACTTGTATCTTGCTAGTTACTTATTTACTTGCATGCTTGCCACTTATAGGAAATTCACCTAGTTGCACATCTAGTGAATTTACTTTGTGTCAAGCCTTAAATTGAAAAAGATTAAAAATTGTCTTAGCGCCTATTCACCCCCCCTCTAGTCGCCCGTACCGATCCTTTCACTCTGTAACCAAGATTGTTGAGATCTGGTGGCGCGGTGTTGAATAGTGTCAGAGAACTTGTTGGCGTGTAGTTGATGAAGTAAATGACCGGCCAGTTAGAAACCCCAAGAGAAGGTTTGATGAATATAGCAGCAAGTTTTTCCTCAGTTATGAAACCAAGGTATGTCAATCCAGTAGGAAAAAGCCAATACTCCAGAAGGTGATGCTTGCTAGCTTCACGACAGCTCTGGACAATTTATAGGGCGCCTCGTCCAGTGCTTTGCTTTGCCAGCTGCAACGCGGAACCTGCACACAACACAACCAAATACTTTATTCCCAACTTACGATGAGGTTGTCAATCTCACCGGTTTGCTGTAAAGAAAGGAATGAGCGTATCGAGTGGAAAACAATAGTAGTATGCGAGTAAAGTAAACAGTGTGAGTAAAGTAAACATGTGATAGCAATATAAAGGAAATAGGACCAGGGTCCACAGTTCACTAGTGGTGTCTCTCCATAAGATAAATAACACATGCTGGGTAAACAAATTACAGTTGAGCAATTGATAGAATAAAGATAACGTGCTAAGTCGAGAGGATCACTATGAGATTTACTCTGGGCATTACAACAAGATACATAGACCGCCATCCAACTGCATCTATGACTAATAATCCACTTGTGGCGAATCAATCCAAGAACTCCACAAGTATTAAGTTGCGAACAACAGATAACAGCATTAAGCAAAGTGTGTAATGTAAACAAAGCATATGCCCTTGGACATATGAATGTTGTTTTCTCCCTAGTGGCAACAGCACATCTACAACCTTAGAAGTTTCTGTCACTCCCCCAGATTAAATAGAGGCATGAACCCAACTATCGAGCATAAATATCCCCTCTTGGAGTCACTAGTATCTACTCGGCCAAGATAGCTACTAACAACGGAGAGCATGCAAGATCATAAACAACATAGAGATAACATAAGATAATATTCAGCATATCAACTCAATCATAACACCAATATTCATCGGATCCCAACAAACACAACATGTAGAATTACACTTGATCATGTAAGGCAGCTGACGAGATCTAAACATGAAGCACATGGTACAGAAGACAACCATCTAGCTACTGCTATGGACCCATAGTCCAAGGTAGACTACTCACTCATCACGCCGGAGGCAAGCATGGCGATGAAGAAGACCTCCGGTGGCGATTCCCCTCTCCGGCATGGTGTCGGGAAGAGCTTCTGGACCCTCCCAATCTCGGGTCGACGACAGCGGCGGATCGCGATATGTTTCTGGAAAAGTGATTGAGTGTTTAGGTTTTTCCTTTCGGAGGGTCTTTATAGGCGAAGGGGCATCGTCAGAAGTGGACCGAGGCGGTCTCACACATAGGGGGCGCGGCCAGGGCCTGGGCCACGCCGCCCTGTTGTGAGGGCCCCTCGTGGCCCCACTCTATCTCCTCTTCGGTTCTCTGGAAGCTTCGGTAAATTTCTGGATGTTTGGCTTTTGTTTCGCCCAATTCCGAGAATATTTCCTGTGTAACTTTTCTGAAACACAAAAATAGCAGAAAATAGGAAACTGGCACCGTGGCATCTTGTTAATAGGTTAGTTCCAGAAAATACATAAAAATGCCACGAAGTGTAACGAAACACTAAGCAAATGGTGTAAAAATAAGCATGGAGCATCAAAAATTATAGATACGTTTGAGACGTATCAGCATCCCCAAGCTTAACTCCTGCTCGTCCTCGAGTAGGTAAGTGATAACAAAAGAAATAATTTTTGAGGTGACATGCACCTACACAATCTTGATCATCTATGTAAGCGTTGTGCGCTGGGATCAAAAGAACTTAAAACATGGGCATGAAAGATATAATCTTGATAGAAGAAACTTAGCAACCATGTTATAACATGAAAAAGAACACAAACGAAAGATCATAAAAATGAAACAATAAAAGTCAAACGTGTGTTCAAATCATATGGAAAAACATACAAAATGGTTTTTAGCTTGTCCTTCATGGAATAGCAAAACATAAATGCATAGGACACCTTCAAGTTTAAGAGGGCGACTAGATACAAATAATTTAAGAACAAGTGAAACCAACATCATGAATCAATCAATAAAAACTTTAGGACAATGCACATTATACTAAGAATGACAACTATGCTCTCTTAGACTGTGCATAAAGGTAGAAGGTGGTGACTCAATAAAAAAGTAAAAGAAAGGCCGTTCGCGGAGGGAAGCAGTGATTGCAAGTTTTATAAACCTTTAAAAATTATGGTACTTACTAGCTTTGGGCTCTCATTGCCCCCATCATAGGCATCTTGAATGGTTAAAGTTAATGCGAATACACTTATGCTGCATATGCTTGACAAATCATAAGTTGAAAACCTCGTGTCCTGTGAAGTACGAATACCCAAACCTCATGCTACTCGACTTAGAGTCCCAAGCAAGCTCTTGTCATTGTAAATATATGTGTATCATCGAGAATCGCCAACGGGGTACCTCCGTGCCTGATGACATGGAACAAGCCCACATCAAAATGATAGGACAAACAGACAATGAACACCTCGGCATCTCTTTTATTTACCATTGGTATAGCTTTTTATTGTGACATGCGTCGTCAAATGTTCACTATGGGCATGCTGTAAATTTCCACCATGAATTATGCATGGCTTAGATTAGCGGCCCAGGCGTTTCCCTAACACATATAAAAACTCCATGATCCCGCAAGATTCCCAACTTATTTCACATCGCGAGTATCCATAAACAAAAGATCACGATATCAACTCAAATGAAAGATAGCGCAATGTTGAAAGCTTGCCCCATGACGGCATGGCTGGGCTAATTTCCAACTTACAACTTGCAAGCATAACAACTCAACATAAGAGAGCCACAATGTCAAATTTTTAAAATGAGAAAAGTAAAGTGTGCCATCAGGTTCGTGAGAGCTTTACTGACCAATTTTCGCATCACACCAAAAGAGTTTAATTTGAAGGATAGATAAAAGCAAGTCAAATATACTTTGAAATAGCAAATTGCTAATAGGTATGTATGGTGGACATATTGGAACAACTTGGTTTTTAGGAGTTGGATGCACGAATAGAGCTCATACTCAGTACAAAATGAGGGCTAGCAAAAGACTGGGAGCGACCAACTAAGAGAGCAATAACGGCCATAATCATGCAAAGCGATATTAAAAGAAGCATAAGATGGCATCAAAAGTCAAAAACTAAATGATCATAGAGGCAATGGCGACTTTGTATGGGTCAAACATGTGTGAGCATGCGCCAAGTCAACCCAAATAAAGCATCAAGGAGAAAACCAAAATAATGCTTCCAAATAATAAAAACAGCGCATGATTTTTTTCAAAGGCTCATTAAGCAATCTCAGTCATTTGAGACAAGTCATGCTACAGCAAAACCTCTAAGCATTCTATCGAAAAGGCATCAAGCATGACATGCAAAAGCCTAGGCCGCAGTCTACACAAGCTCCTTTTTGTACCACTTTTTTTGCATAGAACTTTTTCTCTTTCCAACACCATTCGAACTTGTTTGAAACAACTTTTTTGAGGAAAACCAATATGTACCAGAGGTCAAAATACACCTTGATAAAAAGATATAACAAGATCTGAACACAAATCAAGGCAAAAATCGAAAGCTAAACACAGTTCTAGAAAAAGAGGACACTCGTTGAACGATAAGAGTGAAAAACGGAGTGTACTTGGCAAATGAAAAGCAAGGCAACTTCTCCAAAAGGAATTTGTTGGGGTCTAACCATTTATTGCAGCAAACAAAACTAAACAAAACTGAAAACTAAAACAACTGACGCTCCCAGAAAAATGCATAATGCATGAAGCAATAAAAATATAGTGTGTTGAAAGGTGACATGATTTTTGCCGATGAAGAAGGGATGCCTCGGGGGCATCCCCAAGCTTTGACGCTTGTACCTCTTGGATATTTCTTGGGGTACGTGGGCATCCCCAAGCTTGAGCTTTTGTCCATTCTTCAACTCATCTCATCATTCTCCAATCCCTACACTTGAAAACTTCCTTCATACAAAACTAAACACAATTCTATTAGCAACATTAGTGTAAGCATAGCAATGAATCAACCCTTTTTGCTTTAGGTTTCAACTCAAAAACCACCACATATAAAGCATATACTACTGTAGCAACTTCCCCAAAAGTTCCGTGATCAAAAGAACTCAAAAAGAAAGCGATCGAGCGGCAAACACAAATATTGGCAGAAATCTGTCAAAACAGAACATCTGACAAAGGTCGAATTTTTAGAGGGTTTTCTGTTGCTCAAATCAAAAAGTGTATAACTAATGAAAGTGTGGATATAACCTGGGGCATATGCACAAGAAATTGCAGGTCCAAAAGATATACAGAGAATTTTCACGAATTTTTACGGTGCAGCACCGAAAACTGTTTCAGGACAACAACATCCCCAAATCTTACTTCACTCAAATTAGAGCCTTCTCTTGGCACAAAAACAAAATAAAAAAGGATAAGGAGAGTTTATTACAGTAGTAATAACTTCCAAAACTCAAATAAAAGAAAAAGAACTGGGAGTAAAACCATTGGGTTATCTTCCAAGTGTGCTTTTCTTTAACGCCTTTGAGCTAGGCGCAGAAAGTGCAAATTAAGTATTTTCAAGTGATGAAGCATCAAGCTCATAATTTGCTCTAAGAATAGAGTCAAAAAGTATTTTCTTCCTTTTCCTAGGGAAGTGTTCCATACCTTTCTTGAGTGGGAATTGATATTTGATGGTGCCTTCCCTCATATCAATGATGGCACCTACAGTTCGAAGAAAGGGTCTTCCCAAAATAATAGGACATGAAGCATTGCATTCAACATCCATGACAAGAAAATAAACGGGAACAAGGTTATTGTTAACCATAATAAGAACATCATTAATCCTTCCCAAAGGTTTCTTCTTAGCAACATCAGCAATAGGAACATCATAATAACACTTTTCAAGAGGTGGTAAATCAAGCATGTCATAAATTTTTCTAGGCATGATAGAAATACTAGCACCTAGATCACATAAAGCATGGCAATCAAAACCATTAACATGCATATCAATGATGGGTTCCCAACCATCTTCTAACTTCTTGGGAATAGAAGCTTTTTGCTTCAACTTTTCATCCCTAATTTTCATGAGAGCATTGGTAATATGCTTAGTAAAAGCAACATTTATAGGACTAGCATTAGGAGTCAAAGCAAGCTTTTGCAAGAACAAAATAACCTCAGATATATTGAAGCCATCAACATCAAAATCATTAAAGGAAATAGAGCTATCATCTCCTACACTTTGAAAAATTTCAGCACTCTTTTGAGAAAAAGTTTTAGCAGTTTTAGGCCTTTTAACACAAGGAGTGGGAGTTTTCTCTACACCAATCAAAGTAAGAAGATTGCTAGCATTTGGAACAACATCATTAGAGGTAGTAATGGTACATACCTTCATCTTTCTAGCCATCTCATCTTCTCTTTCCCACCTGGCATGCAATTCTGCTAGCATTCTAATATTTTCATCAATTCTAACTTGGATAGCGTTAGCAGTGGCAAAACGATTGTTCTCTTTTACATCATTAGGCAACACTTTTAATTTCAGAAGTTCAACATCATGAGCAAGGCTATCAACTTTAGAAGCAAGAATATCAATTTTGCATAACTTTTCCTCAACAGACTTGTTAAAAGCATTTTGCTTACCGATGAAGTCCTTGAGCATTACCTCAAGCTCGGAGGGCGCGGCCCTAGTGTTGTTGGAGGAATTACCATAAGAGTTACCATAACCATTACCATTGGTAGAAGGATACGGCCTATAATTGTTACTAGCAAAATTGCTCCTATAAGCATTGTTGTTAAAATTATTATTTCTAATGAAGTTTACATCAACATGCTCTTCTTGAGCAACCAAAGAGGCTAAAGGAACATTATTAGGATCAACATGAGTTCTATCATTAGAAAGCATAAGCATTATAGCATCAATCTTATCAATCAAGGAAAAGGTTTCCTCAACAGAATTTACCTTCTTACCTTGTGGAGCTCTCTCGGTGTGCCATTCAGAGTAATTTACCATCATATTATCGAGAAGCTTGGTTCAGCGCCCAAGGTAAGGGACATAAAAGTGCCTCCAGCAGCTGAATCCAATAGGTTCCTTGAAGAAAAATTCAGTCCTGCATAAAAAGTTTGGACAATCATCCAAGTAGTCAGTCCATGAGTGGGGCAATTCTTTATCATAAATTTCATTCTTTCCTAAGCCTGAGCAACATGTTCATTATCAAACTGGCTAAACTTCATAATATTGCTACGCAAAGCTATAATCTTAGCAGGAGGATACTATCTTCCCATAAAAGCATCCTTACACTTAGCCCATGAATCAATACTATTTTTAGGCAAAGACAGCAACCAATCCTTAGCTTTTCCTCTCAAAGAAAAAGGAAACAACTTAAGCTTAATAATATCACTCTCTACATCCTTATATTTCTGCATCTCACATAGCTCAACAAAATTGTTGAGATGAGCTGCAACATCATTAGTACTAGCACCAGAAAATTACTCTTTCATAACAAGGTTCAACAAAGCAGGCTTAATCTCATAAAAATCAGCAGCAGGAGCAGGTGGCGCAATACGAGTGCAGATAAAATCACTATTATTAGTGCTAGTAAAATCACACAACTTGGTGTTCTCAGGAGTAGCCATTCTAGCAAAACTGAAAGCAAGTAAATAAAAGCAACTATAAAGAAAACTAATTTTTTTGTGTTTTTGATAAAACAATGCAAGTAAAAATAAAATAAAGCAAAACTTAAAACAAAGTAAAGGATGTGCGTGCGAAACTCCCCTTGCAGAAGTCTTCTTTTTCCCCGGCAACGGCGCCAGAAAACTTGTTGGTGGCGCGGTGTTGAATAGTGCCAGAAAACTTGTTGGCGTGTAGTTCATGAAGTAAATGACCGGCCAGTTGGAAACCCCAAGAGAAGGTTTGATGAATATAGCAGCAAGTTTTCTCTCAGTTATGAAACCAAGGTATGTCAATCCAGTAGGAAAAGCCAATACTCCAGAAGGTGATGCTTGCTAGCTTTGCGACAGCTTCGGACAATTTATAGGGCGCCTCATCCAGTGCTTTGCTTTGCCAGCTGCAACGCGGAACCTGTACACAACACAACCAAATACTTTGTTCCCAACTTACGATGAGGTTGTCAATCTCACCGGTTTGCTGTAAACAAAGGAATGAGCGTATCGAGTGGAAAGCAATAGTAGTATGCGAGTAAAGTAAACAGTACGAGTAAAGTAAACAGGTGATAGCAATATAAAGGAAATAGGACCAGGGTCCACAGTCCACTAGTGGTGTCTCTCCATAAGATAAATAACACATGCTGGGTAAATAAATTACAGTTGGGCAATTGATAGAATAAAGATAACATGCTAAGTCGAGAGGATCACTATGAGATTTACTCTGGGCATTACAACAAGATACATAGACCACCATCCAACTGCATCTATGACTAATAATCCACTTGTGGAGAATCAATCCGAGAACTCCACAAGTATTAAGTTGCGAACAACAGATAACTGCATTAAGCAAAGTGTGTAATGTAAACAAAGCATATGCCCTTGGACATATGAATGTTATTTTCTCCCTAGTGGCAACAGCACATCTACAACCTTAGAGGTTTCTGTCACTCCCACAGATTAAATAGAGGCATGAACCCAACTATCGAGCATAAATATCCCCTCTTGGAGTCACTAGTATCTACTCGGCCAAGATAGCTACTAACAATGGAGAGCATGCAAGATCATAAACAACATAGAGATAACATAAGATAATATTCAGCACATCAACTCAATCATAACACCAATATTCATCGGATCCCAACAAACACAACATGTAGAATTACATAACGGTGATCTCGATCATGTAAGGCAGCTCACGAGATCTAAACATGAAGCACATGGTGGAGAAGACAACCATCTAGCTACTGCTATGGACCCATAGTCCAAGGTAGACTACTCACTCATCGCGCCGAAGGCAAGCATGGCGATGAAGAAGACCTCCGGTGGGGATTCCCCTCTCCGGCAGGGTGCCGGGAAGAGCTTCTGAACCCTCCCGATCTCGGGTCGACAACGGCGGCGGATCGCGATATGTTTCTAGAAAAGTGATCGGGTGTTTAGGTTTTTCCCGTCGGGGGGTCTTTATAGGCGAAGGGGCATCGTCAGAAGTAGACCGAGGAGGTCTCACACATAGGGGGCGCGGCCAGGGCCTGGGCCGCACCGCCCTATTGTGTGGGTACCTCGTGGCCCCACTCCGTCTCCTCTTCGGTTCTCTGGAAGCTTCGGTAAATTTCTGGATGTTTGGCTTTTATTTCATCCAATTCTGAGAATATTTTCTGTGTAACTTTTCTAAAACACAAAAACAGCAGAAAATAGGGAACTGGCACTGTGGCATCTTGTTAATAGGTTAGTTCCAGAAAATGCATAAAAACGCCACGAAGTGTAACAAAACACTAAGCAAATGGTGTAAAAACAAGCATGGAGCATAAAAAATTATAGATACGTTTGAGACGTATCAAGATCCACTGTTGTCATTCCATACAGCTGGTCTACCTTTACCCCTACTCCATCCAGCTTGACCCATTTGCACCGAAACAAAGGGACTTTAAAAGAAGGTCCATAGTCAAGTTCCCATATCTCCTCTATATAACCATAATAGGTGTCCTTTTGCCCATTGTTGTTTGTTGCATTAATGCGGACACCACTGTTTTGGTTGGTGCTCTTTTTATCTTGGGCGATCATGTAGAATGTATTCCCATTTATCTCATACCCTTGGAAAGTTAATATAGTCGAAGATGGTGACCCGGCCAACAAGTACAACTGATCTCCAACAATGTTGTTATTTATGAGATGTGTCCGCAACCAACCGCCGAAAGTTGCCATATGTTTATGTGTAATCCAGGAGTCAGACTGCGCCGGGTATTGGGAGCGTACAATATTCTTGTGTTCAGTGATATCGGGGCCACCAAGGTGGAACTTTGTAGAACTGTGTAGTGTGCTTGAGTGAAAGAAATCCCGTCCATACAATACATTGATTTCTTTCCTAGCATGCCTTTTCCACTTAGTCTCCCCTCATGCCACCATTTAGGAACCACTAGTGGGGACGGGGCCTCCAGTCCCGGCCCGTAAGGGGCTTTAGTCCCGGTTTGCAAACCGGGACCCCAGCCGCGGGACTAAAGGCTGAACCTTTAGTCCCGGCCCGCTTACCAGCCGGGACTGGAGGGTGTCCACGTGGGCACCTCGGAGCGAATCAGGGCTAGGACCTTTAGTCCCGGTTTGTAACACAGACCGGGACTAAAGGCATCTGCAGATTTTTGTTTTTTGCTTTAGGGTTTTAGGGTTTACTGGTTTTAGGGTTTTATTTGTTCGGGGGATTAACGTGATGCCTCGTTTGGTGCCTTGGTGCCTTGGTGTTCGGGAATTAGTTTATGCATATATATAAGATTAACTTATCTTACAAGCGAGCATATATATACAATTATATGGAGACCAGAATTATCGGGACTAGAGCCCGTCTATTCGATTACATGGACCAACATCAGTAATGGCCCCTAGCTACACTAAATCGTCCTTTGTCGTCTATAGCTTCTATTCTCAGAAAGGTCGCCAGCTCCTCTGCAACAGCAATCGCGCGTTGCTCTGGTAGGTACTTCTCCCGCATGGCCGTGTACTATATAAGAAGAGGAGATGAATGTGAATATCAATCATGATAACAAAGAATGACGAGTAAAAATAGAGGTGTGAATGTTTATTGCTTACATCGTATCTGTAATCCTTGTGCTCAGAGGTAAACGTGTGAATGGTCTCGCAAACATAGTATCCACATAGATGCGTCCCCCGTGGCTGCTGGTCGCACTTTACGAGAATAGAATCTATATAATCAAAATAATAATCTAGCATTACAAAAGTATTGAAAATAGAAGTATATCATACTACTACTTACCTGAGCCGCTCTAAAGGTCAGCTTCTCATGCCGGATACCGGGAGTCACGCACTTGAACCGCTTCCAAACCTTGCCCGACAAGGAAAATGATTTGCTAAGTTTTTCATTAATTGATATATCAGAAAATCATCGAAAGAGACCGATAGAGCGCAAGAATGATTGAAATTACCCTTGGAGCATGTCCTGCAGGCTTTGGAACTGTTTGAAGGGTCTCGATAATGGGTCGAAGGCATCAACTCTTCCCTTATCAATTTGAATGTCCAACAGAATCCAGTGGAAGCTGCACATGTATATATATATGTGTCAGTAACTTATCAATTACACTCATAAGTGAATGGACACAACAGAGTAAGACCCTCACTTGAAGTTGTATGGAAACAGTATGTGGTCACAGTAATTTTGATCTGTTAGAAACCTTAGAAGGTTTTCCTCCGTCTCCTTGGGGTTATCAATTAGCGTCTTTATATGTATTTTATCTGGGTCAATAAACCCAATATTTAGGATGTTCCTACTTTTACATTCCAGAATCTTCATTCTGCATAATAGAGTACAAGTCAGAACGGAACAAGTTATATGTAGAAAATGAATTGAAATAACTGAACAAGTTATATGTAGACAATGAATTGAAATAATTGAACAAGTTATATGTAGACAACGAATTGAAAAACTTACAGACAATAGCAACTCATAAGCGATTTGTCGAGGGCGTCGGCATTGTACATCTGGAAGAGTTCATCAAAGTCGATATGGATGTCTTCGGGACGGCCGTAGTACTCCCGTGGGACAAGCGCCACGATCATCGTTCTCCCTTTCTTTGATTCACTTAAGTACCATGTATGCAAGTAACGCATATTTGTTGGGAGATCATCAAACTTATCTTTGCTGACCAAAGGCGCTCCCATGACAAACTGTGGCTTAGGGGCTACCACAGCCTTGGGTACCACGTCGTCTTGGGAAGCCAGAATGACTTCAACCGGGATACCCCATTCATCCGCCCACTTCTTTGCTAATCCCAAATCTTGCCCCTGCACCAGAGAGGGAACATTCTCGGGTAACACCCTGAGGGGTGGGATCGACTGATTGGCCTGTTGTCCAAGCTGAGGAACGTCTGATCTTATTTTGCTTGTAGTTGAACTTGATTTGCTCCCACTTGCACTTGCACTTGCACGTGACTTGCTCTTTTGCCCTTCCTTCTGCAATGTGCGTGTATAATCGTCAGGCTTATGGTGTAACTCATACTGTGATGGAAGGGTCGTGAAGTATTTTGCATATGCTATTTGCTTCTCGGTGTATTCCGGGCGGGGCTCGGGTTCCTTCTTTTTCATCTGCGCATCATAATGTTCCTTTGCTATCCTGGCGTTTTCCTCGTCGGTACGATCATAAGGTCTGATAGGAAGATTAGCATGAGGTACCTTTGGGAGGGGCGACAGTTTGCGCTTTGGGGAGCTCCGTCGCTTAGAACTCATGGACGGAGCGTTCTTGCTGGCACGCTTCCGCTAAGTAATTCTATTCTAACTATATGTATCTAAATAATTCTATTCTAACTATATGTATCTAAATAATTCTATTCTAACTATATGTATCTAAATAATTCTATTCTAACTATATCTATCTAAATAATTCTATTCTAACTATATCTATCTAAAAATTCTATTCTAACTATATCTATCTAAAAATTCTATTCTAATTAACAATAGCTAACTATATGTATCTAATTAACAATAGCTAACTAAAAATTCTATTCTAATTAACAGTAGCTAACTATATGTATCTAATTAACAATAGCTAACTAATTAACAAATTAATTTTTTTGCAAACTATATGTATCTAATTAACAATAGCTAACTAATTAACAAATTAATTTTTTTGCAAACTATATATATGTATCTAATTATCTAACTATCTAATTATCTAACTATCTAATTATCTAACTATTCTAATTAACAATAGCAAACTATATATATCTAATTAACAATAGCTAACTACTAATTCTATTCTAATTATCTAACTAATTCTATTCTAATTAGCTAACTAATATTCTATATCTAACCCTAACCCTAACACACTAACTAATAAACAAATTAATTTTTTTTGCAAAAAAACCTGGCAGACGTCAGAGGCGCGGCGGCCGGGTGCTGCAGGCGCGGCGGCGTTTGGAGGCGCGGCGGCGCGGCGGCGTTTGGAGGCGACCGGCGGCGCGGCGGGTGTGCAGGCGCGGCGGCGCGGTGCGGCAGGGGCGGCGGACTGTGGCGGCGCTGCGGGTGCGCAGACGCGGCGGCGCGGCGGGTGTGCAGGGGCGGCGGACTGTGGCGGCGCTGCGGCGGCTGGTGCGCGCGGTCGTCGGCGGCAGCCTGGCGGCGTCTGTCTGTTCTCCTCGCGCGCGAAACTGCAAAGTGTTTCGCGGCGGGGAAGAAGATGAAATTTTATACCCCGGGACCTTTAGTCCCGGGCGGTGGCACGGACCGGGACTAAAGGGGGGCCTTTAGTCCCGGTTCGTGCCACCGCCCGGGACTAAAGGCCTCGGGTGGGGATTTCAGTAGCCAGGGCCTTTAGTCCCGGCCTGTGGCACGGACCGGGACTAAAGGCCTATTTTCTGTTTTTTCTTTTATTTGGTTTATAAATAGTTATCTGTTTGCATTTTCAATTAAAAACTATGTTTTCAATTATTTGGATAAGCACTGACTCTTTTATATTTTAAAGATTAATTATTTTAACTATCCTAAGTATTAATTATTTTGAAATTTTCAATTAAAAACTATGTTTATTAATATTCTTTTTGCATATTTGAGAATTTGACAAAACTATAAAAATGAAAAGTGTTTGAAATTAAATAGATAATTCAAAACTATTTTCTATTTTACAAATTAATTATTTTAACTATCCTAAGTATTAACTATTTTGCCATTTTCAATTAAAAACTATGTTTATTAATATTCTTTTTGCATATTTGAGAATTTGACAAAACTATAAAAATGAAAAGTGTTTGAAATTAAATAGATAATTCAAAACTATTTTCTATTTTACAAATTAATTATTTTAACTATCCTAAGTATTAATTATTTTGAAATTTTCAATTAAAAACTATGTTTATTAATATTATTTTTGCATATTTGAGAATTTGACAAAACTATAAAAATGAAAAGTGTTTGAAATTGAATAGATATTGAGCTTATATTACACTAGCATACTACTGTAGTACATATTGAGCGTACCTTTCGATTTTGTGACTAATTAAGGTGGATAACTGGAGTAGTTCAAGGCTGAACAGAAGCAAAAAACAAGTTTCAAGTATATCAGTTCGGTAGCAAAGGTCATTTAAAGGAAATGTGCGTTGGCAAAAGGATGGCATGGATGGATGACGAAAGTCTGTACAGTAATGTTCATGTATCAGTGCTGGTATTTCCAAGAAGTATAAAGAGTAGTATCTCTGGAAAACAAACCATGCAGACTCTAGGCGAAAAGTTTTGATTAGCCATTATCCATACTCTTAAATGCACGAAACCCAAGGCATTTTATGCCATTTACCAAAGCTAATTATTACCACGCAGCCAATCACACTATTACTCTCCTTTTTGTAACTCCCGATCCATTAGCCACTCTTTGGATTAATTCCTCTCATGATTTTCATTGAGCCGTTTCCATGCACACCAAATGATACCAGCATTTAAGAGCAGGCTTTGCCTTTCATCCGCTCCATATATATTTGGGTATCCACTTCTAGTCCGTCATCAATTCTGATCGCAGTATTTCCCTACCCACAATCTAGTTCTAGAGAGAATGGATTGCAACAAAGAACATAGGTACGCTTTTTTGTTCTTGTATCATGCAGCGAGATAGTGCACAGTGTGCATCAAGAAGTGGTACAATTGTTCTTGCTTTAATACATTATTACATTATTGCACCAACAATCCTATCTATTATTTCTGTTTTCTTCTGGGTCGTAGCCATGGAGAATCTTCATCATTCAGTAGGATGCTTGGGTCAGTCTTCACTTTGAAGGGCGAAATTTCATGAAACTTATTATAATCTATTGACATGTCTGTCTTGTCATCTACTCCCACGATGTTTCTTTTCCCTGAAAGAACTATGTGGCGCTTTGGCTCATCGGACGATGTCTTCTTTTGCTGATTTCTTTTTCTCGTTTTTGTAGACATGTCCTTCACATAGAAAACCTGAGCGACATCGTTGGCTAGGACGAATGGTTCATCCATGTACGCAAGATTATTGAGATCCACTGTTGTCATGCCGTACTTTTGGTCTACAACTACCCCGCCACCTGTCAGCTTCACCCATTTGCACCGAAACAAAGGGATCTTAAAAGTAGGTCCATAGTCAAGTTCCCATATCTCCTCTATGTACCCATAATATGTTTCCAAACAGTGCCCATTCTCGTCTGTTGCATCAAAGCGGACACCACTATTTTGGTTGGTGCTCTTTTTATCTTGGGCAACCGTGTAAAATGTGTTCCCATTTATCTCGTACCCTTGGAAAGTACATATAGTCGAAGATGGTGGCCTGGCCAAACAGTATAGCTGATCTCCAACGGTGTCGTCATTCATGAGATGTGTCTGCAACCAACTACCAAAAGTCTTCTCGTGTTCCCCTTTAATCCAAGAGTCAGCCTTCCCCGGGTTTTCGGAGCGTAGAATATTCTTGTGTCTCACGATATACGGAGCCACCACAGTGGAATTGTGTATAACTGTGTAGTGTGCTTGAGAGAAAGAATGCCCGTCCATACATACTTTTGCTTTCCTTCCTAGTGTGCCTTTTCCTGTCAGCCTACCCTCATACCGAGATTCAGGAACACCAATCGGCTTAAGGTCAGGAAGAAAGTCCACACAAAACTCAATGACATCCTCTGTTCCATAGCCCTTGGAGATGCTTCCTTCTGGCCTAGCACGGTTACGAACATATTTCTTTAAGACTCCCATGAACCTCTCGAAGGGGAACATATTGTGTAGAAACACAGGACCGAGAATTCTAATCTCTTCGACTAGGTGAACTAGGAGGTGTGTCATTATATTGAAGAAGGATGGCGGGAACAACAACTCAAAGCTGACCAGACATTGGACCACATCAATCTGTAACCCTGATAGACTTTCTCGATCGATTACCTTCTGAGAAATTGCATTGAGGAATGCACATACCTTCACAATTGCCAGGCGAACATTTTCCGGTAGAATTCCCCTCAATGCAACCGGAAGCAATTGCGTCATAAGCACGTGGCAGTCATGAGACTTTAGGTTTTGGAATTTTTTGTCTTTCATATTTACGATTCCCTTTATATTCGACGAGAAGCCAGTCGGGACCTTGATACTGAAAAGGACTTCAAAGAAGATTTCCTTCTCTTCCTTAGTAAGAGCGTAGCTGGCACGCCCTTGAAACTGCCCTGGATGCATGCCATCTCTTCCTTTATGACGTTCCTGGTCCTCCCGTGCTTCCGGTGTATCTTTTGACTTCCCATACAAGCCCAGGAAGCCTAGAATATTCACGCAGAGATTCTTCGTCAGGTGCATCACGTCGATTGCGGAGCGGACCTCATGGACTTCCCAATAGGGTAGCTCCCAAAATATAGATTTCTTCTTCCACATGGGTACGCGCTTATCAGGGCCGTTAGGAACAGGTTGGCTGCCAGGACCCTTTCCAAAGATTACTTTTAAATCTTTGACCATATCAAATACTTCAGCACCAGTACGGATGACAGGCTTCCCCCGGGGTTCTGCCTTGCCATTGAAATGCTTGCCTTTTTTCTTTAAGGGATGCTTGGGCGGAAGAAAACGACGATTGTACGGGTACACATTCTTCCTACACTTGTCCAGATATATACTTTCTGTCTGATCTAAACAGTGCGTGCATGCATTGTATCCCTTGTTTGACTATCCTGAAATGTTACTAAGATCAGGCCAATCATTGATGGTTACGAAAAGCAACGCTCGAAGGTCAAATTCCTCTTGTTTGTGCTCGTCCCACACACGTACACCTGGTTCGGCCCACAGCTGTAAAAGTTCATCAACTAATGGCCTTAGGTACACATCAATGTCGTTGCCGGGTTGCTTTGGACCTTGGATAAGCACTGGCATCATAATAAACTTCCGCTTCATGCACAACCAAGGAGGAAGGTTATAGATACATAGAGTAACGGGCCAGGTGCTGTGACTGCAACTCTGCTCCCCAAAAGGATTCATGCCATCTGTACTCAGACCAAACCATAAGTTCCTTGCATCACCTGCAAATCTCGGGAACTCTCTCTCGATTTTTCTCCACTGCCGACCATCGGCGGGGTGCCTCAACTTATCGTCTTTCATACGATCTTCCATGTGCCATCGCAACAACTTCGCATGATCTTTATTTCTGAACAGACGTTTCAACCGTGGTATTATAGGAGCATACCACATCACCTTGGCAGGAACCCTCTTCCTGGGTGGCTCGCCCTCAATCTCACCAGGGTCATCTTTTCTGATCTTATACCGCAATGCAGTGCATACCGGGCATTTATCCATATTCTCATACTTCTCACCGCGGTAGAGGATGCAGTCATTAGGGCATGCATGTATCTTCTGCACGTCTAATCCTAGAGGGCAGACAAGCTTCTTTGCTTCGTACGTGCTGGCGGGCAATTCGTTCTTTCTTGGAAGCATCTTCTTCATCAGTACCAGCAACTTTTCGAATGACGAGTCAGTCACACCGGTCTCTGCCTTCCACTTCAGCAATTCCAGTGTGCTACCCAGCTTCTTCTGGCCATCTTCACAAGTTGGGTACAACAATTTGTTGTGGTCCTGTAACATCTGCTCGAACTGCAACCTCTCCTTTTCTGTGTCGCAGCCTCGCCGTGCTTCAGAAATGACCCGGCCAAGATCATCAGCGGGCTCATCTGGTTCCCGTTCTGCACCCTGATCTTCTTCTTCATTGTCTTCCATTGTGGTATCAGCATACTCAGGGAACATAGATCGGTAGTTGTCATCATCGTTATCTTCTTCTTCATCGTCGTCTTCCATCATAACCCCTCTTTCTCCGTGCTTGGTCCAAACATTATAGCCCGACATAAAACCGGACCGAAGCAGGTGGCTCTGAATGACTCTTGAGGAAGTGTAGTCCTTCTCATTCCGACATTCAACACATGGACAAAACATATAGCCACCACCATGCTTGTTCGCATCGGCCGCATCTCGAAAAGAATGCACGCCTTCTCTGTAAGCGGCGGTGCGTCGATCACCGTACATCCATGGATGGCTCATCTGCGTTATGCAACAGTATATCAAACACAATCACGATCCTAAAAATTAGTACCGCACGGTCTAAACAAGGAAATATAGTTGCTAACCTTTTAGAATAAGTGGAAATAAAGAGGAAGAGGCTTAAGCGTGGCTCGGGCACCTCATATCGTAGTTGTGTTCGGTGAACTGAAGCGGCATCGCTCTAACAAACATTTCAACAAACACCTCTAGTGCATCCAAGCAAAAAGGAGAGCTAGCACACACTCACACCTTTCATCCAAAAAAATGCAAGAGGGGAGAGAGGGGCTGCAGGGGCTGCCATATATATAGGCAGAGGACTTTAGTCCCGGTTTGAGACACAAACCGGGACTAAAGGGTGCGCACATGTGGGCCGCCCAGCGCATGGCCCTTTAGTCCCGGTTTGTGTCTCAAACCGGGACTAAAGCGTCGTTACGGGCCGGGACTAAAGCCTCCCGGGCGGCTGGCGAATTTCGGGCGACGTGGCCGGGCCTTTAGTCCCGGCCCAGATGGAGGCCGGGACTAAAGGGTCCTGGCCAAAGGCCCGTTTTCTACTAGTGAACACCAATCGACTTAAGGTCAGGAATAAAGTCAACATAGAACTCAATGACCTCCTCTGTTCCGTAGCCCTTGGAGATGCTTCCTTCTGGCCTAGCACGGTTATGAACATATTTCTATAAGACTCCCATGAACCTCTCGAAGGGGAACATGTTGTGTAGAAATATAGGACCGAGAATGGCAATCTCTTTGACAAGGTGAACCAGGAGATGCATCATAATATTAAAGAAGGATGGCGGGAACACCAACTCAAAATTAACAAGACATTGGACCACATCCTTCTATAACCTTGGCAGAATATCTGGATTGATTACCTTCTCAGATATTGCATTGAGGAATGCACATAGCTTAACAATGGGTACGCGAACATTTTCCAGTAGAAGCCCCCTTAATGCAACCGGAAGCAACTGCGTCATAATACCGTTACAGTCATGAGACTTCAGGTTTTGGAATTTTTTCTCTATCATATTTATTATTCCCTTTATATTTGACGAGAAGCCAGACGGCACCTTGATACTTGAAAGAACTTCAAAAAAGATTTCCTTCTCTGCTTTGGTAAGAGCATAGCTCACAGGACTTAAGTGACGCCATTTATCCGTCTTGTTCTGTGGATGCATGTTGTTTGGGTCTTTCATACGTTGCCGATCCTCCCGTGCTTCTGGTGTATCTTTTGTCTTTCCATACACGCCCAGAAAGCCTAGCATGTTCATGCAAACATTCTTCGTAACATGCATCACATCGATTGAAGAGCGAACCTCTAGGTCTTTCCAATACTCAAGCTCCCAAAATATAGATTTCTTCTTCCACATGGGTGCGTGTCCGGTAGCGACGTCATTTGGAACAGATTGACCACCAGGACCCTTTCCAAAGATTACTTCTAGGTCCCTGACCATATCAAATAAATCATCACCAGTACGGAGTTCAGGCTTTGGCCGGTGATCTGCCATACCTCTAAAATACTTGCCTTTCTTTCTTACGGAATGTGTGGTCGTAAGAAATCGACGATGCCCCAAGTACACAATCTTCTTGCATTTTTCCAAATATATACCGTCGGTCTTATCTAAACAGTGCGTGCATGCATTGTATCCCTTGTTTGTTTGTCCTGAAAGGTTACTAAGAGTAGGCCAATCATTGATGGTTATGAAAAGCAACGCTCGTAGGTCAAATGGCTCCTATTTGTGCTCATCCCACGCATGTACACCTGGTTTGGCCCACAACTGTAAGAGTTCTTCAACTAATGGTCTTAGGTACACATCAATGTCGTTGCCGGGTTGCTTCGGGCCTTGGATGAGCACTGGCATCATAATGAACTTCCGCTTCATGCACAACCAAGGAGCAAGGTTATAGATACATAGAGTTACAGGCCAGGTGCTATGACTGCAGCTCTGATCCCCAAAAGGATTCATGCCATCTGTACTTAGACCAAACCTTAAGTTCCTTGAGTCGCCTGCAAAGTCTGGGTAGTCTCTCTTGATTTTTCTCCACTGCGACCCATCAGCAGGGTGTCTCAACATCGCGTCTTTCTTATGGTCTTCTTTGTGCCATCGTAACAACCTGGCATACTCTTTGTTTCTAAACAGACATTTCAACCGTGGTATTATAGGAGCATACCACATGACCTTGGCAGGAACCCTCTTCCTGGGGGGCTCGCCATCAACATCACCAGGGTCATCTCGTCTGATCTTATACCGCAGTGCAATGCATACCGGGTATGCTTCCAAATTCTCATACTCCTCACCGCAGTAGAGGATGCAATCATTAATGCATGCATGTATCTTCTGCACCTCTAATCCTAGAGGGCAGAGAACCTTCTTTGCTTTGTACGTACTGTCAGGCAATTCATTATCCTTTGGAAGCTTCCTCTTCATTATTTTCAGTAATTTCTCAAATCCCTTGTCAGATAAACCAGTCTCTGCCTTTCATTGCAGCAACTCCAGTGTGGTACCGAGCTTTGTGTTTCCATCTTCACAATTTGGGTACAACTTTTTTTTGTGATCCTCTAACATGTCCTTTTAACTTCCGCTTCTCATTTACACTTTCTGCTTCTCTGTGTGCATCAACGATGGCCCGACGAAGATCATCATCAGGCTCATCTGATGCCTCTTCATCTTTAGCTTCTCCTGTCCCTTCAGCTTCAGCTTCCCCCATTGCAGTATCACCGTATTCAGGATACATATCATCATCCTCTTCTTCTTCATTGTCTTCCATTATAACCCCTCTTTCTCCGTGCTTGGTCCAACAATTATAGCTAGCCATGAAACCTTTCCGAAGCAGGTGGGAGTGAAGGATTTTCCAGGAAGAGTATTCCTTCTTGTTCTCACAGTCAACACATGGACAACACATAAAACCATTCTGAATGTTTGCCCGAGCCACATCGCCAAAATTACGAAGACCTTCAATGAACTCGGAAGTGCGTCGGTCACCATACATCCATTATCGCTGGTTCATCTGCGTCATATAATTAGGTTTACCAAAACCATTACTGAACAACATAAATAGTGAAATGACCACTGTATGTTGAAACATGCATTTGTATCAATGACAAATGAAAGGATAGAGTTGCTAACCTCGATCGAGGAGGAAAGAACGTGGACAAGACCTAAGTATCGCTCGGGCACCTAATATCATTTTTATTTTGTGTGAGCTTAAGTAGCATCATGCTCTTAGGCATTTCATCAAACACCTCTTGTGCATAGGGAAAAAAAATCAAACTAGCACATCCCTCTCACACCTTCGATAGGAAAAAAACAGAGGAGAGGGCTGGTGGGTGGGTGTATATATAGGCAGGACCATTAGCACCGGTCCGTGCCCCAAACCGGTGCAAAAGGGCAGCCTTTAGCACCAGTTCGTGCTACGAACCAGTGCTAAAAGTCTGGCGCCTACCACGCGGTAGACGCGACACCTTTAGCACCGGGTCATGGCACGAACCGGTGCTAATGGTTCCTAACGAACCGGTGCTAAAGCTCCACGGGCTCCCTTTAGCTTCCTGGCCGCTCGAACCGGTGCTAAAGCACCCCTTTAGTCTGGATTCGTAAGCCAACCGGTGCTAAAGCCTTTGCCAGCTCCAAACAAAAACCCTATTTTCTACTAGTGCTAATTTGTACTAGTTGTCTAAAAAAGTATCTAGCATGCGGGCCACATCAAATATGTGCGGCCACACGAGTTCCACCACTCTCCTCCTCGTGAGACAAAGGCCACAATCTATAGAAGCGCAAGAGCTCATGTGGCGGTGTACTGCCGACTCGGGATGGTAGCCACTCGCCGGAGGATCTCGGGACGGCACCAGTGCGGCCACGAGGCTTCGTTTCCACGGGTTTGATCTTCACTATGACGATCTTGGAACCGGCTGGAGCTCATACTAGAGATTTTTTGTGGTGCCACGCGCTCGACAAGACGTAGAACAAAGTTAAATATGTTATGGGTTGTAGCTCACCTTCTCCTCCTCCGACAAGGTTTGGGCGATATTACTTCACTGCCAACAAGGGCAAACCGTCAAGGCGCGGGATGCCTGAAATGTTCATACACCTTCCTGAATGTATATACATAATTACATATGTAAAAAAATCATGTATTTTGCAATGAAGGAATAACAGAAGAAAAAATAAATTAATTAATACTTGACACGTTCCTACACTGTGCCAGTTCAAGGCATGAAGTAGTAGAAAATTTGGAACCGTGGGATGATACCTTCAGGGCGAACTGAAAGAAATACTAATTCGACCCTTGGAAATTTAAAATCTCGTGTCAACCAACCAAGCAATACCATACCAGATCAGCGTAGAAGATATCCGGCCGGTTATAGCGTATGATGAAAATTCAAGGTCTGACCTTAATTGGTTGTACCTGGCAATGATCTTATTAAAGATATTGTTTTGAGAGCGCAGACTTTCTTCAGGGTGAAAACCTAAGATCTTTGATCGGGCGACGACGGTGCTTGTGCTCTGTTCCCTTTTTGAAGACGTCGCTTATGAAGAAGCTGGACTTCTGGTGCTGTTTTGGTGGTGTTTAGTGTTGCTGTTACAAGGAATAGATCGCTGTAGCGGATCTTTTCTTTTTTTATAGTTTTTCTCTCTTTTTTGGCTATGTGCATCCGTAATGTCGCTAGGATAATATGTTGTTGCAGAGACTGGGTGTAATTGATATCTCCGATTAATATATGCTCTTTATCAACAAAAAAAAAACGTACATTCGTATACATAGTACCACGAAGCTACGCACCCGATGATGGATATGTCATATGAGTGTGTGCATCCGTTGCTGACCAAGCCGCAGATGATATATGCAAAACTCAGTCGATCATCTACGCATGAACAACTTTGGTCGTTTTATGTACGCAACTACGCATGCCGTGTCAATGGCGAGTGCACTTGCACATATATGTGCAGAGTCAACTAGCAGGCCCGTTCCAAGGATTGCAAGTTGCGTGGTAGCATTCCCTGAGCTCTAACCTATATAAGTTGGGGTTTCAGATCAGCTGCAAATCAAGCAGCTCGATCGATCTAACATTGGCTCCGAAGAGACAACCAATAAGGATCAAACAGCTAGCCATGGCGTCTGTCTCTCAGCTGCTGCTGCTTCTCCTGCTGTGCAGCTGCCATTCTCTCGTTGCTCGTGCGGGGGATGCACATGTCATCTATAAGGTTCTCTCCACCGCCGGCTCACACAAGGCTGAAGCCGTCTGCGCCGAGCCACAAGGTACGTACATGGCCACATGCAATTTTAGGTATATGTTGCAGCTGTAATCATTGTCGTTTGCAGTGACTCCATCGTCGTCGAGTGGCGCCACTGTGCCGTTAAACCATCGGTACGGCCCGTGCTCGCCGGCGCCATCGGCAAACGAGCCAACCATCGAGGAGCTTCTCCGGCGTGACCAACTCCGAGCTGAATACGTCCAACGGAAGTTCGACAGCGGCAACGGCGAGCTGAATCAATCCAAGGTTACCTTGCCGACCAACCTGGGAATCGCCCTGGACACGCTGCAGTACGTGATCACCGTCGGCCTCGGCTCCCCAGCCGTGACCCAGAACATGATGATCGACACCGGCAGCGACATATCGTGGGTGCACTGCTCGAGCCCGAACGGCTCGGTCCTCTTCGACCCCGTCAAGTCCAGCACCTACGCCCCGTTCTCCTGCACCTCCGCGCCGTGCACGCAGCTCGGCGAGAGCAGCAATGGCTGCTCCAGCTCGCAGTGCCAGTACATGGTCATGTACGCCGACGGCTCCAACACAACCGGCACCTACGGCTCCGACACGCTGGCGCTCACCACTACCGAAACCGTCACCAACTTCCACTTTGGTTGCAGCCACAAAGAGGAGGCGTTCGACGACCAACTCGACGGGCTTATGGGGCTCGGTGGCGACGCCCAGTCTCTCGTGTCGCAGACTGCGGCGACCTACGGCAGCGCCTTCTCATACTGCCTGCCGGCTACCTCGCGTACGTCCGGGTTCCTCACGCTCGGCGCGCCGCCGAACACGTCCAGCAGCTTCGTGACGACGCCGATGCTCAGGGTCGAGAAAGTCCCGACGTTCTACTTCATCCTCCTCCAGGACATCATCGTGGACGGGAAGCCACTCAACATAACGCCCACGGTCTTCGCCGCAGGGTCGCTGATGGACTCCGGCACCATCATCACGCGGCTGCCGGCGGCGGCGTACTCGGCTCTCTCGACGGCTTTCAAGGCCGGCATGACGGAGTACAAGCCAGCGCCGCCCGTCGGTGATGGATTCTTGGACACGTGCTTCGACTTCACAGGGCTGGACGAGGTATCTATACCCACCGTCGCGCTGGTGTTCGACGGCGACGCGGTCGTCAAGCTTCACCCTAACGGGATCATCATCGCCGATTGCCTCGCCTTCACTACCAGCACCGGTCTCAGCGTAATCGGCAACGTGCAGCAGCGGACATTCGAGGTGCTGCACGACGTCGGCCAGGGCGTCTTCGGGTTCGGTTCGGGCGCCTGCTGATCACTTGGGCATCGTCCACTCCTTCGTGAATCCTGATTGTGAGGTATGGACCACGAATAAATGGCACATTTTGGGTACAAAATAGTTGGCTCTTGATACTTTTGGATTGAAAGGGATTTCAGATTATAAACTGATATCCTTCCAATCCAGAGAAATTGGGCCAAGTAGAGTGCATCCAAACAAGCTTTAAGTAGCCAAAATTGTCAGCTACCGGTTTGATTGGGTTGTTTGGTGGCAGCAACACCATGCTATATATGTGTTGCCTGTCTGTTGTTTTAGAGCTTGTAGCCTTTGAGGCATGTTATGTTGGTACGGATTATAATAAGATGGTTTGTGAATGGTCAGATTTCGCTTCATAGTTCGTGCTTGGGTAAAGTACAGATAAGAATCCTTTAGGTCCCTCCATCCCACGGGAAAGGAAAAATTGATGTGCGCTGTTGAAAGGATTGCATACCGTCCAAATTAAAATGGGACTTGACTAGTTCTTAGTCTACTGAAAATTAACTTATTTTGTAGTAGAATAATGTTATTAAATCTTAGTTGCAACATAAATTGCAACTGACCATTAGCTAAAGCAAATTTAGCCATCTGGATGCATTGTTCCTAGTTACAACCTTACTTGCAACTGAAAAAATCTCAATTGCAACTGAAAAAATCTCAATTACAACTGATTTTTTTTAGTTATAACTCAACTTGTAACTTAATTGCATCAATCACGAAGCAAATTTAATGGTTTAGAACTTCGAGTACTAAGTTATTTCCCACTCTACTAAGAACTAACAAAATCGGTCTACAAAGTTTCCACCAGGGTGTGTGAAGTTTAGGACATCGCGCATGATTCTTCTCTTGGGATCATATGCTTTGTATCGCACATAGTGTAACACCCCAATCACCCCGTGGCCTGTTATCCCTTGCAGTTCTCTAGAATTTCTAGACTATCCTCACAGATCAACACAAGTCTTTCGTATGCACTTTGTCCTCACTCATGCAAACCCGGCAACAAATTCCCAGTCAGTCACCCATCCTCAAATCGCTCCAGGCGAAGCACTCTAGGACCTCAAGGGTCGGCTCTGAACCAAATGTAACACCCATGCCACCCCGTGGCCGGACCTGTTACCCTTGGTAACTCTGTAGGATCTCTAGACTAACCCCACAGATCAACAATAGTCTTTTCTGCGCACTTTGTCCTCACTCATGCACACCCGAGAAACACTTCCCGATCGGTCACTCATCCCCAAATCACTTTGGGCCAAACACGCTTGACTCAGAGTTCCTTTGGAGTTAGTTCTCGGAAAGGAATGTATACCTTGTTGATATGAGTATACTATCAATCCTATTAAGCCCTGGGCCAGGATGTGACAAACTCACCAGCCACCCCGTGGCCGGACCTGTTACCCTTGGAAACTCTCTATGATCTCTAGACTAACCCCACAAATCAATACTACACTACTGGGAAAAGGCTTATAGCCGCGATATCACTGGTAACGAAAAAAGAAATATAGTCACCGATAACCGATATAGATGACGGGCCAAAAAAAAACCCTCACCTATCTGTCCCGAACTGGTCTCCGCCACACCTAACGATGACATCCGATAAAAAATGCGTCGTTGAAAGTTCATTCGGTGGTCGTCATGGGCTCGGGAAAAAGGCCGTGACAGCGTCCAATTTGCACCAGTCACGGGTTTAGTGTATAGTAGTGATGACTATTTTAAACTTACATCGCCAATTCTATACAAATAAGTCGCAACATGCACATTATACTATTTGTCGCTGGTTGTGTATACATGTGTGACAGACGCATTTTAGAATACGTCGGTGGTCTAGCTCATCATATCGCGGGACAACTGATCCCCTGTTTGGCACACTTTTGCTATATCTGTCACAAGTAATTATGTTCCAACGGGTCGTTGGTTCGTGGAGGTAGTCTATGTAGGCGACGCGTGTCCGACGCGTGTGCTCGTATAGATCCGCGTGCAAGTGTAAATTTGTCAATATTTTTTTGCCTCGGCATGGGAAAAGAGACATCGCCTCTTCTTTTCGCATTCATTTAGGATACAATTTTTTCATTTCGCCTGGTGAGGGCGAGAGAGGAATTATCTTCTGAAGGTAAACTATATATTCTTTAAAGCCCTATAACCCACTTATATGGCTTTTATGCAATGCAATGAACTACAAGGCGAAAAGGTACTTTGCTTGTAACCAGAGAAGAATAAAGTAAGAACTACCTAGTGCTAAAAATAAATATGCAAAGTAAAGCTTGTAACCAGAATTTATGCTTCGGTAAGCCCTAAATGTGGCACAAGCTGGATTACGCCAGGTCCCAAATTCGAATCCAGGGACTCGAGTTTGATGTAGGTAATGAGTATTTGCCCAGGCAATTAACTGGTTCTCGATCCGTCAAAGCACCAGGCTCATTCACCAAAATACCTAAGAAAAATAGAAAGCATGAAATATTGGTAAATTGTAATGGGAAATTGAAGATTCAATCAGTCGAAGATTATATATAAGACGAAGATTTAAAGATTCGAAGATTTGAGATTTGACCTGAATCTACGATTCAGATAGAATCTCGGGGGCTACTAACATGTGTATGCTTGCCAGGGCCCGTGGCTTTGGTACCCCTTGAATATATTTGGGTTAAGGCCCATAAGAATATAGGTCCAAGACAGGATCCGACATATATTGTATTTGAATAAGGAAACGGTATGTAAACCACCATAGCACAGTAAATTTGTATAGGACCCGACCGGAACCTCAAGACCTGGCCACCTATAAAGAGGGGCCAGGAGAGGCCGACCAGGGACACATCGAGATTGAGCCTGTAAAACTAGCTTTGTCTCAATAAACATCAAGTTTTGCCTTTTTTGTCTGACCTTTTACCTTCGAGTTCATATGACGCCCTCTTCCCCCGATCCTAAGTCCTTCATCTAGGACATTGCCGAGATTAACCCTCGTTAAGGCCAGAGGCCCAGTCCGTGGACAAAGCGATTCCGTGCCGATACTTCACGCCGGGAAGATCTCCCCAACCACCGGCAAGTCCACGAGCAGAAGAACTCCTCTCCTTCCCTGCCTCGCTGCCACGGTCGACCGAGAGAACAAGAAGGAGAACCAGAGCATAGGAGAGGATGGTGGCCACCAGGCTGACCTTATTTGCGTAAAACCAGGAGCTATGCCACACTGGCGCGCGCTACGACCATCAAGCTTGACGGAGGGGAAGGTTGTGCTCCAAATGCGCCTTGCCCAGCTAGAGGGTGACGACGATCTACCCCGAAAGGCCGGCAAAAGGCTGGAGCTACTACCTAAATCTATCTACAAGGTCGGTGCCTTGCCTCAGCACCTCCTCGGCAGCATCGCCACCGAGGAGTGCCTCGGTCCGGGCCGGGGATGACGAGGATAAGGCAAGAGTACGTGCACCGAGAGCGGTTGGGGTGGGAGGGTGGAATTGACCGCATCCTCAGCTTACGATTACAAACCATAATAAAACAGAGCCAGTTGTGAACTTAAATTACATCTTCCAAATTCAGATAAGTTAGAACGGATGGGGTATGGTCCAACTCCAAATTACTGTACTTTCTTTATGTAGCATCTCCAAGCAAGCAACTAATGGTGTTTTAATATTCATAGTAGGTATATTATACTCTACATTTCACGATATACTATTCACTCCGCGTTATTTTTTGCAATGGTGCTTTATCCTTTAGCATACAATCATTACAGAACCGTTTCAAAGAAGGCCCAAGAGGCCTTACCTTTTCTCCGACATCAGACATGAGGTAGTAACCATAACCAACAGCCAAAGTATCAAATACTAGTTGAATGCCCGTGCGTTGCTACGGTCTTTTTTTATCATGTGAATATTCACGTGTATAAAAAAGATAGCACATAATATTGGCAAACCATTATGATTTCATTCCATGTAAACTATATTTTGCTAAAAAGATGTAAACAATCCCTTTTCGAAGGACTATTTGTGAGGTTTCATTAGAATCTGTGTACTTAAAACTCTTGGCAGACATTGTTGAGAAAAGGGTCTCTAACATTGAAATGCAACAGTAGTTCGAATCAAATAGAAATTCAGACAATCCTGCACATGTATTCATGGATATCAAGTTGAAATTATCTACATCCGGTCCAAGTAGCAGTGACACACCTTAAATTGTACTATAAAATTTGATCCCAATCATTATTAAATATGCTCTCATAAATGAAGGCTAGAGAATTAGATTTGGGGATAGAGGAGTTGAGAAGCTCGCATCAGGTGGGCTCACATCTGGGAGGAGGGCTGCTCGTGGCCACCACTGGGCTTGCACTGCCATTGGTCTCGCATCCTATTGGTTGACCATGTTACCACACAATGGCCATATTATCGGAGGAGGTGTTTTGGCTCCCAGGTCTATATAAACCTATTATAGAAAATATATAAAAATATAAATTTCAAAATGTCAAAAAATACAAAAATAAATTTCACATGTAGATCAGGACATTCAATGTCTCCATACAAGTTTTTGACAAAAAAGAACATTTTATATGGCATCCGTAAAAAAGACAAAAATATGTTACGTAAATAGTCATATGTTCATACACAAATTTATCTTTTTTATACAGGACACAAAAAATGTTCTTTCTTTCTAAAAATTTGTGTGTGAACATAATATGTCCGGATGTACATGCAAAATTTTTGTTCCAATTTTTTTGATATTTTGAAAAATGTTTTCTAATAATGGATTCATTTGCTCCCGTGAGCCGAAATGGATATCCGCATATTACCACACAATGGTCTTCAGAGAAGCCCCACATGTTGTGACACATAGGGTTTTCCTACAAACCCGAGGTTGCGCTGCGCCTGTTGTTACCACGCTGGCGGAGTCGAGCTCCCCCTCGCTGGACAACTTGGCTCCTTTGTGTCTCTTTGTTTGCCTCTCTACTCTACATTGGCTTGGCCGCTGCACTGTCACTTCAATAAATTGGTAGGCCTTTCAAACAATGGTAGGAAGAGAAGTAGGCTACAAGTTGAATGCATCTCTAGCAGAAATCTAAAGAGGCACGCCGCTAGGCCCACAAATCCAAGGTACATATCCAGGGCTCCATTTAACATCACAAATACCAAATACAAGAATTTATACAAAATAAGCACCTTACTCAACAGGAGCATCAGATCTTCCTTCTTTTTTGCATAGTGCACTGTACCATATGTTTCATCCAGCAAGCTGCATAAGGAAAAATAGAGCAATGACCAAGGTCAATATCTCATTTCACCAAACCGAAGGTTTGGATGAAAGGAAACATTATCAAGTATGCATCTCTGATTTCATTCTCTGAGCAAGCTAATAAATAATGACACCAGATTTCATATATACTCCATGCTAATAAAATAATTGAGAAGGACATAATCAAATTCAATTATGTATCTCTGATTTATTCGTGGTGTTCTGTCTGATAATCATTACTACCAACTAATACATAATGGATTATAACAGTCTAGCAATATCAGCAACTCCACCAAAAAAGGCACTATCAGCATGTCGCAACCTATTCAGCATTCTATAGTCAGCAATCCAACACTGTTTCCAAAAACCCATCTTAATTCAGTTAGTTGCAGAGATCTAATATGTAGTGGTTCTGATTTCTGAATATTTTTGTTTGTATAGCTTTATTCCAAGAATTTGTTAAAACAGATCATTATCGTTTCCTCTGTAGAATTTTCACTTTTGTATATTTGTGCATTTTATCAAATACATGGTGTGCATACAGTACAAAATGATACTAATAATAGAGCATATGTCAGCAAAACAATCCCTAGTTAAAAGAGTAGATAGCATAAAAAGAATGCCAACTACTGAATGTCGTGAAATGGCTTATTGAGTCATGCATGCGACTATCTAGGCGACTCACCTCCTTAATACTCTCGTCGGCTCACTATGTCCCACCTCCATTGTTCCTTGCCCAGTCGCTTGACCGCTTCACTGCTATTGTGTGCAGAATTGAAACGTCAATAGTTACATGCCTTGCTTTATTTAGAAATTAGAATCTTGGATACACAACTTGACTGTATTTTCTTGGATACACTGTTTGACTATATTTTCATGATCAGAAATGATGTTTTATGCACAATAGATTTGAATGTGTGTGAAACAAAAAGGGAAGCCTCATGGTAGAAAGTCCTCGGGTGGAAGGATAATTCAACATCCAAAACTGAGCAATTATTGTTCATCATCATTAGATACAGTTAACGGTTACATGACCTCTGATAACAAGAGGGAAACATAAGAAATCAATTACTGGGAGATATAATCATGCCCGAGTTAAAAAGTTCCCTTCACATGAACCCATACTAAAACTGAAAAATTGTACTCGCCTCAAACTTTAGCGGGAGATCTTGATGGATCTCGGAAAATCAGCCAACTACACTTAGCAGGGAAAACAGTATCTGGGATAAGGACATGAAGGACATGAACATGTCAGTTTCCCTCGACGGAGAGCGCAAGATCCAAGTCCGGCGGCCACGCTGGAATTTCCACAAGAGAGCATGTACACCTCGGCTACGGCGACAAGATGTGAGCCTCCTTCCGTTCATCGGAGCCACCCACCGTGGCCCATGTGCACGCGTGGACAGAGCATAGAGGAGGTGGAGCATGACAGACTGGCGTGCAGTGGCAGGAGAGTCACGGCGGCTAGGGTTTGGGCGAGTCTTGTTGGGTGATTAGAAAGAGTCTATGGTACTGGGAGGCGGCCTTGGCGTGAGAAAGAGGAGACGTGAAAAATATGATGAATCGCCATACACTTTTTGATCGCCAAAATTGTTACCCTATTTAACGTGATAGTTGATGAGAGCGCGTGATTTGTGGATCTGGACAGTAATTTGTGATTTCCAAAATTTAAGTTGGCCAATTGCTTTCCATGATTGATGTTGGTTGTATATGGAATTGTTGATCAGAGCCACGTTTTAATTGTTGATTGGAATGGTTGTATTTGGCTCATTGCTATTAATTGGTATTAATCTGGCTATTTTTAGGTTGATTGCTTTACGCCTACAGTTTTCTGTAATTCCGTTTGGGCTGATTTTCTGTGATTACTTTTGGGCTAATTTATCTTAGGGGTATTTTAGGAAGTCGAATGTTTTAATCAAAGTGGCTTCACCATCACCAACTGGAATCCTATAGTAAAGAAGATAAAGATACTGATTGTTGTATTTTAAAAGTACTAACCAATTTTCTAGTGGAAGGCGCCACGCCGCGCGTATAGGTTATCAAAATTCAGACAACAGGATCTTAACTTTCTGACGATGGTGCTGGGATAACAACCATTGTCCACTGACGACTGAAATGAGCCCGTGGTGCGGAGCAAAACAGTCGTCCAACTTTTTCTCCAGGTCCCACAATTCGTCCACGATGACTTTGGCGCCCCAGCGTATCGCTCAGTTCATATTATTACGTCCACAGCAGCCACCATCAGGAGGAGCATGGTGGCGCCCTCCTAACTCTCCACCGGCTACCGATGTAACCCCATCATCATCAGTTGATCGTCCACTCATTGACCGCGACACAAAAAATCAAACGAATCTGGTGAGCTCAACACGCCACTGGTGAGCTCGATTATTCCCCGATCGAAAGTAGTACTGTGCTCCATCTATATCCTAGCTACATCATCGTTCATGTATCTGTCTACATTTTCATGTTCATACACTAAACGGTGTGCCGTGTTCGTATCATCGTATGTTTGTACTCCTACTAGTAACTTAGTAAGTAGTCAGAGGTCAAAGAAACGATCAGTGGGTGGCTCAACAGGCGCCGGGCATGAACCCGACGCTGGTGCCGTCGAAGCGCACCGCGAACGACCGCTGCTGCACGTTCCCGAGTATCGCCGCGTCGCCGTCGCCGCCGTTGGGCGCGAACGCGAGGCACCCGCTCGACAGGATCCCGGGCGCCTCCAGGGACATGGTCGCGCCGCCGCTGAACGTCAGCGCCACCGTCGGCAGCGTCACCACGCCGTACCGGGAGAAGTCGTAGCACGTGTCCAGGATCCCGATCGCCGGCGCGGACGGGTACCCGTACGGCGCCATGGCGGCTCGGAACGTCGACCGCAGCGCCGCGTACGCCGTGGGGGGCAGCCGCGTCACCACCGTGCCCGTGTCCACCACCGTGCCCCCCGCGAACACCGACGTCGGGACGCCGACCAGCGGCCGCCCGCCGACGCTGATCCCCGTGAGCATCACCAGGTAGAACGTCGGCGCGTTCCACGCAGTCAGCAGCCCCGTCGTGGCGAACCCCGACGCGGTGCCAGGCGCGCCCAGCGTCAGGTACCCCGTGGAGGTCTCCCTGGGCGGGAGGCAGTAGGAGAAGACCCCGCCGTACGCGGTCGACGTCTGCGATCTCAGCGACATGGACTGCCGGCCGAGCGCGAGCAGCCCGTCGATGCCGCGGAACAGCCCCGCCTGCGCGTAGCCGCAGCCGAAGAGGAACGGGTCCACCACCGCGTCGCCCGACAGCGTCCCCAGCGTCAGCGTGTCGGAGCCGTACACGCCGGTGGTGTTGGACCCGTCGCCGTAGCTCACCACGTACCTGCACTGCGACGACGAGCAGCCCTCCCCGAAGATGCCCAGCTCCAGGCACGCCTCCGTGGAGCACGGCACGGCTGAGTAGGTCGACGACTTGGACGGGTCGAAGAGCGGGTCCTTCTGGCTGTAGCACGCCGGCGAGGAGCACGGCGCGCACTGCACCCACGACACGTCGCTGCCCGTGTCCAGCTCCACCGTCTGCGCCACGCCCGGCGTGCCCAGGCTCACCGTCGCCACGTACTGCAGCGTGCCGATGGAGTACCCCATAGTGACCGGAACCGTCGCGGACCTGGAAGAACCGGCCGCTAGCTGCAGATCACCGTTTGATCCCCGCGCGCCGCCGGCCTGCCCGGACACCCTCCTCTGGATGTACTCCGCGCGGCGCTGGTCCGCGCGTAGCACCTCGGCGAACGACGGCCCCGCCTGCACCGACGACCTCGACGACGGCGCGCACGGCCCGTGCCGGTGCGCCAGCCGCAGCATCACCGACGTGCCGTTCCGCTGCCGCGGCGCTATCACTGAAACCGCAAAGAATTCGAGCCAACAATAAACTCAACAACTTCCCCAAAAAGCTACTCCTACTAGCTAGCTAACTCTCCCGCTCTCGTTGAACAACTCGATAGAGAAAAGCAAGCCGATCGCTAGCTACCTGGGCCGTGATCGTCGCACGTCGCGCCCGACGCCGCGAGGCTGGCGGTGGAGACGGTGACGTAGCTCCTCGCCGCGGCAACATGGCGGGGCGAGAATCCTAGCACTCCGGCGGCGCAGAGGAGGCACGACAGGAGGAGGACGCGGTGCTGCGCCGGGGAGACGAAGAAGAACGCCATGGCCGCGATGGAGACAAAACGCGGCGCCTAAATAAGGTGAGCTAATTGGCCGCCTGCCCAATCCATTCCACCCATCATGTCGGAGTCGGGCGTGGAATTTGGAATTCCTCCGTCCTGTGGCGGCCTGGCGGGGGTAGGAGGACTCGCTGCTTTGTGTGTGATCGTGCCTGCTCTTCTCCATCCACTCCCCACCGAAACAGAGCACAGGCTGCTTAGGTTCTGAACGCGACGTAGGCGGGTCTTCTTTCGGTGCGATCCCAACAGCTGCAGAGTGCGGTGGCTGCCATCGGCGTGACGTCCACGGGAGCATGGTTGCCGTCAAGCTTGCGACCATGGTTGCTTTAGGGCACGTACAATGCATAGCCCCAGGGGTGCTGCTTCGCAGCTTTAACTAGGTTCGGGTGGTCCAGTTTAGGCTTGGATGATGTACTTTTAGGGAGGCGGTCTCTTCTGCAGGAGGCTGCCTCTTCAACACTAAAAGTGAAGAAGGAGGGTAAAAGGTGAGAGAGAAAGAGAGAAACTAAAGCAGCTTTTGAGGGAGAGAGAAAATATCATGGGTTAGACCAGTATTCTTCACATCTATTGCTCCATTTACTTTTTTAGATTCGTGCTTACGTGGGGCGGTAGCATACCACTGCCCCCATTGCTCATGCCCTTAGTGCTTAAGTTACTACTGTACTAGTGTATTTTCTGAATACTGGCAGGTGGCAGCAGACCGAAGCACAGATGCTCGTAGCAGTTTGAGAGCTGAAAGAGTGATATCCTTTTTACTGATTTGGATGGCTTAACCGCGCAAGCTCGCGACAAACCGATCACCAGAGTCCTTTTGGGCGACACCCTTCGTGGAGAAGAACTGCAAAGCTGTGGCCTGTGGCGCGGTAATGGTTGCAGGACTTGGGGGCCTTGTGTGCCCTGACGGAGACCTTTACCTACCACTTCCTCGCGGGTCCGCGGCATTGTTGGGGATCGAGATTCCAGAGCCGGGAGTGCAGCAAGTTTGATGTGCCTCGTGGTAGCAAAGGAGTAGCTTCTTGTAGTTTCAGATGCGACCAAAGCTGAGGCTACGCCTCGCGCCTTTCAGAAGACATGCCTAATGTCGACCTTGGTCTCTGCATTGTACATTGTCTAGGAAGTGCTACGTCGACTCTTCTTTCCGCATGCAACATTCCATTCAATTAAGTCTAGGAAGTGCCAGTATTGATCTCGAAAAAAGTCTAGCAAGTGCCTTGGTCACGAGCTGCTAGCCTGCTACTGACTTACAGTGGAGACCGCACCCAGGTTTTCTGCAATCTGCTGGGTCGTCACCGAAAGCCACGGTAGTCAAACTGTATGATGATCGGCATACTAATGTACGCAAACAGCTCGAAGTTTACAGGTGAAGTCGAAAAAAAAAAGCAAGGTTTCTTTTTTTATATCTGAAAAGTAAGGTTTCTGATTGAACATCAAGTGTGTGCCCCAGATTAAGAGCACCACACAATCTTCATTTTCTGAAAATCGACAAAACACCGCTTAAACCAGACTCAGCCGCCGCCGTTTTGACCTAGCCGCCTCCTCTCCTTCTACTTCACCATAGATTGGTTTCTCTTCCTCCGATCGGTCTAGCCGGTGTTAGGAGGGGTGGGAAACCCAATCTATGAGTGAATGTTTTGATAAAAATAATATTTTTACAAGATTAGATTATGGTTTGGTAGCCATCTTCTTCTGGTCTCTATGTCAATAGATATAGTATGTTTACAGTAATTTATTTCCGGCACTTCGATCGACAACGAGATCTTCCTTTCAGCGTAAATGGTGTTGTTGGAAAATTAAACTTCTTTAGGTATGATCATTCATATTTTGCTTCACCAGATAGATTTTGGATTTTTTTCTCTTGGTCGCCGTGAGGAGAATTATCCTCGTAAATTTATCCCGGCTGCTACGTTCTCGACACTGGTGATTCATACTCCTGACTCCCCAGCGATGTCTACCAAGTTGTTCGGTTATTTTGCTCTATCATACTGGTGGTGGTACTCTTGCCAATATTGATTGACTACTTCAATGGCTACACGCATGCACGTAGCCTTGACATTGCGGCTCAAATTAAAATTATGAGAGAACCTTCGTTGGTACTTATAGGTTTATGGTTTGGTATCTATATTGGGCTGTCTTCAGAAAAGTAAAGATTATATCATGGAAGAAGAAAGAGTTTGAAGACCTCAAAGATTTGCTAGTTTCTTTTAGACTTTATTTTGTAATCGTCAAAGACAGCTCGTATATCTCTACCATGTACTATTTATTACTATAAATATATATGGTATTGATTGTCAAAAAAAAGAGGACCACAATATTTGCACAGCCTTAGACTCCTCCCAAATGCAAGATTTTTTTCTTGATTGACTAGTTAAGTGCCCGTGCGTTGCCACGGGATTAAAAAATATATACATACTGGTCAAATAGTTGTTGTAATTTCAAAAATGTTCGAAGGCATGTGATTTCATTCATATTGAGATGAATAGTTGTTCTCTTTCCTCCTTTCAGAACGTTTTGCTCATTTGTGAAATGGTCCTCACAGATCGCTAGAGATAATAGGTATTGTATTCGAGTATCCTCACATTTGGCAAGAGATGACAACACACTGATTTCTTATTTATAAATAATGAGAATACACACAAGACAATGAGCCAATGACAATGTTTGTCAATAAACATGTTGCACAACTGAGAAAAGTTAACTAAAACAAATACTCCCTAATTAACTAAAATGGCCCCCATTACTTACAATTCTCCACTTTCATTGTGTTCTACACATTGATGTGTAAAATTTAAATGTAATGCCTGGATGGTACAAAATGCATCCCCTTGCTAGCAGCTCCCATGCACACAGATGGAGAAGCTGGGAACGCACCTCCATCATCGGTGTCTCTCTCCCTTTGTGATGTCCCGTTGTCCTCCCTGCTGGCCATGAGTTCTCTCCTCCACTTCACTTCTTTAGCCAGTGGACTATTCCAGGTCTCAATCCCCTGCTCGTTTTCATTAGTGCTTGCTGAAATGATCAATAGACTCTCTGAATGAATGAACAATATCAAATTTCTTTTTTATATTAATTCAAACAACATATAGATTCCAAAAGTAGACGGCTATTGCTAGGCAGAGTATCTGAGTGTAACATATGCAAATTTATACAGGAAGCGTCTATGAGAACAAGGAAATAGCAACAAACTAATAAAGTTTGTGGGGGAGGGATACTTACTAGAGGAATAATGATGAGTCGTTGGTTGGCCCAAATGCATGAATTTGGCACCAGGGAGGAGAAATAGGTTACTGCTAACTCCCCTTGTTAGCTAAACACCATACCATTGTGCCATCCCAGTCCCCAACATTCCTGAAGTAGTAGAAGCACGGGTGGTAAAACAGAATAAACCAAGGTAAAACAATTGTCTCAAGGCAACCGAATAAGGTAAAATAAAACAAACCAAGATCCATGCCAACACGACCAAAATAGAACAAATCATGTTGGCCATCTCCACAGAAGACCGCCAGTAGGAGATGCACAAGCAGATTTGAGCTAATCATTCTGAATTGAAAAAATTTAGAACCAGTCAAATTAAAGCACATCTCTTCAGCCTGAAAGTGTAATCTGACAATAATATATAGTGCCATTGTTAGAAGCTAAGACAAATGTCATCACATAAAAACTTCTATAGTGATCATCCCAACAAAAGATAGCAAAGTTAATCGACATGTAAACCAGCACCAATTGCAAACAAAAAGTCTAAGGTATGTATCTTCTGAATATGATCCGAGGTTTAGCCAAAACACGAAAGCACCTTATGAGTTTTCTAAATCTTAACCAAAATGTGGTCAGCTAAGCATTAATCATGTCTCACAAAAAAAGAAACATAACAATGATATAAGAACCAAACACTTGCATCTCAACAATTAAGCAACACATGGAAGAAAATCTGATAAGGGCATTAACCAACATAGAAAATCCTACCCCTTAATATTTCCTGGACTATTGCAAGAAAGCAGGATAGAAAGAGCACCAGAGGTTGCTCCATATTCCCTGGATTATGTTTTCCATTGCCAGCCAAACAACGTCACGTGCGACACTGCCATTTCAGCCTTGCCTTTACACGCCCCTTGGTTAGTAGAAGGATAAACATACATCATTTCATCTTTGTAAGCTGATAATATTCAGTGTTCGTAAGCTGATAATATTCAGTGTCCCAGGTGCAGCCTAGGAGTATAGTCATAGATTGCAATGCAACTCGAAGAAAATAGAAACAGTGATAACTAATTTTTATATTGAGCAACATGTATCAGATATTCAGATCTTCCTTTTCATTAATAAGAATGACTTGTTCATCTCTCTACGCAACAACATATCGCTCCATTAAAATCTCCCTTAAGATATTTTGGTCATATAGAAATCTCAGTTTACCAAAAATAAATAAATAGCAAGACGTAATCTACTCCTGGTAAGCATTATAATTACTTCCCATTCCCACTGCTAGATGACATGATGGTCAAGGACAAGCTTATGCTACTCCCAATACCACTCTGTATCTCTCTACAATCATTTACACACCTCTCTAACAAATATCCACCAAATTTTTCTTCTTCTGATGCCTCTTCATCTACAGATAAACTCACATTGCATTAGTGCGTAACATATTTGCCTAATTCACAGAAAAAAGAGAGTCAAGGGCAACAGTTCAGTACACCTTTGGCAGGCTCATCCCAATTTTAAATACTTCTACATGCATTAGTGGTATCTTGATATCAACCACCTCAGTGTCCTAGAAATATTTGAACTCACACCCGTCAGGTCAGCTGAAAGGCCAATCAGGAGTATACCTGGCCTCCAGCTCCCCGGAATAGGTCGGCAATAACCAAGAGGCAACTGAACTTGTATGAACATACGTACTTAACCTTTAAATTTGCAGCAATGAATGTCGTCCACAGGTCTCACAATGGTAGAATCTGGCAAGGAACCAAGAAGCTTGTTCTGGGAGCTGAGTAATACCTTTGATGTATAAGAATTCACTGGAAGTGATCAGTAATCATGCTACTGCCTAGAATATACACGGTTGAGCACATTCTCGCTGAAAAACAGAAGACAAAATAATGTCTTCAGATCTGTAATATTGTTACTGTGGTAAGCTGTAAGAGGTGTACTTTACTCCTTGTATCTGTTATACGCATCGATTCCCCACTTCTCATCAGACTCGGTCTCCGTTATCACAATTACTCGCGAGGAGAGTTTGCTGGTCTAAAATCAACGAGCTTGGTTCTAATATTTGCTGGAGACTCATTTGTTTTGTTAGCTTCAACTCCATAAAATCTTCATAATCTTTTAATCTTCAACCGAATTGAGGGGACCTTTCGGCTATGGCCTTCCAGATAATCTGGACAGCATCGTCATGCTAAGATGGGTACTGGTATTTGAAGTGTCCTTCGACCTCCTTCAGTTTGTTCTACATGCTTGTCCACTTTTCTTCACTTGTTCCTTTAATCAGATTTGTCAGAGATCCCTTCTTGACTGCATCTGTGCCATGTCGTATGATGCAGAACTTGGGAGGAGTCAAGGAAATCTTCCAGACGGGAGTTCAATCTCGTCATCGCTGATGATGTGCACATAGTGGCTACCTAAATTTGCGTTCCAGCCTTGCTAGCTCCCCTTACCCGTGGCTGCAGAAAACAGGACAAGAACATTATCAGGGGGCAGACCTCGGCGGTGGGAGGTAAGACCAGACAGAATTTGGGGCGGCCGCGAGTGTTGGATGCGGCCGGTGACAGAGATCTGGGGGCGTACGGGCGGCCGACGGTTTTTAAGGATGCGGCAGCAGAGTTGAGCAGGGCCAACGTCTCCTGCAGCGGCCAACGGTTGCCGCCAGCGCTGCGCCTTCCTCGCAGTCTGCCGACGCCACGAGCGCCTCTTCGTCGAAGCCCACAGTACCGAGATCCACGGTGGTGGTTGGTCCCAGATCGAAGAAGGCGGGTGCAGGGGTGGTTGCATCGGGGATCCTGCCGCCGGCCTCTATGTCTCACATCCGTCGCCGCTGCCTTCGCTCAGAGGAGAGAGAGGGATTCGGGTGGATAATGAGATGTGAACCGCGCAATGATTTCTAACTTTCTAAGGGGCTGAAATGCAAAAAAGGCGACGTACAATCGATGGGCGAAGGATGTTGGACGAAACGGAACGGGAAGCAGTGGAATACGGAACACCTTCGTCCTTTTTAAGTAGTATAGATATAGAGATTCTATAAAATAGAGTGTGGATGGCGGATGACACCCGAGAAGAGAAGATGCCAAAATTGTAGCTTTTGTAAGCTTTGCCGTTAAATGCAAGAATCGTCAGTGCACATTCTAGTCCAGTGACGGTTCATGATTAGGATTTGGGCAAATGTAAAGATTGGCTTGGACTTTAAGAAGTGGAACAGTAGTTAGCACAAAACTATCATGAAATTTATCAAATGGTACCACTTTACGTTTTGGCAACCAAAATCTACCACTTTCCTGCAAGCCCATCGCAATTCGGATAAATCATAGATTTGGAGCTAATTGACAGCGAATCTGACATGCGAGGCCCACTTGTCAGCGCTGAGGTGGCAGAAACAGGGCGTTATTTTGCTGTCTAGGACTAGGTCCCACATGTCAGGATACTTAAAAAACCTAAATATCTCTAAAAAAGAAAATATCTTAAATATCTCTAAAAATAAAAAATAAATCTAAATACCCCCACCTGCTAGAATGACCACCACCTTCTACGCTTCTGGCCACCCTCCCGCCGTTGCCGGCGATCCCTTCTGCGGTGACCCAGCACACCACTGCATGTGTAGTGCACAAGTCGTTGATATAATACTCAAAAAAGTCCTCTTTCGTAAATATCACATCCCTCAGAGTGATACAACAGAAACATTACGGGTCCGCAACTTTACGTGTTTATAGATACCAACCAAAAGTGTACAAAAGCTTCGAGATCATCCTCGATTCATTGAGGAGTTATTTGAAAACCAGTTCAAACTAGCAAATCTAATTAGTAATGGTAGTATAAGGCATAGCACCATTACAAGCGTGAGCAACTTATTTATGAACAGTCGCTAAGCTCCACTAACTATTCTACAATTCTACGCTTAGGTGTCCGGTTCCTCGTCGCTAGTACCGTAAACGATACCGTAGTCAACTCCTTCTACTCCCCTGAAAAGATCCGGCTCCTCATAGTATTGTTCCTCACTATCGCCAGGAAAATCTTCGTTGTCCTCACAATCTAAAGCAATGGTTTTTGAGGATAGATTGAGTACAGCCGTACTCAGCAAGTTCTATGAAATGGTGTATCATGCTAAAACAATAGCTTGCAATAAAAGAAATTCCAAGCATATGCAAGTTTTGGAGAACAGTTTTGTTAGGTGAATCCAAGTTTTAATTTCATAAAAACTATGTTCATCAGTCCTCGCGGGTTGTTAGAACTTTTGCATAGTTCATTTCCATGCGGCGTTCGTAATTCCTTTCCCGGAATAAGGAGTAACATGTCACAATTCTATACACTCTGCAGAGGTGCGCTAATTTGCCCACAAATGTCCTTGGCCCTATTGCCAATATCATAATTCCTTCGGTATGAGGCCAGTCACCAAGTATAGCCGAACCATGCCAAGCACAACCTAATTCCGTAATCCACCCGTTGCAATTAATCTGGACCTCGGTCCGAATCAATCACCCTCTCTGCTAAAAGACATTAACCATTACTCTGTAGCACAGAGCATGGACGTTTACCACGGGGTCCCACCCATTGATTTTCCCTGAAAGGAATCTCAATCCGGCTATGTCTCCGATGATATATGAAACTCTGAAGTAACTTATGATTTGCTTGTCCCATACCAAGTTCTGTGGTCAGCATGATTTACAGCGCTTTGGAATGACTAATAACAGTTGTTATTAAATTCTAGGCATTCTCGGTACAATGGAACGTCCACCGTATGACACTCCGTTCGTACATCTAATCCGTGGTTCCATCATCCACCAATTCACTTGAAAGAAGTATTTTGATGCAATTGGTATGAAATACTACTCAATTGGGTACTTTTGAAAATAATCAACAGATATGAGCAAGAATGAACTTGCCTGACAACTGCAAGATACTGCAGTTCGAAGGTTTTACTTGACCCTGGACCTCAGGTTCTGAAGATTTACCATTGTACAAATAGAAGACAATGTTTTAAAATCCAAATGATTTGAAAAGCTTACTTGCAACAATAGTTTTGATAAACCCTTCCCATGTGTTTGAGTGATTTGTTGTTTGACTTTCTTGTTGATCATATGAATTTTATTTAGAATCTTCATATGAATTTCACTTTATAATTTACATATATCTAAAGAATTCTTTCGTTGTTCACAAGGGATATACTACTTCGTTGTAGAAAGACCCATTGAACTGAAGCACATCATTGATCGAACAACCGGATAAGCTATGAGCCATCGGAAGGATCGCGGATAGCCAGAACTCTGTGAAAAATCTTTCTATGCCGCAATGATGGATATATTGCAAACTCAGAAGAAGTTCCAAGATATTCTTCTTAAGTTTATTTATATACTATTTTGAATATCCTCATATTCAAAATTGTATTCTTTAGTTTAAAATAATAACCTCCAAGAATTTGGAAAGTATTATTCTTGGTTGTTGTTTTCTTTTGGTACTTTATTAATACCCAAGTCATTTATCAAAGACATAATTGAAAGTTTGTTTTCAAAACTCCAGGCAAGTGATAAAACATCATTCAAGAATTTTCTTGATGTTTAAAAGGTATTTTGATAATTGTTTGAATAAGTGTTTAAATTATTCATCTCATTTATCAACAAAATAATGGTTAAAAAAATTATTTCTAACATTTTTATCTAATGACATATATGAGTTACTCATATTTTTAGCTTTCCAAAAATATATTTTTCATAATTTTTTTACTCCTAATTAAAAAGTTATAACAAATTTATAGTCAGGCCCTTGGAATTAAAACAATTCACAGAAAAACTTTAGGTGGGGCCCACCTGTCAGCTCCTTCGGTCAAACCGACTGAACCGGTTCGGTTAGACCGAACCCGCTCACTCTCTCCCTCACCTCTCTCACTCGCGCGATGCCCATGGGCCATGGCGACTGAGTCGCCTTCGCCGTCGCCGGCGTGCTCTGGCCATCTGCGGCCACTCCTAGCCTCGTCGTTGCCACCAAAAGGCTCACCTCTCTCTTCTCTACCTTCTCATCAAAGGATTCAAGCTGGGGTGCTCGATTGCATCCTCACGCATACTCTCTGGATCTGCTGGGGTTTCAATCCAAGGAGTTCGTCGTCACAGATGAGCTTGGCCTCTCCCCTTGGCTAAGTTGGTTCACTCAGCTCCCTATGGTGACCTAGGGTCACTGGCTTGGGCTGCATTGAGGTGCTCTTCCTCGATGACCTAGGCCATGGCTATGGCCACCTCTGCTTCACCTCCAATGGAGCTTGGCTCCATGAACAAGTAAGTACCTCTCTCTCTCTCTTGCTCTATCACTACTCTAGATATCCCCTTCATTTCCCCCAATTTGGGAATTAGGGTTTTGGTACTCTGAAGAATTTCTTCAGTTCATTCATGCTCTAGCTACTGTTAAAATGCCTAGTGGTGTTCTTAGCCATCTAGAAATGCAAGTTTAAGCATGATTTGCTTGCTGTGAGTTTTACACTCTGAACCTTGCACTGTCTCTGACAGTGTTCAGTTCTTACACTGTAGGTTCTGTGATGCTTGCCTATGTTTCTATTGCTCTAGATACTATGTTTGGTCACTGCTAGTACTAGAAATTCTAGTTTGCTTGCTTCAAAACTATGAACTCTGAATTCTCATTCAGTGTTCTGACAGAGATTCAGTTAACATTCATTCATAAATTTGACTTGAGCAAGTGGTAAAGTACATGTAGTAGTACACCAGTTGCATCTCTTAGAGCTTGCAACTATCATTTCCTTCTAAGTATTAACACAAGAATTTTCTGAATCTTAGGATTCAGAGATGTATGTATATGGTTGTTGTCTAGTAAGATTATGAAGCAAGTGATCACTTCCAGTGATTTACACTTCATCTTCTTCCTTGAGCTCACATAGAGAATTTTAATGGCTGTGCTCCATGAGCATGGCATGGCTGTGGTGTTCCTCATTTTCATGGGGTTCACAGTAAGCTTGCCAACTGTGTGTGTATCACTCCCTCTCTGCTAATATTAATCCTAGTAATACAACCTTTAGAGTTTCCAAAGTGTGCTTGATGTAGATGGGCAGTACTTCTCTGCCTTAATGAAGATGAGCTTGACCTTGGCAGTACTTCTCTGCCTGGTCTAGCTTGAGCAACACCTCCTTGCTCTGGTCCTTCTCCTACCTACTAGTGTGCAAGATGTGGTGTGGGCTACTCAACAATGGTGAGCTTGCTCCTTTTCTCACTCCCAGCCTCTGGCTTGGAAGAATCTATAAGCTTTTGCTCTTAACCTTTAGCCTCTGGCCTCAAGGTGTTCTTATGACCTGCTCTGAGAATTTTTGTGAGTGAAATTGTGTGAAAGAAGGGGGTATTTATAGTGTTGGGGATTCACTATGGTGTTGAAACCTATTTGTATGCATTTGGTGACTAAGCTGTTTGGTTACTGTTCTGAATCATCTCTCTAGCTTGGCTTTTTAGCTCAGATGCATGAAAATCATGTATCTGTTAATCATGGTGAATTTTATATTCATTTCTTTAATCAGCTTGCTAAAAATTGTTTCTGTTTGCTCAAATTGTGCTTTTTGAGATGATATCCATCTCTTATTGTTAATATACTGAAGATTTTGGTCTCTAGCTTAGCCTAGCTGCTAATCACTTGCTAATCTTGTTTAGCAAGATCTTGGTCCTTTAATTATTGAATAAATTTCATTGTGTTTGTTTCATCATTGAATCGTGGCTAGGGTGATTTTCTGATGAATTGGTTCATTGCTTGATATTCTCTGTTGGAAATATTCTAGCTGGTAATGTGATATCATATTATGTCATACTTTTGTCTAACGTATTTCCTAGATTTAACTAGGTCATCTAGCTGGCCTACTTGTTTGGTTTACTGCAGCAAGTATCTTGTTTCTAAACTTTAAATTTAATCATATTTATATCCTATTTATTTGGATTTGATCATTACCCTAGCTAATTAAGTTCATAACCAGTTTCTGAACTTAATAACAATGGATTCCGAAAAAAGGTTGGCCCTAGGCCTAACCAACATTTTAAACATAACCAAAAGTTTTTCCTAGTGTCTCTGGTTGCAGGTGAAGAAAAGATGAAGAAGAAGATGGTGAATATCAAGTTAGATAGGTGTAGATTAGGGTTTTCTTCTTTTTCTTTTTATTTTCAGATTTTTGTAATCTGACCACTATGTGGTATGTAAATGTACACATGTATGATTATATTTAATAAAGACTCTTTTTATCTTTCATATGCAAATTGATTTCATATTTTTCGGATTTTTCCATATATTTTTATGAATATTTGAATTAGGCCCTAATTATCCATTTATGATTAAATTTAAATCCAAAATTTGAATTTGGACTCAAACTAATGACTTGAATATCAAAGTGCTTCAATGAAGTTATAAATTTCTTTTGGATGATGTGTGTTGGTTATAATATTTATCCCACATATTTTGCTCAGTTCAAATATTTCAAATTTGAAGTTTGATTCAAATTCTAGAGTTTAAATATGACCTCTAGTCAAACTTCACACTTTGAACCTTAACAAAATAACTTTTTAAAAATCCACCTTTTAGAGGACTGAAATGAAATTCACAAATATAAAACTACCCCTTCCCCGAATCCTATATGTCGGGATGTTACACCCTTCCCGCCTCCGGCGTGCCCCTCCCCGCCGCCGGCATGCCCCTCCCCGCTGCGGCGAGCCCCTCTCTGCCGCTGGCCAGAGTTTGGCCTAAATGCCCGAGCTGAGAAGAGGGTCGGCGTCGGTCGCCCGCGCTGCCCCTGGCGGAGCTCACCCATGCAGCAGCACTGGTGGAAGGTCGCTCGTGCCGCGTCGGCCCTGGCGGATCTCAGCCATGCTGGGCCCTGGTATATCTCGCCCGCGCTAGCCCTTGGCGGAGGTCGCTTGTGCCACCCGGCCGGAGCTCAGTCGCGCCGGCCCTGCTCGGAGGTCACCTGTGTCGGCCCAGATGGAGCTCGGCCAGCACCGGGGAGGGTGGCCGGCGGTGGGGGGCAGCTCGTCGGCGGTGGTAGGAGGGTGGCCGGAGGCAGAGAGGGTTGTGGGGGATATTTAGTTTATTTTTATTTTTAGAGATATTTAGGATTTTTTTTCTTTTAGAGATAATTATGTTTTTTAAGTATCTTGATAGGTGGGACCTAGTCCTAGTCAGTAAAATAAGTTTTTGTTCCTGCCACCTCAGCGCTGACAAATAGGCCCCGCACGTCAGATTCGCTGTCAATAGGCTCCAAATTTATGATTTTCCAAATTGCAATCAACTTGCGGAAAAGTTGTAGATTTTGGTTACCAAATCGTAAAGTGGTACCATTTGGCAAATTTCGCCTGAAATGTGGTAGTTTTATGCTAACTACTCCTTCAACAACAGCAAGGATTGGTGGATAAGGGTCATCCACAAGAGAGATGAAGCAAGTAAAGCCATGGCCTCTAGCCATATTAGTTTTGTGAAAAAATCATAAAAATTGTACGTAACGCTATAGTTTTCCAAAATCATTTAATATCTTCGAACATGCTAGTTGCAGAATAGAAGATGAGGCAGTAATGTGGTGCCTTGCCGGGACAAAGGGGTTGGGTAATGTAAATGTCGCGAGAGTAGATTTGATTTTGTGGCCTTTAGCTAAATTTGGTTTGTAAGACCTCTAATTATCTTTTTTTTTATCAATGATAATGGCAAGTCTTTTGTTTCAATACCCATGCATCTTCAGGGTCATATTCATCCTGTCACTACGCAACAAATATTGCCGAACAAAGTTGCGGTCACACCTTGTATTTTTTTTACAAAAAGATGGTATCATCTAGTCTCTGCGTCCATTGATATACATATGCAGTCATCCTTTAAAAACAAAAACAAAAGTCGGAAGAGATAACTGTTAGCAACTCTCGGGGAATTTTATTACTCGACAATGTTCTATCTCTCTAAAGTAGCGAATTACAGGTAGGAGACATGGATCCGTGATAGGTGGATCGAGTTTACAAGCTAACGGCTTCTGCCGTGTGTCATTCGCCGACTGGTGATTGAGCTGAGTCTCTGCTTAAGTTCTAGGTCTTGAGCCACTCCTGGCTGGCGTACTTGGTGGACGGCATCGGCTTCTCTTGGTGGGCTGGGTTGCTAATGGATCACAGCCCACCTCTTCCTCGTGCTCAGGTGGCAGGGTTGATGTAGGGTCGATGCTGACATTCTCCCTCCTTTGAGAACCAGCTTGTCCTCGAGATGGTGCGCGAGGAAAACGCTGCTTCGGTTCATCAAGGTCCTTCCATGTAGCAGGCGCTTCATCTTGTCCAGACCAGTGAATAAGACCTTGCAGTATGGAACTGGCGACGCTGAAGCACACGAACAGGAACAACAAGGGATGCATTGTCAAGAGGAAGGTCAGGCTGTACCTAGCAGTGCAGGCCCAAGGCAAGCTTCAGCTCAGAGACATGAAAGATAGGATGAATGCGAATGTCTGGAAGTAACTGAAGACGATAGGCTGGTCCACTCATGCGCTCTGTGACTGGAATGGGGCCATAGTACTTGAACATGAGCTTGTGATGTCCCGAGGTGCAACTGAGGATTGTATATATGGATGTAACTTGAGGAAGACAGAGTTATCCACTTGGAAAACATGTTCTGGCCTTTTCTTGTCTGCTAGATTCTTCATTGTGGTGCGGATGTGCTCTAGATGTTGCTGCAGTACAGTTGTCATGAGAGCACGCTCCTAGAACCACGCGGCCAGATCAGGTTTTTTTAGATAAAGAGTATATATATTAATATCGATAAGATACCAATACACCCAGCCTCTGCAACAACGCAGTACCCTAGCCAGATCAGGTACAGGGCATGCATCTGTGGCTGTAAGACCAAATTGGCGCGGGAAGTGGCCATAGATCACCTCGAAGGGTGATTTTCCTTGCAGGGCAGAGTGCATGCTGGTATTATACCAGTACTCAGCAAACGAAAGCCATTGCGCCCTCTTGGCTGGACAGGCATGAACAGTGGAGGTAACCTTCCAGGCGCTGGTTCACTCGTTCATACTAACCATTCATCTGCGGATGATACACGGAACTCATGCGCAATTTGGTGCCAGTGAGCACCGCCATTTCCTTCCAGAAGTGGCTCGTGAAGATGCGGTCACGATCAGTAACCACTGATTTAGGCATGTCATGGAGACGGTGCACATTGTCCATAAAGGCGGCAACGACAGTGGCGACGGTGAAAGGATGCTCAGTCCCACAAAATGAGCATGCCTAGACAGCTTATCAACGATGACCAATACAAAGTTGTATCTACGAGATTTTGGGAGCCCTTTGATAAAGTCCACCGTCACCATCTGCCAGAATTGTTGTGGAACCGACAATGGTTCCAGTAGGCCGGGGTAGCGTGAACGGTCTAGTTTAGCTTGCTGGCAGATGATGCATTCTTGGACGAACTGACGAGTTTGAGCTTTCATGTGCTTTCAACATAAGAGCTTCTTCAGTCTGCTCAGTGTGACTGGCAGTCAAGAGTGGCCACCGACAGGAGAGGAATGAAATGCCTCGATTATCTGTTAAGTGAATTGAGCATCATCAGGAAGCCAAATGTGAGTCTTATATCTGATCAAGCCATCCCTTAGTGTGCAGTCTCTAGTGTTGTCAAGGCGATCGAGTAGCCAATCGAGTCAGTAAATCATTAGCTTCAGGGTGGCGGTGGTAAAGTTCTTTGATGTCGTTTAGCCACGCAGGTTGCAAACTAGAAATTGCAGCTAGGTGGATTCAGGTAATGGACGACGAGAGAGGGCATCATGTTCACCTCATCTTCGGGGAAAATATGTGGGGCTAACAGGTGGGCCCCATGTTCACCTCATCTTCTCTAGCAAGTGTGATGCCAACTCGTCCCACCTATCAGAACTGTAGTTAGAGCTGCGTCAAACAAATATTAGTGTGATTTGTAACGCTCTGCCTCAGAATTGGTAGATTTGTGAAAAAAATACCTTAACTGGTACTGACCTATGAAATCAGCCCCAGATATGGTAGTTTTTGTAATTTACTCAACTGTATGATCGGCATACTGATATGTCTCAATTCTCAAACGTATCTATAATTTTTGATGCTCCATGCTTGTTTATGCACCATTTGCTTTGTGTTTTGTTATACTTCGTGGCGTTTGTATGCATTTTCTAGAACTAACCTATTAACGAGATGCCACAGTGCCAGTTTCCTGTTTTCTGCAGTTTTTATGTTTCAGAAAAGTTACACAGAAAATATTCTCGGAATTGGACGAAACAAAAGCCGAAGTTCCTATTTTTCCCGATACGAGATGGAGTCCAAAGCAGTGACAGAGGGGGGCCAGAGGGCAGCCACACCCCCCCCCCCCCCACAGCGTGGGTCACCCCCCGGCCGCGCTGGGGCCTGGTGTGGGCCCCTGGTCCACCTCCTGATATCGCCCTTCCGCCTATATATTCTTCTCGACGAGAAAACCCTAAGCGCCCGGTTAATTTTCCAGAAAACATACTGCAAGCCGCCGCCGTCGTCGACGCGAGATCGGGAGGGTCCAGAAGCTCTTCCCGACACCCTGCCGGAGAAGGGAATCACCACCGGAGGCCTTCTTCATCACCATGCCTGCCTCCGGAGTAATGTGTGAGTAGTCTACCTTGGACTACGAGTCTATAGCAGTAGCTAGATGGATGTCTTCTCCTCCATGTGCTTCATGTTTAGATCTTGTGAGCTGCTTATCATGATCAAGATCATCGTTATGTAATTCTACATGTTGTGTTTGTTGGGATCCGATGAATATTGAGTACTATGTCAAGTTGATTTATTGATTTATCATCTCTATGTTGTTTATGATCTTGCATGCTCTCTGTTGCTAGTAGATATTTTGGCCGAGTAGATGCTAGTGACTCCAAGAGGGAGTATTTATGCTCGATAGTGGGTTCATGCCTCTGGTAACTTGGGGGAGTGACAACAACCTCTAAAGTTGTAGATGTGCTGTTGCTACTAGGGAGAAAACAACAATCTTGTGTTCAAGGACATTTGTATTATTTATATTACACACTTTGCTTAAGGCGATAATCTGTTGCTTGCAACTTAATACCCAACGGTTGTTCGGATAATATTCGGCGGGTGGATTATTAGTCATAGATGCAGTTGGATTACGGTCTATATATTATGTTGTAATGCCCAAGTGAATCTCATAGTGGTCCTCATGACATGTACATGCATTTGTTTGCATTCTTTATTCTTGCAATAGCCCAACTATAATTTGTTTACCCAGCATGTTATTTATCTTATGGAGAGACACCTCTAGTGAACTGTGGACCCTTGTCCATTCTTTTACATTCATATTACCGTTTACTACTTACTCACATTATTTACTTTCTAGCAAACTACTATCTTTTACCACACGATACGTTTAATCCTTTGTTTACAGCAAACTGGTGAGATTGACAACCTCACTGCAAGTTGGGGCAAAGTACTTTGGTTGTGTTGTGTGCAGGTTCCACGTTGCTGCTGGTGCAAAGCTACGCCCCAGATAAGGCGCCATATATAAATTGTCTGGAGCTGTCGCCAAGCCAGCGAGCATCAACCTTCAAAAGTTGGTTCTTTCTCCTACTGGTGAGATAAACCTCGGTTTCATACTAAGGGAAGACTTATTGTTGTGCTCATCATACCTTCCTCTTAGGGTTCCCAACTGGGTGTCTAACAAGCACTATCACATACATAAAAAACAACTACAGGTCTATAGGTGTAGTAACAATAATGTGAGGTTTATGATTGAACGTCAAATGTGTGTACTAGATTAAGAGTGCCACAAACTTTGCATAGCCTTAGGATCTTTCCGGGTGCAAGATTTTTCTTGGTTGATTCTACAAATAGAGTATGGACGGCACATAGGCTCGAGATGAGAGAATGATAAAATTATGTCCTTTGTAATCTTTGCAACTAAGTGCAAGAATCAGTCGTGCACCTTCTACTCCATTGTCAGTTCACTATTAGGGTTTGTGCAAATTTAAAAGATTTGCTTGAACTTCAAGAGGTGGAACCCCGGAATTGTCATGTCTTCCACAATGTCAAGGATTGGTGAATTAGGGTCATACACAAGAGAGGTGAAACAAGAAAAGCCATGGCATCTTTTAGCCATGTTAGTTTTGGGGGAAATTCAGAAAGAACGAAATGCTAGAGTTTTCCAAAACTATTCAATATCTTCAAACATGCTAGTTGCAAAAATCAAAGATGATGCAGTGATGTGATGCCTTGCCGGGGCCAAGGCATTGAGTAATATAATGTCGCGAGAGTAGTTTTGTTTTTCTGGCATTTGGCCAAATTTTGTTTATAAGGCCATGCACTACGTGGGTTTGACTTAAAGGAATATGTGTCAGATTTAGGAACCGGCTAATTTTCCTTGCAATGTGATGAATCGGTTGTGGGCCTCATAGTTAAATAAACAACTACTCCCTCCAATCGGAAATAACTGTCGGCGACTTAGTACAAACTTTGTACTAAGCTAGTACAAAATCACCGACGGTTATTTCTGATTGGAGGGAGTAGCACTTTTCTACTACTACTTTTAGCCTTCCTCACACACGGTTGTGTCACAGGAGCCCACTTTTGCATTTAAAAAATTGAACCATCAAGTTGAGTCGTCTTGTCTTGTCAAGTGTTTTAAACTGATGCTCTACTATGTGTAGAGTCGACTCATCGGAGCTTATGGTTCGCTTTTGCTCCACATAGTTGATGGTCTAAGACCTCTAATTATCTTCCTTTATCAATTAAAATGGCAAGTATTTTACATTATTTGAGTATAAAAAACATTGCACAACTTAGACCGCTAGAAGAACCAGTGCATCTTCTGGGTCATATTCGTCTCGTCACTATGCAATGGCAAATTTTGTTGAACAAAGCTACGGTCACACCTTGCATTTTTTTTTTACAAAAAGATGATATCATCCGATCTCTGTGTCCATTGAGGCATATGCAGACATCCTACTTAAAAAGTTAGCAGCCTGCTTCCCCTCTGGCCGCCTCCAACCCTAGCCCCCTACTACACCCTCCCCTTCCAACCGCCGCTGCTGGTGGCGGCGCCGGGCGAAGCCCCGGTGGCGTGGTGGCAGTGGGGGCTCTTCTCTTGCTGAAACGGGTAGCGTTCGGCTTGGATTCTTCTAGGGTTTGGGGGGACATCATCGAGATGGTGGAGGCGGCGTCGCGTCGGAATAAGGGTGCTGGAGCTCGATCTCCATCTCGGCGAGGCCACTTGTGGTGGAGCCAGCGAGCTACTGGCCTGGTATCCTCCTAGATCTGCGGATTGGGGGACGGTGGTCTCTCTGGGCGCGGTCGTCTTTCGACCCTGCCGTGGAGTTTGTGGAGTCTATTCAGGAGTCGAAGGAGTGTTGATGTTGTTGTCTTCCCCTCGGCCGGCCGTGGTGGCGATGGAGAGGAAGGGGATGGCACCACCGTCTTCCTTGTTAGGGTTGTTTGTGTTCTTCTAGTGGTGTGCGGCTGTCGCATCTTGCAGTTTCTTCCGGCCGGCCTTGGTGGCAAGGGGAGGAGGCGGCTCAACGCGTCGACGCCTAAACCTACCAGATGGTGGTGCGTTCTGCTGGTGGTTTAGGTCTACTGCTCGGGGATCTTCGTTTCGAGGTGCTGCTTGCTCTTCCCCATCTCCTGCCTGCCCGATGGTCTGGAAAAGATTTTTAGCTCTCATCCCCCGGGGTGGGCACTCCTTTGGTGTTCAAAGTGTGGCGACGGTGGCGGCGGTGATACGATGGTTGATACGTCTCAAACGTATCTATAATTTTTGATGCTCCATGCTTGTTCTTACACCATTTGCTTAGTGTTTTGTTACACTTCGTGGTGTTTTTATGCATTTTCCGGAACTAACCTATTAACAAGATGCCACAGTGCCAGTTCCCTGTTTTCTGCTGTTTTTGTGTTTCAGACAAGTTACACATGAAATATTCTCGGAATTGAACGAAACAAAAGCCGAACATCCAGAAATTTACCGAAGCTTCTAGAAGTCCGAAGAGGAGACGAAGAGGAGCCACGGGCCGGCCACACAACAGGGTGGCGCCGCCCAGCCCCTGGTCGCGCCCCCTATGTGTGTGACCGCCATGGTCCACTTCTGACGCTGCCCCTTCGCCTATAAAGACCCCCCGACGGGAAAAACCTAAGTACCCGATCAATTTTCCAGAAACACATCGCGATCCGCCGTCTTCATCGACCCGAGATCGAGAGGGTCCAGAAGCTCTTCCCGGCACCCTGCCGGAGAGGGGAATCACCACCGGAGGTCTTCTTCATTGCCATGCTTGCCTCCGGCGCGATGAGTGAGTAGTCTACCTTGGACTATGGGTCCATAGCAGTAGCTAGATGGTTGTCTTCTCCACCATGTGCTTCCTGTTTAGATGTCGTGAGCTGCCTTATATGATCGAGATCACCATTATGTAATTCTACATGTTGTGTTTGTTGGGATCCGATGAATATTGGTGTTATGATTGAGTTGATGTGCTGAATATTATCTCTATGTTGTTTATGATCTTGCATGCTCTCCGTTGTTAGTAGCTATCTTGGCCAAGTAGATACTAGTGACTCCAAGAGGGGGTATTTATGCTCGATAGTTGGGTTCATGCCTCTATTTAATCTGGGGGAGTGATAGAAACCTCTAAGGTTGTAGATGTGTTGTTGCCACTAGGGAGAAAACAACATTCTTATGTCCAAGGACATATGCTTTGTTTACATTACACAGTTTGCTTAATGCAGTTATCTGTTGTTCGCAACTTAATATTCATGGGGTCCTCGGATGATTCCCCGTGGGTGGATTATTAGTCATAGATGCAGTTGGATGGCGGTCTATGTATCTTGTTGTAATGCCCAGAGTAAATCTCATAGTGATCCTCTTGACATATGCACGTTATCTTTATTCTATCAATTGCCCAACTGTCATTTGTTTACCCAGCATGTTGTTATTTATCTTATGGAGAGACACCACTAGTGAACTATGGACCCCGGTCCAATTTCCTTTACATTGCTATTACCTGTTTACTTTACTCGCATTGTTTACTTTCTCACATACTACTATTGCTTTCCACTCGATACGCTCATACCTTTGTTTACAGCAAACCGGTGAGATTGACAACCTCATCGTAAGTTGGGAGCAAAGTTCTTGGTTGTGTTGTGTGCAGGTTCCGCGTTGCTACTAGTTGAAGACGCGCTAACAAGTGTCGTAAACGGCGCCCTTGTTGGAGTGTCACTAAGCTAGCAAGCATCACCTTCTGGAGTTTGGCTTTTTCCTACTGGATTGATATACCTTGGTTTCATAACTGAGGGAAAACTAGCTGTTGTGCTCATCACACCTTCTCTTGGGGTTCCCAACTGGCCGGTCATTTACATCATCAACACCGCGCCACCAACAAGTTTTCTAGCGCCGTTGCCGAGGAAAAAGAAGACTTCTGCAAGGGGAGTTTTGCATGCACATCCTTTACTTTGTTTTAAGTTTTGCTTTACTTTATTTTTGCTTGCATCGCTTTTATCAAAAACATAAAAAAAATAGTTTCCTATTAGGTGCTTTTACTTGTCTGCTTTTAGCTTTGCTAGAATGGGTACTCATGAGAACACCAAGTTGTGTGATTTTACTATCACTAATAATAGTGATTTTATCTGCACTCCGATTGCGCCACCTACTCCTGCTGCTGATTTTTATGAGATTAAGCCTGTTTTATTGAACCTTGTTATGAAAGAGCAATTTTCTAGTGCTAGTACTGATGATGTTGCAGCTCATCTCAACAATTTTGTTGAGCTATGTGAGATGCAGAAATATAAGGATGTAGAGAGTGATATTATTAAGCTTAAGTTGTTTCCTTTTTCTTTGAGAGGAAAAGCTAAGGATTGGTTGCTGTCTTTGCCTAAAAATAGTATTGATTCATGGGCCAAGTGTAAGGATGCTTTTATTGGAAGATACTATCCTCCTGCTAAGATTATAGCTTTGCGTAGCAATATTATGAAGTTTAGCCAGTTTGATAATGAACATGTTGCTCAGGCTTGGGAAAGAATGAAATCTATGATAAAGAATTGCCCTACTCATGGACTGACTACTTGGATGATTGTCCAAACTTTTTATGCAGGACTGAATTTTTGTTCAAGGAACCTATTGGATTCAGCTGCTGGAGGCACTTTTATGTCCCTTACCATGGGCACCGCAACCAAGCTTCTTGACAACATGATGGTAAATTATTCTGAATGGCACACCGAGAGAGCTCCACAAGGTAAGAAAGTAAATTCTGTTGAGAAAACCTCTTCCTTGAGTGATAAAATTGATGCTATTATGTTTATGCTTTCTAATGATAGGACTCATGTAGATCCTAATAATGTTCCTTTGGCCTCTTTGGTTGCTCAAGAAGAGCATGTTGATGTAAACTTCATTAGAAATAATAATTTCAACAACAATGCTTATAGGAACAATTTTGCTAGTAAAAATTATAGGCAGTATCCTTCTACCAATAGTAATGGTTATGGTAACTCTTATGGTAATTCCTCCAACAACACTAGGGCCACGCCCCCTGAGCTTGAAGTCATGCTCAAGGACTTTATTGGTAAGCAAACTGCTTTTAACAAGTCTGTTGAGGAAAAGTTAGGCAAAATTAATATTCTTGCTTCTAAAGTTGATAGCCTTGCTCTTGATGTTGAACTTCTGAAACTAAAAGTGTTGCCTAATGAGGTGAAAGAGAACAATACTTTTGCTACTGCTAATGCTATCCAAGTTAGAATTGATGAAAATGTTAGGATGTTAGCAGAATTGCATGCCAGGTGGGAAAGAGAAGATGAGATGGCTAGAAAGATGAAGGTATGTACCATTACTACCTCTAATGATGTTGTTCCAAATGCTAGCAATCCTCTTACTTTGATTGGTGTAGAGAAAACTCCTACTCCTTGTTTTAAAAAGCCTAAAACAGCAAAAACTTTTTCTCAAAAGAGTGCTGAAATTTTTTGGAGTGTAGGAGATGACATCTCTATTTCTTTTAATAATTTTGATGTTGATGGCTGCAATATATCTAAAGTTATTTTGTTCTTGCAAAAGCTTGCTTTGACTCCTAATGCTAGTCCTATAAATGTTGCAAAAGCTTCTATTCCTAAGAAGTTAGAAGATGGTTGGGAACCCATCATTGATATGCATGTTAATGGTTTTGATTGCCATGCTTTATGTGATCTAGGTGCTAGTATTTCTATTATGCCTAGAAAAATTTATGACATGCTTGATTTACCACCTCTTGAAAAGTGTTATTATGATGTTCCTATTGCTGATGTTGCTAAGAAGAAACCTTTGGGAAGGATTAATGATGTTCTTATTATGGTTAACAATAACCTTGTTCCCGTTGATTTTCTTGTTATGGATGTTGAATGCAATGCTTCATGTCCTATTATTTTGGGAAGACCCTTTCTTTGAACTATAGGTGCCATCATTGATATAAGGGAAGGCACCATCAAATATCAATTCCCACTCAAGAAAGGTATGGAACACTTCCCTAGAAAGAGAAAGAAATTACTTTTTGACTCTATTCTTAGAGCAAATTATGAACTTGATGCTTCATCGCTTGATATTACTTGATTCGCACTTTCTGCGCCTAGCTCAAAGGCGTTAAAGAAAAGCACTCTTGGGAGATAACCCATTGTTTTACTTTCAGTTCTTTTTCTTTTATTTGAGTCTTGGAAGTTATTACTACTGTAATAACCTCTCCTTATCCTTTTTATTTCGTTGTTGTGCCAAGAGAAGCCTCTAATTTGAGTGAGGTAAGATTTGGGGATGTTGCTGTCCTGAAACAGATTTCGGTGCTGCACCGTAAAAATTCGTGAAAATTCTAAGAATATCTTTTTGACCTGTGATTACTTGTGCATATGCCACAGGTTATATCCAAACTTTCATTAGTTATACACTTTTGATTTGAGCAACAGAAAACCCTCGAAAAATTCGACCTTTGTCAGCTATTCTGTTTTGACAGATTTTTGCCACTATTTGTGTTTGCCTCTCGATCGCTTTCTTTTTTCGTTCTTTTGATCACGGAACTTTTGGGGAAGTTGCTACAGTAGTATATGCTTTATATGTGGTGGTTTTGAGTTGAAACCTGAAGCAAAAAGGGGTTGATTCAATATTATGCTTACACTAATGTTGCTAATAGAATTGTGTTTAGTTTTGTATGAAGGAAGTTTTCAAGTGTAGGGATTGGAGAATGATGAGATGAGTTGAAGAATGGACAAAAGCTCAAGCTTGGGGATGCCCACACACCCCAAGAAATATCCAAGAGGTACAAGTGTCAAAGCTTGGGGATGCCCCCGAGGCACCCCTTATTCATCGGCAAAAAATTAGGTCACCTTTCAACACACTATATTTTTATTGCTTCATGCACTATGTGTTTTTCTTGGAGCGTCTTGTCTTTAGTTTTCAGTTTTGTTTTGTTTTGTTTGCTGCAATAAATGATTGGACCCCAACAAATTTCTTTTGAAGAAGTTGCCTTGCTTTTCATTTGCCAAGAACACTCCGTTTTTCACTCTTATCGTTCGACGAGTGTTCTCTTTTTCTAGAACTGCATTTAGATTTCATTTTTCGCCTTGATTTTTGTTCAGATCTTGCTATATCTTTGCATCAAGGTGTATTTTGACCTCTGGTCCATGTTGGTTTTCATCAAAAGAGTTTTTAAAAAAAGTTCGAATGGTGTTGGAAAAGAGAAAAAAAAATCATGCAAAGAAGTGGTACAAAAAGGAGCTTATTTAGACTGCGGCTTAGGCTTTTGCATGTCGTGCTTGATGTATTTTTGATAGTATCCTTAGTGGTTTTGCTGTAGTATGACTTGTCTCAAATGACTGAGATTGCTTAATGAGCCTTTGAAAAAATCATGCGTTGTTTTTATTATTTGGAAGCATTATTTTGGTTTTCTCCTTGATGCTTTATTTGGGTTGACTTGGCGCATGCTCACACATGTTAGACTCATACAAAGTCGCCATAAGCCTCTATGATCATTTAGTTTTTGACTTTTGATGCCATCTTATGCTTCTTTTAATGTTTCTTTGTCGCTTTGCAAGATTATGGCCGTTATTGCTCTCTTAGTTGGTCGCTCCCAGTCTTTTGCTGGCCCTCATTTTGTACTGAGTATGAGCTCTACTCGTGCATCCAACTCCCAAAAACCAAGTTGTTCCAATGTGTCCACCATACATACCTATTAGCAATTTGCTATTCCAAAGTACATTTGACTTGGTTTTATCTATCCTTCAAATTAAACTCTTTTTGGTGTTATGCGAAAATTGGTCAGTAAAGCTCTCACGAACCTGATGGCACACTTTACTTTTCTCGTTCTTAAAAATTTGACATTGTGGCTCTCTTATGTTGAGTTGTTATGCTTGCAAGTTGTAAGTTGGAAATTAGCCTAGCCATGCCGTCATGGGGCAAGCTTTCAACATTGCACTTCTTATTTGAGTTGATATCGTGATCTTTTGTTTATGGATACTCGCGATGTGAAATAATTTGGGAATCTTGCGGGATCATGGAGTTTGTATATGTGTTAGAGAAATGCCTAGGCCGCTAATCTAAGCCATGCATAATTCATGGTGGAAATTTAGAGCATGCCCATTGACGAGGGGTTAACTCGACAAATGTCCTAGATGAAGGACTTAGGATCGGGGAGATAGGGCGTCGGATGAACTTGAAGGTAAATTCAGTCAAACAAGGTGGCTATGAAAGTAAACGTGGGTGTAAAACCTGGCTTGCTTTCAATCTGTCCCACACCATCCCCTCCTAGCCCCTATATATAGGTGGCCAGGTCTCGAGGATCGGGTGGGATCCGATACAGATTACAATATTGACATACGACATGAACTCGTATTTCGACTAGTATTACAATTGGGCCTAGCTTAACGGGCCTCAGGGGTACTCAACTGACGGGCTCTATTATTTATACCCTTGTCAGTAGCCCCCGAGATTCTACCAGAATTGCAGATTCGGGTTGAATCTCAGATCTTCAATTCTTCAACTTGATCAATACTTGACTTCTTCAAATCTTCAAATCTTCGACTTGGTCTTTCGACTTTTATTATAATATCTCGCAAGGGGATTTGATGAACAAGCCTGCCAACTCTGACGGATCAAGAGGCCAGTTAACTGCCGGAACAGATACTTGCCACCTACTTCAAATTCAATCCCCTTGGATTTGAACTCGGGAAACCGGTCAAACCCATTCTTTTGCCGCGTTTAGGACTTACAAAGAATGAGTCCCAGTGGTTCTCAGGGTACCCAGTGCGTGCACCAGGATTTTTCTTCGCGTCGCAGACACGGATACATACCAGCAGAGCGCATCTATGTGCGTATACCGGGCCACACAGGACGGATCCTGGGGTCTTACCTTCATGATATATTTCAACCACAGCATTCAAGTTTTGTCGCGATGACACAACTCGAGAATTATGCTTTGCAGCCTTGTTTGACTGATTCAATATATATAATTTTTCGAGTTATCCTTTTTAACTTTCATGCATATCTCCCGATGGGAGTAATCGATGTCTATTTTGTTGACAATGTAGCCAAAGTTCCTTGCTGAAGAGATGCAACCAATTATGTCTATCAATTTGCTCTTTATTACCAGCTTCGACTCGCCTCCTTTTTGTCGACTTCTTTCTATCGGGTGTGCGACAGTGCTCCCGATGGGAGTAGCCCCCGAGGCTATAGCCAAAATTTTCGGGTATAGGCTCAAGAAAATTGATAAACTCGTTCCTTATACTTCTTCTCGCGTCATTTGTCGACTTTATGCGCCTTTGCAATGGATTTCTCCCCTTCTTATGCCGCAAGCCCCCAAGTTGAAGATGAGGTGAACTTGTGCTTCTTGACAGATATTCTCTTATTTCCTACTCTCTTCTCCTCTTTTTTTTACGCATCTTTTCTTTGATACGGTAATTCCTCTTTACTATTTGCACTATAAAAACCCAGAAATATACTTTGGGCCTTGCCGCTCCAGAGGCCCATTAGTACGTGCTTATAAATAAGGCACACTTGGCCAGGGTAAAAACCCTAATTCCTTCATTAGTGCCTTTCTCCGCCGCATCGTCTTCTTCTTCCTCACCCCGTCTAGGGTTTTTTGTCCCTTGCACTTGTCTCCATGGCCGATGCAAGTGAATCTCGCTTGAACATCGGCGCCCCGGTGGAGAAACGGGGCCGCGGTCGTCCTCGCGGTAGTAAGAACAAGACTACCGCCGTAGCTGCGGTAGGATCATCTTCTGCCCTGGTAAAGCGATGCCTGGCCGTCCGGCCGGGAGCAAGAACAAACCCAAGGTGCCATCTGCTGTACCAGGTCCAAGTGCTCCTTCCACTGATGCTTCTCATTCTTCCCCCAGAATCTATTCTTTCTTTTGCATCGCCAACGCGCAGTGCCGCGAAATTTAGCGTCTTCCATCGAAATTCACCAAGTTCATGGATGGTTGAGAACTGCGGGAAGCGGTTCTTCGTGAACACTCTGGTGGAGGAACTCCATACGAAGTGGAGGTGTGGTACGATGGCACCGGTGAGCAATTCCTCAAGGGCGGCTGGTCGCGATTTGTGGAGGACCACGACCTCCATCAGGGGTTTTTCATGACCTTTGATTTCCATGTTGGCACGTCGAAGTTCGACGTGAGAATCTACGACGGCACCCAGTGCCAGAAGGAGTATGAAGCCGAAGTATAGCTTCACTTAGTTTGCTTCTTTATGTAATCTCCTTTCCCAGTTGTTCTTCCTCGTGCTATCTGTAATAAATATTCGTATCTGGATTATGTGTTTATTAATAGACCATGGGAACAAATCATGGTTCCGAGGCGTGTGCATTAATATTTTATCGGGTTCTTTTGAACCATTTATGTCGTAGACGAAATATCGGGTTGCAATCAACCTTCTAGTATGCCGCAGATAGTCACAAATCTCGATAACTAGTTAATATTATTTCGTACGACTCGCGGATCTGAGCCCCCGAGCGTAAAGTAAAATATTTACACATATTGTCAATTTGACCCAATGAACCCGACCTATGGCCTCATGTTCTGGATTCAGAGGGTCAAGACTCGAAAAACTCTTTTGTCGCCTTATATCACTTATGCGTAGAACCGTCGTAGCTGCTCTGCATTCCACGGGTTACTCTCGTCCTTCCCCGTTTTCTTGTCTCGTAATCGATAAGCTCCTCCTGGTATCACTTCTGTGACTATGTAAGGTCCCACCCATGGGGACTCGAGTTTTCCATGACTGTCTTGTTTGAGTCGCAGAACTAGATCTCCCACCACGAAGGATCATGGGCGAACTTGACTACTGTGGTAGTTTCACAAATTTTGCTGATATTGAGTAGCTCTAGCGAGCGCTACATCTCTTGCTTCGTTAAGTGCATCGACATCATCCTGAAGTGCTTCTATAGAAGTTGTCTCATCATATGCTGCGATTCTTGGAGCTTCATGAGTTATTTCAACTGGGAGCACGGCTTCTGCGCCATGGACCAGAAAAAAGGGGGTTTCTTGAGTAGCTGCGTTAGGTGTAGTTCATAGACTCCAAAGTACGGAAGATAGTTCATCTACCCAAGCGTGTGATGTCTACGCACGCGTCTGTTCTTGTAGACAGTGTTGGGCCTCCAAGTGCAGAGGTTTGTAGTCAACATGGTGTAAGCATGCGCCAAGTCAACCCAAATAAAGCATCAAAGGAGAAAACCAAATAAATGCTTCCATATAACAAAAACAACGCATGATTTTTTCAAAGGCTCATTAAGCAATCTCAGTTATTTGAGACAAGTCATGCTACAGCAAAACCACTAAGCATACTATCAAAAATACATCAAGCATGACATGCAAAAGCCTAGGCCGCAGTCTACACAAGCTCCTTTTGTACCACTTTTTTGCATAAAGCTTTTTCTCTTTTCCAACACCATTCAAACTTTTTTAAAGACACCTCTTTTGATGAAAACCAATAAATATCAGAGGCAAAAATACACCTTGATGAAAAGATATGACAAGGTCTAAACGCAAATCAAGGCGAAAACGAAAACCAAAAGCAGTAGCGGAAAAAGAGAACACTCGTTGAAACAATAAGAGTGAAAAACGGAGTGTTCTTGGCAAATAAAAAGCGAAATAAGTCTCTCTCCAAAAAAACATGATGTGATCAAACCGTTTATTGCAGCAAACTAAACTAAACTAATACTAAAAACAAAAACAACTGACGCTCCAAGAAAAACGCATAGTGCATGAAGCAATAAAAATATAGTGTCTTGAAAGGTGACCTGATTTTTGCCGATGAAGAAGGGGGTGCCTCGGGGGCATCCCCAAGCTTTGACGCTTGTACTTCTTGGATATTTCTTGGGGTGATGCATGGGCATCCCCAAGGTTGAGCTTTTGTCCATTCTTCAGCTCATCTCATCATTCTCCAATCCCTACACTTGAAAACTTCCTTCATACAAAACTAAACACAATTCTATTAGCAACATTAGTATAAGCATAACATAGAATCACCCCTTTTTGCTTCAGGTTTCAACTCAAAACCACCACATATAAAGTATATACTACTGTAGCAACTTCCCCAAAAGTTCCATAATCAAAAGAACTCAAAAATAAAGCGATCGAGCGGCAAACACAAATATTGGCAGAAATCTGTCAGAACAGAACAGCTGACAAAGGTCGGATTTTTGAGGGGGTTTCTGTTGCTCAAATCAAAAAGTGTTCAACTAACGAAAGTTTGGATATAACCTGGGGCATATGCACAAGAAATCGTAGGTCCAAAAGATATACAGAGAATTTATACGAATTTTTACGGTGCAGCACCAAAAACTGTTTCAGGACAGCAACATCCCCAAATCTTACTTCACTCAAATTAGAGGCTTCTCTTGGCACAACAACAAAATAAAAAGGATAAGGAGCGGTTATTACAGTAGTAATAACTTCCAAGACTCAAATAAAAGAAAAAGTACTGAAAATAAACAATGGGTTATCTCCCAAGAGTGTTTTTCTTTAACGCCTTTGAGCTAGGCGCAGTAATTTGCAAAGATGCTCATGTGGGCGCCATATAAGAGCTTGAGGCAAATGCGCCATATAGGAACTTAAAGCAATAGAGAGCATCAAAAAGCAGATATAAAAGACATTTAAATCTAAACCACTTCCTATGCATAGGAATCTTGTAAGAAAATAAATCAACGAGGCACATAGTAGCAAGCATGGATAGATAAAACAAGTGCCACTTCAAGATTTGCAACATAAAGAGGGGAAACTTAATATTGTTGAGATCCATCAAACCATGTTTCCCTCTCTCATAATAACTTTCAGTAGCATCATGAATAGAACTAACAATATAACTATCACATAAAGCATCCCTATCATGAGCCACATGCATAAAAGAATTAATACTCACCACAGGAACAATAGTAGTAGGAGCAGATTCAACAGAATAATTATTCTCATCACCATAATCATCATAAATAGGAGGCATATTGTAATCATAACTAATTTTATCCTCAAAAGTAGGTGAACTGAAAATATTATACCCATCATCATAGCCATCATAAACTAGAGTTTTAGTATCATCACAAGCTAGAGAACAACTATTTCGCAAAGCATATTCTTCAAACATATCATCATAAGAAGGAACATCACATATGGGAGATAAAATATCATCAGAGCAAATTTTCTCCACTAAAGCTGGGGAACTAAAAATATCATGCTTAACAAAACCAGCTTCCCCAAGCTTAGACTTTTCTATAGCATTAGCAACAACGGTGTTCAAAGCATTCATACTAACAACACTATTAGCATGCAAATTAAGCTCCAAAGGTTTTTCAATTTTCTCTTCAAACACTTCATATCTAAACTCAGGAAAAAGACTAGAGAACTCTTTGTTTTCAATTAAGCCTAACTAGTGAAAATAAAAACAAGAAACAAAAAGATGTAATTGTAGAATCTAAAGAAAATAACTCCGAGCACTCACACAGGAGGATGCGAGTACCTTTTACCTTACCTCCCCGGCAACGGCGCCAGAAAAGAGCTTGATGTCTATGCACGCGTCTGTTCTTGTAGATAGTGTTGGGCCTCCAAGTGCAGAGGTTTGTAGAACAGCAGCAAGTTTCCCTTAAGTGGATCACCCAAGGTTTATCGAGCTCAGGGAGGAAGAGGTCAAAGCTATCCCTCTCAAGCAACCCTTCAATTATGATACAGAAAGTCTCTTGTGTCCCCAACACACCCAATACACTTGTCAGATATATAGGTGCACTAGTTCGGCGAAGAGATAGTGAAATACAAGTAGTAGTGATGATTATAAGTAGTAACTGTGATATGAAATAAATATCGCTGCTAGCAAACATGTAACAAAACAGTAAGTAAACGGTGTGCAATGCTTGGAAACAAGGCCTAGGGATCATACTTTCACTAGTGGACACACTCCCAACAAATATAACATGATTGAACAAATAAACAACTTCTCTTCACTATGGTACTCTGAATTACTCTCCTATTAAACAACACTAATCATTGCGTAGGGCTACGAAGCACTCCTCAAAGTTCATCAAGTACTTGACAAACACCACTCATAGAGATATCCAAATCAAATCACAACTCAAGATAGATATTATTGCAACTTAGACCAAGTACTAACACGGTGCACACACTGTCAACATTACACCATGAAAGGGGGAATAGATCACTTCAATACTATCATAGCGATAATTATTCTCATAATCCATAAGAGATCACAATCGTAGCCTAGACCAAGTACCACCACGATGCACGCACTATCACCATTACACCATGGCAGGAGGAATAGATTACTTTAATAACATCACTAGAGTACACATAATATCTGAATAATAACATCTACTTGTTCAACATGATACAAAGCTCACGATCAAATAAAGATCACATCATGGGAGAGAAAGGTGAACCACATAGCTACCGGTAGAGCCCTTAGCCCTGGGGATGAACTACTCCCTCCTCATCATAGGAGACAGCAAGGTTGATGGAGATGGCGGTGAGGTCGATGGAGACGGCGGAGATGGCGATGGAGACCGATGGAGATGGCTCCGGGGGCACTTCCCCATCCTGGCTGGGTGCCGGAACAGAGACTTCTGTCCCCCGAAATTCGTCGGTGGCGGCGGAGCTACGGAACTCTTTCTGGAAAATTGCCGATTCCTTTAGGGTTTTCCGTCCCGAGGCTTTATATAGGCGAAGGGGTGTCGTCAGAGGGCAGCCAGGGGCTCCTCACACCAGGGTGGTGCGGTCAGGGCCTGGGCCGCGCCACCTATGTGTGAGGGCGGCCTCTGGCCCCCCTCCGGCTCTCTTTCGGTCTTCGGGAAGCTTCCGGGAAAAATAAGACTTCTGGCTTTTGTTTCGTCCAATTCTGAGAATATTTCCTGTGTAGCTTTTCTGAACACACAAAAATAGCAGAAAATAGGGAACTGGCACTGTGGCATATTGTCAATAGGTTAGTTCCGGAAAATGCATAAAAGTGCCACGAAGTGTAACGAAACACAAGGCAAATGGTGTAAAAACAAGCATGGAGCATCAAAAATTATAGATACGTTTGAGACGTATCAGCGTGCTTGGCTTTTTCGAGGGGCGCTAGCAGCCTTTTCTTTATCCCATTGCATATTAAGCCATTGGCTTTCTCGACTTGCCCATTTGACTTTGGATGCGCTACAGATGCGAATTTCAGTTTGATTCCCAGACTTTCACAGTAGTTCTTGAACTCTTTCGATGTGAAGTTTGTCCCATTATCCGTAATTATGCTGTGTGGTACTCCGAAGCGAAAAACTATGGACTTGATGAAGTTAATCGCGGCTGTGGAATCTTGAGTTGTCACTGGGGCTGCTTCTACCCACTTAGTGAATTTGTCGACTGCTACCAGCATATAAACATGCCCTCCTGGCCAGGATTTATATAGTTTCCCTACCATGTCGAGACCCCATTGTGCGAAGGGCCAAGATAATGGTATTGGTTACAATTCTGCTGCTGGCGCGTGTGGTCGAGATGCAAAACGTTGACAAGCCTCGCACTTCCTTACTATGTCTTTTGCGTCTTCAATGGCTGTTAGCAAGTAAAATCCTGCATAAAAAGCTTTGGCTGCAATGGATCTGCTGCTAGCGTGATGTCCACATACTCCTGTGTGGATGTCTCTTAAGATTTCTTGTCCTTCTTGAGGAGTAACGCACCATTGCAACACGCCTGTTATGCTTCTCTTATATAATTTTCCTTGCAACACGATGAAAGCCTTGGATCGTTGTATTATTATTTTTGCTTATACTGTATCTTCGGGTAGTGTTTTGTTTACCATGTATGCCAAGTATGGTTGCATCCAAGTTTCCTTGATCATCATGACTTCTTCGGGTTCAGTTGTCCCGCTGCTACCAGCCCCTGAGCCTGTTGCTTGGTGCTGGACTTGCTCTCCCGTAGTCGAGACTTTATTGCTTTTTATTGATCTTTCTACGATTTCTTCCCAAAAAACTCCTTGTGGTATGGGTAAGCACTGAGACCCAATATTTGCTAAATTATCGACTTCCTCGTTGCTTGCTCTACTGACATGCGAAACTTTGCATCCATCAAATGTTCCCTCAAGGTAATAATATAAATTTCTGTATGTTGTCATGTTATCACTGATGCCGTCGCATTTGTTCATCACTTGTTGAACGACAAGATTTGAATCTCCAAATATTTTTAGTCGAGTTGCTCCACACGCTTTGGCCATTTTCATCCCATGAAGAAGCGCCTTGTATTCGGCTTCATTATTAGAAGCTTGAGGAAAACTCATCCTTAGCACATATTTCAACTTGTCGCCTTGTGGTGATATCAGGACTACCCCTGCTCCTGCGCCTTGAATTCTTTTTGACCCATCGAAGTACATTGTCCACACACTTGATAAATCTGGTGGCCCTGTGTTTTGTAACTCCGGCCACTCTGCTGTGAAATCTGGTAAAATTTGAGACTTGATCGCCTTTCGCTTTTCATACGTGATGTCCAGGGGCGATAGCTCGATTCCCCACAAGGAGACACGTCCTGTTGCTGAAGGATTGTTCAATATATTGGATAGTGGCGCTTTGTTGACCACTATGATTGGGTGGACCGCAAAATACTGTCGTAGTTTCCGTGTTGTTGTAAAAACGTTGTATGTGAGTTTCTGATAGTGCGGATACCTTTGCTTCGTTGGAGATAGTACCTCGCTGACAAAATACACTGGTCGTTGGACTCCATGAGCTTTTCCTTCCTCGCTTCTTTCGACTACCAATACGGTGCTCACCACTTGATGTGTTGCTGCAATATATAGTAGTAGTGGCTCCTTTTCCTTTGGTGCGACCAACACCGATGGTGTGGAAAGTACTTTTTTGAGTTGCGCGAAGGCTGTGTCCGCTTCTTCTGTCCACTCGAATTTGTCGTCTGATTTTTTCATCAATGCATAGAAAGGGAGCGCTTTTTCTCCTAGTCTTGCGACGAATCGACTTAGTGCCGCAACGCGTCCTGCGAGCTTCTGTACATCGTGCAAGTTTGTGGGCTTGCCCATTGTTAATATCGCTTGGATCTTCTCTGGATTTGCTTCTATTCCTCTTGCAGATACTAGGAATCCTAGAAGTTGTCCTGCAGATACCCCAAAAGAATATTTTGTCGGGTTGAGCTTGAGCTTGTACCTGTTTAAGTTGTCGAAGGTTTCTGCTAAATCACTGATTAGTGACTCCTCTTTTCTTGTGGTAATGACCACGTCGTCGATGTAGACTTGGATGTTTCATCCTATTTGACTTCCGAGGCAGTTTTGCATCATCCTCTGGTAGGTTGCTCCTGCGTTTTTTAGGCCAAAAGGCATGACTTGGTAGCAGAACACGCCATAAGGTGTTATGAAAGCTGTTTTTTCCTCATCTTCTTTCTTCAACTTTATCTGGTTGTAGCCGTAGTATGCATCCAGGAAGAAAAGCCTTGCGCACCCTGCTATTGAGTCAATTATCTGATTAATGCGAGGTAGAGGAAAGGGGTCCTTTGGACAATGCTTGTTGATAGATGTATAGTCGACACACACTCTTTGCACATCTGTGTTTTTCTTGGGGACTATAACTAGATTAGATACCCAAGTCGATGTTTGATTTCTCGGATGAACCCTGCGTTTTCGAGTCTGTGTAGCTCGGATGCTATTGCTTTCCTTTTGGGTTCATCAAATCTTCTCAATGGTTGTTTGACTGGCTTTGCTTTGGGATCGACATTTAGTGCGTGCTCGACGAGTTCCCTGGGAACCCCTGGCATATCTAAAGGACACCAGGCGAAGATTTCCCAGCGCTCACGGAGGAACTCGACGAGCGCGCTTTCCTATGCGGGATCCAGGTTTACTGCTATAGAGGTAGTCTTGTTCGGGTCCGTCGGGTGGACATGGATTTTCTTTGAGTCCTGAGTTGCATTGAAAGCCTGGTCTGGCAGGGATCGCCCGACGTCGGGTAGCACATTATGGTCGGTTTTGCCTTTTAATCTCGCGTACTCTGCTGTCATGCCGAAAGTTTGCGCCAGTTTATTGAATTCTTTGTCACAGGTGTTGGATACTTCAAAACTGCCTTGTACCGTGATCGTTCCTTTGGGTCCTGGGATTTTGAGCATGAGATATGCGTAGTGAGGTACTGCCATGAACTTTGCAAATGTTGGGTGTCCTAGGATTTGCATGATACTGTGAAGGCCAATCCATAACTTCGAACTCCAGCTTTTCTCTTCGGTAATTGTTGCTGCTGCCGAAGCAAACATCGAGTTCTATTTTCCTGAGAGGGTAGTTTGCGCTTCCTGGTACTATTCTGTGAAAAGAACAATCTGTTGGCTTTAGACTTTCCAGTGAAATGCACATTGCCTTCAGAGTTCTTGCATATATCAGGTTTATGCCGCTTCCTGCATCCATGAATACTCTCCCGATGTCGTATCCCCCTATTTGCGCTTTTAGTACCATTGGTGCGTGCCCTGGCCTAGGTACTTTCCTTGGGTGGTCTGCTCTGCTAAATCTTACTGGTTGATCGGACCATTTTAGATACTCTATAATAGCTGGTGGTGATGATATTGCCAGGTTGACCTGTCTAGATATGTTCTTCCACTCTTTCTTTGACTTTGGTACTGGTTGGATCATTGCTGATATGTATACTTTTGACTCTAGCTATTTTGCGAGTCGTTGCATTTGATATCCTTGACTTATGCTTTTTCCTCCTTGTCGTGCTCCTTGGCTTGAATCCATAGCGTTTTGCAACCTTAGGAAGGTTCTGCAATCCTTCATCTGGTGGTTGGAGACTCTTTTCCCATCTAAGTAAGCGTAATGAATGCAACAGGGACCATATAGCATATCTTCTGCCGAAGGGCCCGAGTACCTTGGCTTCTCCTTTCCTCTACCGTCTCTCGTTGGAAATTCGATATTTTCGTAGCCTTTTTCGTTCCTTCCGTCATATCCTGCGGCTACCTGATTTCGCCTTCCGTGGTTGTCGCCATTGCGGGATCTTCGCCTTTGCCTGCTTGGTTTGTCGACTTCTGGTGAACGCCCCCTTTTGTTGTTATACGCGTCTTCTCCATCGGCAAACCTGTTGGCTACTTCCATTAACTCAGACACTGTCCTTGGCCTTGTTCTCCCTATTTCTTCCACTAGGTCCGAACGACGAAGGCCACTCGAAAAAGCGTCTATTGCTCTTTCGTCGGAGACGTCTTCTGCTGAGTTTTTGATTACACTCCAGCGTTGTATATAAGAGCGCAGGGTTTTGCCTTTCTGCTGTACACACGACTTGATTTCTTCCAGCGATGCTGGGCGCTTGTATGTTGAGCGAAAATTTCTTGCGAATTGATTCTCTAGCTCTCCCCAACTTCCAATGGAGTTGTTGGGTAGGGTGTTTAACCAGGACCGCGCTGCGCCGGTGAGGTGTAACTGTAAACTTTGCATGGCTGTTGCTCTTGTACCTCCTAGTATCTGTACTGCTTGCAGGTAATCTAAAACCCATAGAGTGGGCTCTTGCGACCCATCATACTTTTCTTGATCATGTGGCAACTTGAAACCTTTGGATACCCGCATTTTGTGAACCCTGCGGGTGAAGCATAACACGCCCATCTCTTTTTCATCGTCTTCGTAGTTTTCCTCTCTCCACGCATAGCGTGAGTTGTTTACTCGTGTTTGTGCTATTATGTTCCTTGCGTCCTTCCTCCTTTTTGTCGCCTCTCATCTTCTGATGAATCATTGGGTTCGTTTTGCGTGGATTTGTGCTTGAATTCTTCTTTTTGCCTTTCTTTTCGATGTGTCATCTTTTCCTCCGGAAGCTTTCCCATTAACTTGTCTTCTACCAACCTGAGACTTCGTATTGCGGCCTGATGCATGTGCTCTTGTGGATCCCCAGGCTCTGGTTGTGTGGTTAGTAGGTACGCCTGTGCTGCTACCAACGCTGCTTCTGGTGTTTCTCGAACGAAATCTTCTTCCTCTTCTGACTGTTGTGGGCTTTGACTTTTCGCGTAGCTCTCCTCTCTTATCTGTGATGTTGTCCTTCTGTTGTGCTTTGGGTCTCTATGTCTCTCCATGCTGGACTCTGATGAATTGCTATATTCACTCCAATATCCTTCACTTGGTGTGCTGTTGTAATCTGGGCTTCTCATAATCATGTCTCTTTCCTGCCTTAACTTCTTTTTGCGCTGGTGTAGCGCATATTGGTATCCCATTAAAACTTCTCTTCTTGAATCTGCGGGTACATTAGTCCCGTGGTTGATAGTTGTCATGATCATTCTCCACTCTTCGGCCAAAACATGCGCTTTCTCCTTCTCTTTCTTGCCATTGCTCCTTATTTTGTCGACTTGCATGTCGACCTCCTCGTTGCCAGCGTGATTGTTTTCTTCCTCTGCTGCTTTAGTGATGATAACGCATAATTGGTGTATGCTTCTAGAGATGCCGTTGCTTCTGCTGGCGATGTCCCTTGATTTGTCCACTGCTGCTTCCACAATGGTCTTTTGCCCGGTTTCGTCGGGTTCCTCGAATTTTTCCTGCAGATTTTCTATTGCTGCTAAGCTGACTGGCGAGTTTGCCTCGCTAGAAGAGCCTACAGATGATCTAGATGATGTGATTCTCTCTGTTTTGCTTGCCGACGGAACTGATTTCGTCGGATCCGAAAGGCGAGTTGAACCCGAAGGTCTGATGCAGAAGCTTAAACTTCCAAACGTCAGTTCCATCTCTTGATTTTTGTTGACTTCTGGATTGCTATTGGCTAAAAGTGAAAAAGCCGTCGAATTCATAATTCCAACGCCCTCGAGTCCCCATGGTCGGCGCCAATTGACGAGGGGTTAACTCGACAAATGTCCTAGATGAAGGACTTAGGATCGGGGAGATAGGGCGTCGGATGAACTCGGAGGTAAATTCAGTCAAACAAGGTGGCTATGAAAGTAAACGTGGGTGTAAAACCTAGCTTGCTTTCAATCTGTCCCACACCGTCCCCTCCTGGCCCCTATATATAGGTGGCCAGGTCTCGAGGATCGGGTGGGATCCGATACAGATTACAATATTGACATACGACATGAACTCATATTTCGACTAGTATTACAATTGAGCCTAGCTTAACGGGTCTCAGGGGTACTCAACTGACGGGCTCTATTATCTATACCCTTGTCACCCATAGTGGACATTCGATGACGCATCTCAAAATAAAAAGCTATACCAATGGTAAATAAAAGAGATGTCGAGGTGTTCATTGTCCGTTTGTCTTGTCATTTTGATGTGGGCTTGTTCCATGTCATTGGGCAGGAGGTACCCCATTGGCAGTTCTCGATGATACATGTATACTTACAATGACAAGAGCTTGCTTGGGACTCTAAGTCGAGTAGCATGAGGTTTGGGTATTCGTACTTCATGGGACACGAGGTTTTTAACTTATGATTTGTCAAGCATATACTTCATAATTGTACTCGCATTAACTCTAACCATTCAAGATGCCTATGATGGGGGCAATGAGAGCTCAAAGCTAGTAAGTACCATAATTTTTGAAGGTTTATAAAACTTGCAATCACTGCTTCCCTCTGCGAAGGGCCTTTCTTTTACTTTTATGTTGAGTCACCACCTTCTATCTTTATGCACCATCTAAGAGAGCATAGTTGTCATTCTGAGTTTAATGTGCATTGTCCCAAAGTTTTCATTGATTGATTCATGATTTTGGTTTCACTTGTTCTTAAATTACTTGTATCTAGTCGCCCTCTTAAACTTGAAGGTGTCCTATGCATTTATGTTTTGCTCTCTCATGAAGGACAAGCAGAAAACCATTTGTATGTTTTTCCATATGTATTGAACACACGTTTGACTTTCATTGTTTCATTTTCATGATCTTTTGTTTGTGTTCTTTTTTATGTTATAACATGGTTGCTAAGTTTCTTCTATCAAGATTATGTCTTTCATGCCCATATTTTAAGTTCTTTTGATCCCAACACTCAATGCTTTACATAGATGATCAAGATTGTGTAGTTGCATGTCACCTCAAAAATTATTTCTTTGTTATCACTTACCTACTCGAGGACGAGCAGGAGTTAAGCTTGGGGATGCTGATACGTCTCAAACGTATCTATAATTTTTGATGCTCCATGCTTGTTCTTACACCATTTGCTTAGTGTTTTGTTACACTTCGTGGCGTTTTTATGCATTTTGCGAAACTAACCTATTAACAAGATGCCACAGTGCCAGTTCCCTGTTTTCTGCTGTTTTTGTGTTTCAGAAAAGTTACACAGGAAATATTCTCGGAATTGGACGAAACAAAAGCCGAACATCCATAAATTTACCCAAGCTTCCAGAAGTCCGAAGAGGAGACGGAGAGGGGCCACGGGCCGGCCACACAATAGGGCGGCGCGGCCCAGCCCCTGGCCGTGCCCTCTATGTGTGTGACCGCCCTGGTCCACTTCTGACGCTGCCCCTTCGCCTATAAAGACCCCCCGACGGGAAAAACCTAAGTACCCGATCAATTTTCCAGAAACACATCGCGATCTGCCATCATCATCGACCCGAGATCGGGAGGGTCTAGAAGCTCTTCCCGGCACCCTGCCGGAGAGGGGAATCGCCACCGGAGGTCTTCTTCATCGCCATGCTTGCCTCCGGCGTGATGAGTGAGTAGTCTACCTTGGACTATGGGTCCATAGCAGTAGCTAGATGGTTATCTTCTCCACCATGTGCTTCATGTTTAGATCTCGTGAGCTGCCTTACATGATCGAGATCACCGTTATGTAATTCTACATGTTGTGTTTGTTGGGATCCGATGAATATTGGTGTTATGATTGAGTTAATGTGCTGAATATTATCTTATGTTATCTCTATGTTGTTTATGATCTTGCATGCTCTCCATTGTTAGTAGCTATCTTGGCTAAGTAGATACTAGTGACTCCAAGAGGGGGTATTTATACTCGATAGTTGGGTTCATGCCTCTATTTAATCTGGGGGAGTGACAGAAACCTCCAAGGTTGTAGATGTGTTGTTGCCACTAGGGAGAAAACAACATTCTTATGTCTAAGGACATATGCTTTGTTTACATTACACACTTTGCTTAATGTAGTTATCTGTTGTTCGCAACTTAATATTCACGGGGTCCTCGGATGATTCCCCGTGGGTGGATTATTAGTCATAGATACAGTTGGATGGCGGTCTATGTATCTTGTTGTAATGCCCAGAGTAAATCTCATAGTGATCCTCTTGACATATGCACGTTATCTTTATTCTATCAATTGCCCAACTGTAATTTGTTTACCCAGCATGTTGTTATTTATCTTATGGAGAGACACCACTAGTGAACTGTGGACCCCGGTCCAATTTCCTTTACATTGCTATTACCTGTTTACTTTACTCGCACTGTTTACTTTCTCGCATACTACTATTGCTTTCCACTCGATACGCTCATACATTTGTTTATAGCAAACCGGTGAGATTGACAACCTCATCATAAGTTGGGAGCAAAGTTCTTGGTTGTGTTGTGTGCAGGTTTCGCGTTGCTACTAGTTGAAGACGCGCTAACAAGTGTTGTAAACTGCGCCCTTGTTGGAGTGTCACTAAGCTAGCAAGCATCACCTTCTGGAGTTTGGTTTTTTCCTACTGGATTGATATACCTTGGTTTCATAACTGAGGGAAAACTTGCTGTTGTGCTCATCACACCTTCTCTTGGGGTTCCCAACTGGCCGGTCATTTACATCATCAACACCGCGCCACCAATGGTGTTGGAAGATGCGTTGCTTCTGGATCTGGTTCCTATAATTGGTTGGTGACGACGAGAACGATGGGCTTGATTGCGTTTTGGAAGTACGATGTGAGGTTCTTCTAGCAAATGGCTGGAACCATATTGTATTTTCCTTTATTTTTTGAGTCGTTTGTAATCGGTTTCATCAATGAATTCCATCAGTTGATATCTCAAAAAAATCCTATTAAAAAACAATCTGAAGAGATGACACAATCCTCTTAGGAATTACATGTCAAGCCTGCACACCACTAATCTAGATTGTCGCCCAAATCGGATGAATATTACTCGTGCTACCGACTTCAAACTTCAAACTTCAAACAGTAGCAATTGTATTTTCCTTTATTTTTTGAGTCGTTTGTAATCGGTTTCGTCAATGAATTCCATAAGTTGATATCTCAAAAAAAATCCTATTAAAAAAACAATCTGAAGAGATGACACAATCCTCTTAGAAATTACATGTCAAGCCTGCACACCACTAATCTAGATTGTCGCCCAAATCAGATGAATATAGCTCATGCTACCGACTGCAAACAGTAGCAACCAGAGAACACAGACTGCAGAATGCCAGAATCACACACCTCCGCACCTTGCCGTGAGGAGTGGACCACGTAAAGATCCATTGAAGAGCCAAATCGATCACCTGCAAAATAATAGAAACCCTTCTTTTGTAAAAACAAATGACATTACTGAAATTCTAGATAACCTGACATAAAGCGAATATTCTAACCCGTTCCCAAAAATATTCATGATAGTAGTCGTTAGTGGTAAATTGTACTTCCTCCATTTTAAAATATAAGATGTTTTAAATTTGTGAAGAAAATGTATCTAAACAATTTTTAGTGTGTATATTCAAATGAACCTACACACTAAAAGATATCTAAATACATTTGCTTCACAAAACTAAAACATCTTATATTTTGGAACGGAGGTAGTACTAAGCGATTACGAATGTCTACACCAAAGGCATGCAAGAGGGCACGTGAGAAACAAGTGTTGAATTATTTTCATCCTCATTACACTACCTCCCGACATAGGCATAAATAACTACCTTGATCATGAGAACCTTGAGTTTCCAAAACTTTTTTATGGCATTTTATTTGTATTGAGCTAATTAAATTGTCTTTAGTTAGGATTACCTCTCGTCATAGGTATCAAATAACTAGCTTGATCTTGAGGACAAGTTTCCCATTTTTGTGCAAAAGTGATGCTCATCATTTACCTTGTGAGCATATCATTTAACAAAAACATATCCCAGACGATGAAGCTATTAGCAGTATATATCATACGCTTGAATTAGCGGAACACCCGCAACCAAAACGTATTTTGAAATGATAAATATCGCTGGAAAAGTGGAGTATTGGTCACGGCTTGAATATGATGGATAAAATTAATTTACGACTAGTACATTTTCTGGAAAACTGGAATATGTATCTTACAATTATTTTTCATCTCTCAGCACACCAAAACTTGCGGTTCCACATCCCTGACCAGCGAGAACACTCTACAGGTAGGCAGGTAACCCCTCGACAAAAAAAAAAGATGAATAGACAGCTGGCAAGCCAGGAAGGCTAAGAAACGGAGTGGCTCGTCATCTCATCTGATCAGAGCACCGGTTGCATGATCGATGCATGCAATGCATACAGCATCGTGTCACAATCCTCTGAACATCAACGGTCTCGCGCCGGCCAATCCTCCCCTCCCTATCTCCATGCGCCCGATCTCCATCCCGCAGTTCTTCGGGCCACCGGACGGCACGCTCCGGCGCCGGCGTGCGTCAGCCGCTGTACTGCTGCCCACCCCTTCCCATGGCGCCGGTGCCAGCGCGGCCACAGGGACAGGGGTCGCCACTCTCTTGTACTTGCCGGACCACTTCGCCTGCACGTACCGCGCGCGCCTCCACGGCGGCAAGTGCATGCCGGCGCCTCGGATCGACTCCGCAGCCGCCGCGCACATTACCGCGGCGACCTCCTTGAACTTCTCCGGCGTCGCCACGAGCACCGGCGGGAGGGCGAGGAGGAGCTCCTGGTACTTGGCGCTGGGCCTAGCCGTCTCGAACTCCGCGGCGACGTTGACCTCGACGATGTAGCGAGACGTCGAGAAGCCCGATGACAGCACCACATCCACGTACTCGTGGGTGCCCGCCGGGGAGCTGCTGCTTCTTTCCCACGACAATCTGCAGATACCTGTAGCCAATCACGAACAAAAACACTTTAATCCGTGTTGCCTAAGAGTTCATCCGTGATTCTTTTCTTGGTTGTTAGTTGCTTCGAGTACACATTACAATTTTCACATACCTGTCCCCAAGGGAATCGAGAACACACTCGGAAATTAACTGAAAAAGAAAAAGAGGCACGGGAACTCACCGGCATCGAACCCTCTCGCGCGGAGCCGTTCTGCGACGCGCTTCCTGACACCTTCGCCGCCGGCCACGGCCCTCCGTGCATCCACGACGGCGCGCTCCGCCTCGGCGCGGATCCGTGCCGCTGCCGCATCGGCGGACGCATCTGCCAGCGCCGCTCGCAGGGTGTCGATCCACGCGGCATCCGGCGGCGCCACGGCCTCCTTGGGGACGGCGTCCTCGCCATATCCGTTGTAGAACTCGTCAACCAACTCAACCAGGCCGTCGTCGTCCTCCTCCTCGCTCCCGGCGGGCGGCGAGGTGCTGCCGAAGAACGGGCCCCGCAGCCGCGCCCTCGCCGCCTCGTCCAGCGCCGCCGTGGCCTTCTTGTATGACATCGGCGACGCCTCCATCGTGGTAGCGAGAATATATGATGGATTGGAGAGACTCGCCGCCGCTGTGGCCGATCGAGAGCGGCGACCGGTTTTCGCAAGCAGTTACGATATTTGGCGTAGGCGTACTTTGGACGGGCGGTCCGTTTTATATGTTTCGGCGACCGCGCAGGGTGCGTCTAGGTTCGTGGGAACAGCCCTGTACGTCCAGGTACAATGTACCTGGAGCTCACACGGTACCCGTGTTGGCGTCGGGCACTATCACTATCAGGGTACTCAGGCATCGCGCAACCGGATTGCTTACCTCTTATGGAAGTTCATAGTGTAGTAGCAGAGCTAGGTCCATTGTGCGTCCAGATACACTATTACATGCTACTCCTGCTGTGCTAGTAGCAGGTCAATGAGAACCAATTATTTTTAGCTCTATATATGAATACTGTGGAAACAAAAAGAATTGTCTGAAATGTCGTTTGAATCCGGAGTTCTTTAGATTTGTGGTACTCCCTCCGATCGGAAATAAGTGTCATTGACTTTATACTAACTTAGTACAAGGTTTGTACTAAGCCACCGATAGTTATTTCCGATCGGAGGGAGTACCAAATAAGGGCCTGTGTGGCTCAAATGATTTTCTAGAGAATTTTCGAATATTTTATTTCACAGAAAAATCCCTATAGAGTTTGTTTTGTTTCAGTTACAAGTATGGCATACACACAATGCTTTTCTGAAAAAATTCTGCCGTTTTCTTGCAACTTAACCAAACATGTGCTTTCAGTTTCTACAAAGTTCGGGATGCTTGTGCTTTTGCAATCGAGCGAGGTTATGGGAAAGTGATCATAGAGACCGATTGCGAGGTTCTGCTGAAGCACCTGAAGTACCGGTGCAATGATCGTTCAATTATCATGTCTACTCCCTCTGTTTCAAAATATAAGATGTTTTAGCTTTGTGAAGCAAATGTATTTAGGTGTGTAATTCACTTGAATATACACACTAAAATATGTCTAGATACATTTTGCTTCATAAATCTAAAACATCTTATATTTTGAAACGGATGGAGTATCTTAGATGAGATTAGTGAGTAAGGAAGTGTGTTTTCTTCTTTTTCTTATATCTTTGCCCATCGCGAAGCTAACCAAGCAGGCCACTATTGTGCAAAGTATGCGGTGATGCAAAACGGGATATTGATTTGTGATGCTGAGTCTTCCATGTTTTTTTTTTTGAAAGTAAACGACAATATATTAAGCTAGCAAGCCGCCTCATTAAAAACCTTCCAGTCCCCTTTAGATACCCTGGTAAGGAAAAAAGTGCGTCTGAAACTTGCTGCTCTAATCACAGAATAGTTATATCGTTTATGATATTGTTCAAAAGAAAGCTAGGGGGTTCATCGACCCAATTACAAGACTGATTATTCAAAAAACTAAACTTTGCTAGCTCATGAGCCACTTTGTTTGCTTCCCTTGGGCAGTACTTAAAAGTAACTTTGTCAAAAGAAGAGGTTATATCCACTATATCCGCAAAAATTGCAGAGCACTCGTTCCAACAAGTTTGTTCGCCTGTGCACGATTCAATTACTTCAACCGAGTCAGATTCAGCAATCAAATCATTATAGCCCAATGAGTTTGCTAAGGAGAGGCCCTTCTTCAATGCAAGAGACTCCATTGCCGATGATGACACATGCGGTAAACACCAACAGCCCGCAGCTAGAAAGTTACCTTGGTAGTCACGTAACACCGCCGCTGCAGCACCTGCATGGACATCACTGTGAAAGGAGGCATCAACGTTTAATTTAATATGTCTAGGCTCCGGTTTGGCCCAAGTCGCTATAGGTAAGGATCCAGGCTTGCGACCAACCGCTGCAGCATTTGCTGTGATCGCCAATATTGAGTGCATGCATTTAAAAAGAGGCGGAACATTTTCATTGTGTGTGCGCCGGCGATAAATCCACCACAAATACCAACAGGTGACTCGAGGCTGATTGTAACCTCATGAAAAAAAATCTTTGTTTCTATTACAAGTATGGCATACACGCAATGCTTTGGGAAAAATCCCGTTGTTTTCCTGCAACGCAACCAAACAACGTGTAATATACATTTATTTGTTTTCAATTTCTGTAGGATTCAACATGTCATAACATTATATTTCTACATTTTCTTCTCGTTGTCATTTCAAAATTCCTATGGAGCAAGCATGCTCTTATTATCAACCTATTTATTCAGATGTTATTTCTTTCAATTTGAATTGTACTCTCTTTGTTCCATAATTCTTGTCATGGTTTTAGTTCAAGAATTATCGAACGGAGTTATGTCTAGGTTCATCCAAAAATGAGGTATTTTTTTACTATTAGGGTGCAAGGCTACTAGTAAAGACCTGTTTGATTCAAAGGATTTTCGTAGGATTTCTAGAGGATTGAATCTTTATGAGTTTTTTATGTTGGTTTTGCTTCACATTATTGAATTCTACAGGAATTTCCGTAAGGATTTTGTTTTGCACTATACTTTGTAAAAAGTTTGCATCCATTATTTTTTTGGAAATAATTCTTTATTTTTCATGTCTTGCAATCAAAGGAACAAAATTATTTAGAGTTTGAATGCACATGACATAGCAATCGTGTGTTTTCTCAATCTCTACGTTTTCAGAATCCCGTCCCTTCAGAGAGATCCGATAGGTTTTAAGAATCCCGCTGCCTTTACAAGTATTGTTGCACAACTTATCTAAATTTACATGAACATCAAAGAAAAAGTTGCAGAATTGGGTAGATGCTGGTGATGTCAAATCAAATAAAAGTTGCGGAACTGGAGTACAACAAGTTGCAAAACGACCTATGGTGGCGACGCTACGTGTTCCCTCAACTTTTTCAAGAAAAGGCCTATCGGAGTGCATGGAATCTAGCCAGAAATAAACTCCGGACACTGCCAGCACACCACACTCGGAGAAAGCCCACTAAAATGGGGGAAAACAAAATATATTCTGAAGCCCTTCTGGCTTCTGCCTAAGATCATCAAAATCGTCCGATTTCAGCACCAGGCTTGCCAGTCAGGTCATTTGAGGACGAACCTCACAGACGACAGGAGTTTAAGGCCGATGGTCTCCCTCGCGACGTTCCGCATGTGATCCCTCACCGCCTTGTCACAATCCTCCTCCCTCGCCCATATACCCATTCCTTTCAAGCGATGGTGGCATGCACTTATATTCAGAGATTTCAAACCAGGGGCCGCACGCACACCAAAAGCTCAATCACCGCCTCACCGGCGGTTGCGCAACAAAACCTCCTACAAGAATGACACGGGGATTCTAAAGAGAGATACCGTCGGGCCAGCTACATTGGACATTGTCCAGGTGATGCTGTTCTCTGCTGTATGTCTGCATCTGCATGCAAGGAAGACCCAATTGTTGTGAGCTCACAAGTAAATTATAGATCCTCTGAAGTGATCATACCTGCAGTCGCTACCAAAGCCACAAGGTCCAAAAACAAGTGAACGATTCAATCTGGCAGATATAGCACTGCCCTTAACTCATAAACAAAGATACTGGCTGAAAATTTGGCGTGTGAATCCTTGTCAGGCACAAGACTCTCGAAAAACCTCTCTTAGATGATCACGAATTATATGTCTTTGATTTAACTAACACAAACGCTCTGCTCGATGCCGTTAGAGCTAAGTTGTTTTATGGTAATTTTAGATCACAAGTGGTAGTGGTACCCTATAATTCATATTTTAGATGACTTTATTTCAGGACATGGAAATGAAACACAGCTTAATTACATACCAGTAGAGGGATCTGATGTACATTTTTTTAGATAAAAGGAGCTTCCCTCCCTGCTTCATTAACAAAGCACAGGTGGTCGAGTGCCAGGTTTCTTACAGTTACTGTTCATGGAACACCCGTTCCGAAAAACAGGTGTTCTACTTATTACAAAACCAGGGAACAGCAAAGCACAGGTACAACAGAATTTAAACACAACACCAGGATTCTTCCCTCCTTCCAGCAGCGCCCACACACAACAATTACGAATGAAAACTATCCACTGTCTATCCTTCGACATAGCGGCGCCCATCCCCTCATTTGTGTGAAAACCTGCTGGATCACCATCTTCACCTGCTTAATTCCTCGAGCCAGCGCCTTTCTGGTTCCTGGTTTCTGCAAATTGCTCCAATAATCAATATATTGACAAATCACATATATAAGCTCACAAGGATCTGCAGGCATTATGTTATCAAAACAGGCTTTGTTTCTGGTCTTCCACGGGGATCTGATGTACATGAGCAAAAATTATCCAACAACTAAGAAATTTATGTTATTACAAGGAGTTGCTTCAAGGAGATAAGCCAATAGTGAAATATAAATTATATTATTTGGCCTGTTATCACAAGCATTTTGTATGAAGTAGCTCCATCTAACGTAACCTTGTAAGGAAGTAGTATATACAGAAGACTAAGAACATTATCCATGGCCCAACTATGTGGCATTCTAATTTTCCTCAAGATAAATATAATTGGAGAGCATTTAGGATGTACTTCTAGACGGAATCTTCTAACTTAAGGAGTTGCTTGAAGGAGATAAGCTACTGCAAGAACATTATTCCAAGATGGCAAAATATACAAGTTGACGTACTTCAATACAGTGAATTTCATCGCATATAGCTTGAAATTGGGCTCCTGCAAGAGCAAATGAAGCAATTATAGTAATTGATTACTACGACTATTAGAAACTGCTAACTCAGTGATTACAGTTGAAGGGGCATTAATAAAAACATAGATATGAACCATCTTAGTGTAGATGGTGAAAGGAATGTCAAGGTGACCTTTTCGTTCATTTTCATTTTATTTAAATGCTTCCAAAGAGAACAATTTCTGTTCCAAAACTTCGTTACTATTTTCCTCATATTGGGAGTACTCGCATATTTGATGAGTACCTTATGTCCATACTACTCAAAGAAGTCTAGGCTGGTGGAATAATTCTCAATACTCACCAACTTCTTGCAGCAATATCTATTCAAATGTAACAGTGTTTCACTGGAAATCCTTATATTAACTAAACATTGCAGCTTCCCAATCTCAAAAGACGGAGAACAGGGCAGCAAGAGAAAATGTTTTGGATATCAGAATCAGCTATTGTGGCACACATTAGATGAACGTACACGAGAGAGGAAAAGGTAATGGGATACATTGATGGTTTGAATATGCAATTCTTCAGAGATAGCTTCTGCAAAGATGATGCTTGTCCATCGCCGAAACAATGCAAAGGGAAGTCATAACGGCTTGTAGTCACAGAATGCCGAGAAAAAGATAATCCATTTTTACACAAGTGATGTCTCACACATTTAGCACCTAACTTTGACGCAAACTGGATCCATTTGTCAACGTGGGCAGCATGGGTGAAGTTCAGATCAAAATGAACCTCAAAAACTCGAACTCCAGTTCCGTCATGGCGCAGCAACCGGCCATTTACTGTATCAATGAATTCGTCTGATTTAAAACTCCTAGAGTCTGGATCGTTGCAATGAATTCGTCTGATTTAAAACTCCTAGAGTCTGGATCGTTGCACTCAGTGGAAGTGGTGCAAACTGAATTTTCCTCGGAAAAAATATTGTGGTCACTAAATATAAGAACAGAACCTGTTTCCCCGATTGTCCAGAAACAGAATTAGTAACTGCAGCATTGTTTCCAAAGCATCATCCAGTAATCTGTTAATTAAATCTCCAGCGGGTTCTTGCACAGATTTCCTTTTCCTATTATTGCATAAATCTCCTGAAAGCAATACAAAGAAAATTTCTCACTCGAAACATCAAAGCGATACATATCCTGATTACAGACAAATTGGGACTTCTAAAAGAAGTATTATGTGTATTTGTAAGCATCAAGAGGGGATCAAGCCTAAACAACAAGACACCTGCGTTACCTGAACATATCATTTACTTTTTTAAGAATATTTTTTACATTAGACTCCTAGAGGCCGGATCACTGCGTCAAGTGGAAGTAGTGCAACCTGAATTTCCTTCAGAGAGGATGTTGCCAATCGATAACGATGAGAACATGTTTTCACATCCGGTACTCTGCTACTTGGTTCTCCAGCATGACCATGGTGTAATCTCCTCCTCTTATCATCACGACAGTCTCCTGGAAAAGTGTATAATGTACATAGTTCCGGGTACTCTGCTACTTGGTTCTCCAGCATGACCATGGTGTAATCTCCTCCTCTTATCATCACGACAGTCTCCTGGAAAAGTGTATAATGTGCATAGTTCCAGGTACTCTGCTACCTGGTTCTCCAGCATGGCCATGGTGTAATCTCCTCCTCTTATCATCACGACAGTTTCCCGGAAAAGTGTATAATGTACATAGTTCCAGCTCAGAACGGGAAAATTAACTTGTTGAAGTTGAAAACTAAAGACCTCTTAAGGAAGCCAATCTGATAACTGAATATATTAAATAAAAGCCAATGTGCTGCAGACTACAGCACTAGGTACACCTAGCAATACCAGCACAGAAGACATTGCCACTCCATAACAAAAAATATGTAGCGTGATATAAACCATAGTTGCTCTCGAAAACCCTGATTTTTGGAACTTTCAGTAGTATTAATTAATTCTATGATCCAGCAACGATTAACTAAGTTTTTGAAACGACCATGAACTTAAGTATTTACAGAAAAAATAAGTGGATTTACAAAGTAAAGACAAACATGCATGACAGATTAACAGTGTTCTCACTCGAAGCTTAATGTACAAACTTCCAGGTAAGGCTGCATGTCCACCAGTATTTCCAGCCTCACGTCAAGAGAAATCCTAGAATCAACTCCTACGAAAATAAATCTTTCGCACAGTCAAGAGAAATCCCAGTGTAGTCTAACTAAAAAGTAAGAAACATGCAGCAGCTATAAACAACAATATGAAGCAATAGGATTGGCTACCAGTCCATCACAAAGAAATTAGTGAGCCAACCCAAAATGCCCAAATGCTAAAACAAATACTAAATGCCCAAATGCTAAGTTCATGTTATGCATTTTTAGCAAGTAGCTGTGTCATATTAGCTGTTATGCACCCAAAAAATGATTTTGAAGAAAATGAAAAAATATTAATAAAGTAATAATTGTTTCCATTTTTGGATCCCCAGCAATCCCGGGAGGCATAGCTCCCCTCCATAGCCTCCCCCTCGCACCCCCTGCCCCCCGGCGGGGCATAGTTCCCACCCCTACTTACAAACCATCCCCCGGCCATCCCGGGGTGCATAGCTCCCTCCCTGTCACCTGCGCCCCGAGCATACCTTCCCCCTCTTCCTGCGCCCCTGCTAACCCTCCTCCTAACCCTAGCCTAGACCCTAAGCTAATACGCTCCTAACCTAACTATTCTATGTTGCTGATAGCCTGGCGGAAACCCGCGTCTATATACTGGTCAAAATCGCTGCAAAGTAGCGATGTGGGACTAAAAGTTTAGCTGTACCGTTGCTCCGCCGGCGACGACTCCTCACGCTGTTGCTCCGCCGCGCGTGCCCCTTCATCCCCTCTCCCGCTCCGCACGTATCCGGCACCACCAGGCTCTCCTGAAGCCCGCCGCTACCCCAGAGAAGTCGATCCCGCCGCGCGCGGGTCAGCCAGCCGGCGCCGGCACAGGGACATGACGGGGCCGCTGCGTAGCGCGCGACCTTCCACGCACCCTTCGTTCTCCTCCATGCGCGAGGAGCACCCCGTAGTGGGCAGCGATGGACGTTGTCTCCTCTCCTCGTCGCGCCACCGCCGGCGAACCTCAAAAAGATTGAGCTTGGTTCACGACGCGGCTCGAGAAGATTTCCTAGGAGGCGAAGGGTGAAGAGTAGAACGGGATTAGCTCTCGCGGCAGCGGCGGAGAAGGAGCTCCCCCGTCTCCGGTCGCCGGTGAGATTTGGATCGGTGTGGAAATTTTGAGTAAATGACGCAAAACCACCACATTTGGGGTGTATTTGACAACCTCCTACCACTTTTGAGCCAAGCGACACTTAAGTACCACCACTTTTGGGGCAGGTCTGCGACGGAGAGCACTGATTTTTCAATTTAGCCATGTTAACCAACTTTCTGACTGCTTGGGCCCACCTGTCAGTCCTATGTGGCGGCTTAACCTGTTTTTTGACAAGTGGGGCCCATTGTCAGGTCTAACGTGGCAACCAATTTATAAGAAAATAAAATATCTATAAATTAAAAAAGAAAACTGGGGATCATCTTCTTCCCCATCGACGGTGGTCAACACCACCGGAGCTGCTCTCTACTCCCCGGTGAGCCCTCCCTGGGTGTCCCGTAACTACATGTCGTGGTGGCGCCTCACCAGATCTCGGCGTCGCAGGTGCGGCCCCGCCGCCCGCGCCGCGTGTCGCTCGGGGTGGTTGCCACACAAGATCTTGACTAGGGCACCGACCGCCAATGGAGCTCGAAGACGGCGAGGCCTGAGCTCAAGGCCCCTCCAGATCTGGACGCCGCCTGGTGGAGCTCGACGAGGGAACCGACGTGGACGCCGCCTGGTAGATCTCGACTAGGGCACCGACCTGGCCACCGATGGAGCTCGAAGACGGCGAGGCCTGAGCTCCGGGCCCCTCCAGATCTGGCCGCCGACTGGTGGAGCTCGACGAAGGAACCGAAGTGGCCGTCGCCTGGTAGAGCATGACAAGGGCACCGACCTGGCCAGTGCCTGTGGAGCTCGATGGGGAAGAAAGGCCTGACAGGTGGCGCCCACCTGTCAGCGAGCCAAAAAAAGAAAGAGGAAGATACATTGGTGGAGCGGTCACAGAATAATAATAATAAAATAATACAATTTGACCTAATATTTGCCACACAGTACTGATAGGTGGGCCCAAGAGGTCAGAAAGTTGGTTAACACGGCTAAATTGAAAAATCAGTGCTCTCAGTTGTAGACCTGCCCTAAAAATGGTAGTTAAGTGTCGCTTGGCTCAAAAATGGTAACAGATTGTCAAATACACCTCAAATATAGTGGTTTTGCGTTATTTACTCGGAAATTTTGGAGCTGGGTAACGGGGGAGACGAGTGTGACTGTGAGCTGAGACGACAGGAGCAAGAGAAGCAGACGGGACATGGGCCTGCCAATCTTGGAATAAAGGGCCGTGAGGACACTGCAGTAGGCCTATGGCCCACAACTACTCGATTTCCACCCTAAAACAATGTTCGTTTTCCTTTCATATTAGTAGGTGGGAATTGGGAAATGCTCATCGGTATTTTATACTTAATATAAAAAAATTGTACTAACTTAGTATAAAATTTATACTATGTTACTCCCTCCGACCCATAATACTCTTCGCAAATATAGATATATCTAGACACATTTTAGTGGTAGATATATCCGTATTAGCGAAGAGTAATATAGATCGGAGGGAGTACCAAGATTTATTTTTTATCAGAGAGAGTATTTCTTTTGTGGACTTTCGGTAGTCCCTAAAATGGCACAACAGCTTTTGGTGAGGTCAAACGGGCAAGGATCATGATGGGCATTTCTGTGGCAAGGAGGGATAATGCACGTTATTTGCCGTCACTGGTAGGACAATGAATGAAAATTGGCAAGCAGCACGTCATGTTGTGTCAAGCAAAATCAGAGGCGCCCACACGTCCCGTACAGGTACAGTTTCGATCGTGTGGCTGTGTGAGCCTGGAATGCACAGCATGACAGCAGCATATGCTACTCCCTCCGACTCATATTACTTGCCGCTAGTATGTCTAGACACATCTACATTAGTGGCAAGTAGTATGGATCTGAGGGAGTACAAAAGTTATACAGGTAAAGAAATATAAGCCACCAACCAACCACCAGCGATCGTTAACTGTTGAGTGCCTGAGTCTACTGCCATATAACCCCATAGCCACAATATCATTTGCCAGAAGCATTTCTCAATCTGGTGAAATCAAAAAACATCCAGCGACATATTCGATAGACCTAGCAGTAACAAGCATCCGTAACAAATGATACGCAGCCTGTTAAGTCATCTTAAGAGCTGTCCATCTGGTTGTCAGTCGAAGTTGGGGCGACTGCGCCGTTGTTGTTCCCTGCAGGATTGACTCCCATTGAACCCTCGGCTCCAAAAGTGAAATTACTGGGAACATTGTTTGGGCCCGCTCGCTCGAAAATGGATGGCACAGAAGTCTGGTTGAACGCAGGCACTTGGATGTCACCTGTTGGTTTCGGGAAACCAAATCCGAGCGAAGGAAATGACTCAGTTAGCGTGCCAGCGTTGGGTCCAAAGAGCTTCTGTTCGTACTCAGTAAGCTGGCTCTGAGAAGCTGTACAAAAGAACGTTACAGTTAGCTTATGAAGATACACTTGGACCAACCCCATAGAGTTTGAGAATGCAAGCAAAGCAATTATTGGTTGTATTTGGTCAGCTAACAGATAACTCAATTGCACATTTTTGTCTTGGACGCGCCAAAATTAAGGAAACATGATCAATCTGCATAACAGGTTCTAAAAAATATCTGATGCATTCAATGATAACACATATCTGCACATAACTAAAAAGGTCGTTTCTTAACAAACCAATTTCACTGTATAAGGATTGCTAATGATAAATCCAGTGACAACACATATCTGTTGATAGACTAAAGCGAAGGGTTGAATTGATCATACCACAACCAATTTTACTACATGAGTAGCCACAATTGATAATCCAGTGAGCCAAAAAAAATTAATGGTCGATTGGCAAAGATTTTTCAATACACGACAGAGATCTTTGCTACTAAACTAACTACAAAGGAGATGGAGTTACCTTCTGTTAGTTGGACCTGTGGCCGCCTATCTTTTACCCACTGGAAAGACGGTGCAAGTCTCCACCCTCTGGACTTCATCAAGAAGGCCGTTACCACAGCAGCTGACCTAAAAATAGTGTTCCAGGGAAGTATTCGCCAATCAGTAATGTGTTCCTGATAAGTAATCTTCAATGAATCAACATAATGCTAACTACAACAAGCACCTGTTTTTCCCAGACATGCAATGGACAAGAACACGTGATTGCCCTCTTTCACATTCTTCTGCAATTGAAGAGAAGGACGAGATGAGACAAAATATCTTCATAGACAGTATGAGGACAAGAAGGATATTTCCTAGCTCAGTATTGGAGAAGTAAAAACAATCTTGATACTATTGCAGTACTCATTTTTTTTCAGCAATACATGTAAAGATCACGATCAATGGAAAGGGTGGTGCGCGCTAAAAAGGTAAAAGCAGGGGCAAAGCTAGACAAAGAGCCCATGGTGTCAGCTCTACTGGAGTGATAAATAGTGATTTTCACTAATTTAATGAAGAATTTGCTCATTTCAATGGGGTCAGCTGACAAGTGCCTATAAGTCAGCTCCCTTCGTGGGTCAAGGACTAGGAAATAGAGTAGAACTAGATATACACAAATATAAATTTATTTCTTGCCAAAGACATAAATAATTTTAAGGGCAGTACTGTTACATTAATCGTGTTTTAAACAACTACGGGAAGACTATGATACTACAAAATAAAGACTGAAAATGCAGCATTTTAGGATTAGAATGTAAGGTATGTATGCTGGAACAATGTGAGAGTGACAGGGCAAAAAATAAAGGTAAGCAGTAGGTAACTCAATCTATTCAAAAACCAAAATGCTGAAAGCATAACATGGACAATACCTAGAAACTGAGTAGCACCATCAAAATCCAAAGTTTTCTCATCTTGGAGGCAGTGATAAGTGAATGAATTCCGGTACAGGTTATGGCAATCTGGCACAGTCTGTTCAGCAATACAGCGTGAGTAACCTTCAACTTTCAAATGAAACATGGAAATAACAACAGATAACACTGACATGCTAAACTCCTAAACAGCAAAAGAGGGACACATACAATATAGCGATAATTGCAATACTGATCTCAGCAGTTTATCACTAGAATATATTATAATGAGGAACTTCTTAGGCACAACCGCACTACAACTTCGTCAGTTTCTTTCTCTTTCATAGTTCCCAGCTCCCCACTCGCAGGATGAACAGTTAATGGTGGAAAAATTGATTGTAAGGTGAAAATAATACAAATGCATGTATTATAGTGGTATAATCACTCCCAGAAAAACAGAAGCACAAAAGAACACTATGACTGTCTCGCCTGCAGCCTTGCAAAAGAAATTGGCCTTATAGAGAAACGACCAGCAAAAACCATTGATGAGCATATGACACACATCATTTATACAACAGCAATACTGATTATTTATTGACGGCTATCTTGCAAGGAAGTAGTATTTATCATCATAGGTTATTCCTTGTTTTCCAATGTTTGACTAAGTACCCTTATTCTAATCAATCAAAGAGAACAAATGAGCCACACCTTTTTTTCAATATAAGTTCCAACTTTCAAACAAGTGTTGCACTTAACAACCGCCCACTTGGGTCACCCTATTCGATTCAAAGAACCCATTCATGCTATTAGTCTTTCCTTGCACTTAAGGAAAGAAAGCTATATTGTATCATAGCAGTGGTTAATGGAATACAAGCAGTACTCATACACAATCAAAACCTACCAAAATAACCTCTGAGGCAAGAGTAGTGCATTAGAAATTAACAATGAAATACAAGCAGTACTCATACACAATCAAACCTACCAAAATAACCTCTGAAGCAAGAGTAGTGCATTAGAAATTAACAACTAGGTCATAAGTAGTACCCCTGTGCAATGCACACATGAGACCATCCTTCTTGCAGAATTTAAATCAATTTATACGAGCAATTGTAGTGGGCTAATGGTACTAGCAGTAGACATCTAATCAGTACGATTCAAGCAGTCTTGTAACCCTAGAATCACTCTTGAAGCAATCTTACAAGTTACCAAAGCCTAGCGCAAAACACCACAATAACGAATGCCGCAGAAAGGGAGATCGGGAATCCATGCTATCGTACATCTCCGACTTCACCGTGCAGAAACAATCGAAAGTAAGGGGGGCGGGGATCGGGAGAAGAAGGGGCGCCGTTACGCACGTTGAGGATGTGGGTGATGTTGAGCGTCCTGAGGACCTCGGAGCGGGAGGCGTTGTCGTAGCTGCCGAGGAAGAGGAAGCCCGGGAGCACCTCGGTGGGGAAGGCGGAGTCCAGCTTCGCCGGGGCCACCGCGTCCGCCGCCGCGGGCCTGTGGCCGCAGACCCCGCATATCTCCCCCTCCTCGCACTTGTGGTAGTGCCCGCAGACCCCGCACGGGTTCTCCCTCTCCCGCTTCCTCATCTTCCCCTCTGCCGCCGCGCCGCTCGATCTGCGGGAGGCGGCGGGATCGCGGCGGCGGTTTTCGGTGCTTGCCCTTGGGAGGAAGCAAGGAGAGGGTTAGGGAAGACGATGCGATTTGTTTTCTTCCTCTTCGAATTTGGATTTGGATCGGAACAAATGGGGGTTGGGGTTTGTCACGTTTCTGTTCCTTTGGTTCAGCACTTTCGCCCTAGGACATCTGGCACGTAGATACTGGTTTGTACGATAGAGATTGCTCCATGACCCTACAGACGGAGCTCCGATCCAAAATGCATTTCCTGAGTGAACCTATACATTGAAACCAGTCTAGATACATGTGTTTTTGAATAATTATTTTGCACTAGAGGGAGTACTTTTTCTGATTTTCTTTTCTAGAAAAAAGTTGCGTTTATTAAACTCAATACGTCGACATCAAGTGAGTTGTATCTAAATAATCTACTAGTTAGGTGTTCGCGCGTTGCCACAAAATCATAAAATCGCAACCATTTTTGTTGTTTATGTGAACCAAAACATATTTATTCATTTTGCCTGTTATGATTAAAGATATGATCTCTAACAATGCATCGCGCTATGTTTCTTGCTCGCGCCGAAACTGTCTTGGATGGTCGCACTTTTCTCACGTAAGGTGACCATTGTGCCCTCCTCTAGCTTTCTTACAAAAACAAAGTTGTATTTGAAACTATTTCTTGGAAGACAGTTTGCACTTAATATCTTTACCTCTGTCTCGCTTTGCATTTGATCTCCAAGTTCAACATGATCACTTTAGATACTTCTGCAGTCAAGTATAAACTTTCAATTTTCAAAGCTCCAGCTAGTACAAACCAAAATTGTCTTCCAGTCATTCAACAGGATTTTGAGAATTTACACCTAGGTTAAGAGAAAATGAGGAGCCGGACCCGCTGAGCTGCCACCTCTGCACGAACAAGACGCCACATAAAGTGTTGAACCTCGGATCGATGAGGGGTTAAGGTTTCTTCCAAATGGAGTCCCAGATTATTTCTCTCCACAAAGAGCAAAGTCCCCCACCCCACCAGATTATTTCTCTCCACAAAGATTACTTCAAAACAAACTTTGACTAAAATTAAAAGTCAAAGTTTGTTTTGAAGTGCGTAATTGTTCTGTAATCCGGTATGGAGGGAGTAGTAAATTCGCAAAGAACCTGTGTTCCCGAAAACGTGGTTTTTTTTTAACCATGCAGGAGAACTGTATGTGTATATTAAGATACAGAAGAAGACCCAAAAAGGGGCCAAAGTACAGCGAAGAAAACCGTTACAAACGACCTAAACATAGAACAGAAGGACAATAACAAAACAGAAAACTGGTCACACTACATTATCCCAGAATTTCGCATCCACCATGATCTAATCAATGATCTTCTGTGATCCCAGAATTATCCCAGAATTTCGTGGGCTTGTAACATGTAAGTATTGTCAAAAACACGACTGTTTCTCTCCCGCTAAACACCCGGCCCAACTAAGGAGAGTGCACCAGATGATGTTGATAATTGCACCAGATGATGTTGATAATTGCACAGCCCAGGAAAAGGTGATTATGGTCTTCTTCCATGTTGCAGAAAACACACTTGTCATTATGCGGTAGGCAACGTCTACCAAGCCGAAAACGTGGTGTTTATGCCATAAATCAGACACTGCACTACACTGGCCAAACAAACAGGAGTTTACCAAGATCCATTTAACCGGCTGATAACAATGTGAAATCTGAAAGAGCCTCTTTTATTTCTAAAGATATGGATTCAAACTAGACATCAGACCTCATAGGTTAGAACACCACTAAGCTACTAACCAGTTATCACAAGATTCGACATCAGATAATCAAACTCCAATCTACTACCTAACAAGAGATCACTACAAAAAACAATGGAGGGCATCAGAAAGAGAGGGAGACAGCAGTTCATGGTGAACAAGGGATTGTATCAGTGTTGGACTGGTGAATGGATGTGTCATCTTCCTTGGCTGTTGCAGCTTCATTCAGGGAAGCTGATGTTTTTGCCGCCGCCTCCACCACAGCAGCAGCAACTTTCTTGCCGTCCTTACCAGCAGATCGGGAACTCTTGCTCTCGTTCTGCTGAGTGCTGATTGAGAGTCTTCTGCCTGGGGATCCGTTTGTTGCACTACCATTGGGCTTTGGGCCAGCTACCTTCTTTGCACTAGCTAGTCTATAGGGACTGACTCTTGTTCCGAATGGCCCTTCACGTTCAATGTTCAGTAGCTGCTCACTGTAGCGCTTTTGTTCCTGGAATGTGAAAGAAATAGAACGATGATAGCTGATAGCAAGAGCAGATCAAAGCATGAATAAGTACCACTACAGCATCCTTATATTGGTTTATATGTGAACATCCAAACACAAGGTAATTTAGAATTGTGGCAAATTTGCAACTGACAAAGAAAATCAGTATGCAGAAGTGGTAGAGACAGCAACTAGTACACATATTTATTTGCTAGCATGGCAAATAGACAGCTTTAAAACGCAAGAAAGATATTGTAACTAAAGCAAGAACGGTACAACTAGAAGAACACAACTAAATTCAGATTTAATACCCAGTTGCACTAAAAGGCTCTAAGAGTACAATAAAGGTATCCACACTAACCCGCATTTTTTTCTTCTCTTCTTCCTTCTCTTGCCTCAGCATAACATACTCATCCAACATAGCTAGAAGAGGAACACCATCATATGTGAAAGACAGACCATGATTCTCTTCCCAAGCCCTAGTCTTGGCCACCAGAGTTTCAACAAGGACTAGAAAGAATGCTTACATCAGCAATGAAACAAGAAAAAAAATATTATCGACAAGAAAATTAGCCTAATCTGCATTTTCCAACAAAGCACCTCTTCTACACTTAGATAGTAGTGAATGCATCAGTAGAAGGTATAAATTATTCAGTGTCACTGCACAGATTATTTACTTATGCACTATTAAAAGCACCTGGAATTTTGTTAACTTGAATTCGAGCCTTTTCGGCGCGTTTGAGATTCAGGTGGGCACCTCGGCCTGAACTATATCTGTTGTCATCCTACAAAAGGAATTATAAAAATAGGAATAAGTGACACCACAAGCACGATAACATGATTTACTAGAACTCATAACTAGCTTACTCGGTTATAATCCTCAAGCCAGCTTTCCTCCTCACAAGCAGATATCCATCTCTCAACTTTATCTAATATTTCTTTTCTGCTCAAAGCTTCTTCCTTAGCTTTCAGTATCTGATTATCCATGTCAGCAATTAATTCTGAAGGTTCCATGTTCCCTGACTCAATCAGCGCAAATATTTTATCATGGGCAGCTACTGTGTCTAGTACTATGTGAGCACCGGCATAAATATCTTCCAATGTGGTTTGCTTCTTAAAAGCGATTTCTTTCATCTTGCTGTATTTTAGCTCATCCAATCTTTGAACCTCGATCTCAACCTGAACATTGTGAGAAAAAGGTCAAACAAGAAATTGAAGGAAATAAAACATGATATTACTTCATCTCACTTGGTTAATTATGTCTTGAGTAAGTGCTCCAGGTGCAGTGACTTCCTCAACAGTCGCTGTTCTGTTACATGAAACATGGTCAAACAAGCTTCTTTCTTCGATCGGGGTATCCATGAGGTCCCATAGATCATTTAGCTGAGTGACAAGCTCTTGAAGCTGGAAATGACATTTCAAATATATTCATGAGATTGTGCACATGCGAAAATAACAGCTATTTGATGGCAAATATGTAAGAGGAGTATCACTTTACCTTATTTAGCCTCAACCTTTTGTCCTCATTAAGAGTGGCTATTGTCCTATCGAGTTTTGACAGGGTATCATTGCTAATGCTCTTGCGGTCCTTACTAACAGAGTCATCTAGACTGCTATGAACTTCAGTTATTATGCTAAAGTACTCCATCCCCAGTACAGTACAGAGATCGTGTACTGTACTTACATGCTCAAATACCTTCTTCAGCCTCTCTCTCTGTAATGTAAAGGAAAATGTACCTTATTGTCTCCATGGAACCAAAGATGCAACCATTGCCAAGCACTAAGTATTACTACAAAACAAATGAAACAGAGAAATGCATACCTTCTTTTTCTCGAGCTCTTGGAGCTGAGACTGAAAGTCCCGAAGCTTGTCATCTGTCAAGTCATCCTCATTAATTTGTGGTATTGCCACCTCCTGGCCTATCTCGAGACTGCCAGCTATCTCACCCCGTATCTGTTCAATTCTTGACATTATATCAGCAAATTCCTTTATTCTCTCCTTTTTCTGCTTGCCCAGTTGTTCAAGTGTTGGAGCTAAAGCAGCTAGTTGTTGCTTGATCGTCCGTGTTGTTTTCTCAGGCTGCATAAATGAAGCATTATCAAAGTTAAACCCTTGTTGCTTGATCTGGCGTGCAGTAAGTCTGTAACAGGTCAGCATACAAGTAGTAAAAGTTCAGCACAGAAACCACAAAACGTTACACAGAGAACACGGAAAGCTATACTGGACCAAGCATGCCTCACTTACAGTCGGATCAAAATTAGACTAAGATTATCGAAACAGACACATCTTCACTTACACTTGTTGCTATGGATTTCTCTCCAAGAGCAGAAGCAAGCCTGGCAAGCTCCATCTTTGAGTAGTCCAGTGCTTGAAGAAGAAGGTCCCTTGACTTGAGTGCCTGATCAACTTTTCTCTTGTAGACATCCAAGCATTCCTGATCCAGCTGAAACAGAACTTTGTCGCGGTCCTCATCGCTCTCACCTACTTCGTCCCATACTAACTAACAATACAAAAACAGAGATGAACATTACCGCCTTTTATCATCAAATCAAAAACAAGAAAAATAATCAGCTCTTTAATGGCGTGATCAAGGAGCAGTTTGAGCATGTACCTGAAGTTTTTGCAGCAATGATCCACACGAGGTTTGACCGTGCAAAGCATCCATTCCGGAGTAGATGAATCTGTGTGTAGAGTATATGAATCAGATACAGGTGTGTGCTGAAACTAAGACACATATATCTGGCATTCTAGCTAGTTCTCCCAAAGTTAACACCCTGTAATTGGCAGAAATACTGTAAAATTGTAATTACCCCAAAAGCTAATGGTCCGAACACAACTAGAAGTAATCACCAAGTGCCACACAGACTCACAGACCAGCAAAACAGCTAGGCATTATCCGGAGAGTTGATAGGCAATGTGGGTCTTACACCTAGAGAATCCACAGGTACAATCTACAATGCAGCCATAACCCAGGAAGAGCCAGGACTGGACGGCATCGAGACTCAACATCGCGACCAAAGCAAGGAAGCTCGCCCAAATCCAAAATCCCAAATAAGGCAGGCACTGATTTTACCAGTGTCGACTACTGGAAGCACTTCCCAAACAAACACAGGAAACGGCAGGCTATCGTCACCAGCGGAAGAAACAGAAGCGTTCCGCCGCTGCGGCAATTCACCACCCAAGCTAAGAGCGTCCCTTGGATCCCGTATCTACACGAAACTTCCCTCCAATCCACAATGAGCATCGCTACACACCAGATCTCGCTATGAACAGTAGGAAGGCTTACCAGATCGCGCGAAGGGGAGAGGAGGTGACGGGCGCAGGAGCTAACGTCTCAGAGAGGCGGACGAGAGCAGACCGTCGCCTGGGTGGAGTACGGAGAGGGGAATGGCGGAGGGGGAGGGGGTCACCGTCGGCAGGGGAGGCACTGGTGGTGGCTGGTCGGTTGTGGTCGTACTGTTCGCTGCTGGTGTGGCAGTGTTGGCTGTGTGCCTGTAGTGGAGTGGGTATGTGGGATCAGCCCGACGTGGCGGCCGATCGTCGGACGGCGCGGCCCTGAATCAAGGAGTATGCGGCGGTCGTCGCTTGACGCGCTGACCAGATTATAGGACTCGTGCACAAGTTCCGGGGAGCAAATCGTAGAAACCAGAAATAATTGTTATATGGTTGTTGCACAAACCACTAACTAAAAGGTTGCATAATAAAGGTCTAAATCCTAGATTAAGCTGATTAACAACGGATTTGACGACACATGCCCATGAGTTAGTGATGATGTGGTTTTGCGCTTCACCTGTCATCAGCAAGCTGTCTCATGATTTCTAAAAATTTCAACAAATTTCGGCTGAATATCTCAAACAGGAGGTCAATATTGTTTCAAACTTTCGCATGCGACTTAGTTCATATTGTTTCAATTATTAAAATTTTAAAAAAATCTTTTTGAAAAAACACCAAAATTTGCCCAAATCTCATAAGAGGTGATAAAACTTTTAAACAATTGATCCAAATTGTTCAAATTTTCCCAAATCAGTTAGTGTATATTGTTCTTTTACCTGTTTATTATATGTTGTTTGTTGGTGACAATATACTGCTGCAATATTTGATGATTTCCGCAATTTTCTCAGTTCTGGAGCACTCGTCCACTAATATGACTTGAATGATAAAAGAAATATTCTCAAAATTTGTGAATTAGGAGACTTTGGACTTTGGAAGTCCTCGTATAATGAACTTCCATATGACATTATAGAATTCAAAAGATTAAAATTAAAAAATTGATTAAACTTGAATTTATCAGGTAGATGATAATTGGTCTTGGCGTATGTTTTTGTTGTTGTAGAGATGAGCATGCAAGTAGGACAGATACTGCCTAATATCCATAGCATTTTAAAGATGATAAATTAACTCCTGATCTTTACTTTGCAAATTCAAAATATTCCCATCCTGAATGATACACATGAACCAATCACCCAACCATAGGGAGGAAATTGCAGATAACACCACTTGTTGGGACCATTTTTGCATAGCTTTTTTACGCAAAACACCACTCTTTGACGTGATGAGTTGCAGAGAGCCCATATCCCTTTGTTAGTAGTTTTGGCAGCGAATTGGGCTAGTTGGACTCAATGACTTAAAGTTGTAGTAGTAGGACGGTGGGGTCTGTTCTTGCAGGGGGTAAACAACAACAGACGTGCGCATGAGCAGCAGGAGGGTACGTGCAAAAATAGCGAGCCACCATGGAGGGGAAAAGGGAAGCGACAGAGAGTACCGAGAACGAAACCATCGGTGATGCCACATATGTGTTTCTATATGGACCCAACCAGCCTAATTCGGTGTCAAAATTGATAACAATGGGATTTGGGCTCTGTACAACTCATTGCATTAAAGAGTGGTGTTTTGCTCAAAGAATCTTCATGGTTGTGGTTCCGTGAAAACGACACCATCAAGTAGTGTTATCTGTAGTTCGTGCGCATGGAAGTGAGACGCGAGCTGATTTTTCCAATGTGCATTGTGGAGACCGCGCGTTTGAGCGTCTGGCGGCACTCACATCACGTCTAAGTTAGTCTTTAGCATGGATTTGGTGTAGGCTATATAAGTTAGTCTTGAACTTGGAACATCTTGGCTCTGATATGATGTGAAAATGTTGATTCCCTAATGGCTTGTGTCGTATTTCTTAGATCCTTATATGGTATATAGAGAGGTATATGAGGGGAGTGACCTTGAGTACAAGAAGACTTAGAGTCCTAGTCTATCCTAATCGTACATATATTCTAACAAAATATTTCTGACCAGAGATCCTACAAGCCATCGATCTCACCAAAACAAGGTCTTCTCTCCCCGCTACCCACTTGAATGTGCTTTGGACTGTCAAAACCTCGGCGGCGGCATCCTTCATCATCTTGAGCCCTTGTCGTGGCCTAGAGTCATCTGATCTGCTCAACTATTCCCATTTAACACGAAGAGCAATACCTTGTAGCTGCAAATTACCAGACAACCAAAGCAGTGTGGCGTACATACTATGACCAAGAATTGAGTGACACGTCATGATAATTTGCCCAAGTGTCAACTAGTACTTTTGAGTAATTTACAAATCGTCTATATTGAAAGTTTATCATTTCCTTATTATGGAACTTCGGGAAACCATTTTCATGAATACTTTGATGACAATGTGGTAAATACAAAGAGGGAATATATCATGTAGATATAATTGTATTTTTTTTATGCTCCATGTACACTTAATGGTGTGGTTCATGATAATGTAGAATGCTTTTACACATTACTTAACTCACTAAATGCTTTAATTAAATTACTAAGTAAGCATAGTATTGTGGTCAGAGAGGTCCAAACAAATTTTGTACATGTGGTGAGTTAAATAAATATGATTTATACTAAAATTATATACTTTCCTAATAAATTATTTTTATTAGACTATAATTAGAATGATTGTATTTCCCGTTACTGGAAGAGCATTTCCCGCCTAATTGATTTTGGCGTTTGTTAACAATACATTATCTATTAATGTGTGATTATGCTTTGCAGGATTTTATTATGTTCGTGCACAAGATATTGGGTTTCCTATATTATACTTGGTATTTATTATTGTCCAGAGGAAACTCTCGAGGAAATGGTACAAATATGCTCTGGGAATTGTTTGTTATGAAGCTTGGCCAGGAAGGCCGGCTTTAGCCGGTCCCCAGACCGGCTATAGCCGGCCTGCCCATTTTCGGAAGGGGCAATGCGCCTCTGGCGTAACCCGGGTATTTGTCCGGCTTATTCCGGCAGGGCCGGATTTTTTGGTCCGGCTTTAGCCGGCCTGGAGACCGGCTTTAGCCAGTGTGTCCGGCTTTAGCCGGACTTATCTCCGGCTTTAGCCGGACTTTCCTGGCTGGCAACGGTCAGATTTTGGTGGGGGTATATATACCCCCACCTTCTTCCCCAATGAGCAGCTCGTCCAAAATAGAAGAACACCATTATTTTGAGCCACCAAATCAACTAGATCTCCTCCCTCAACCCACCAAAGCTCTTGATCTTTGGAGAATCGAAGGAGAAGACCATCTTCTACATCCTCACTGAAGCGATTTGATTTCCCCCCTCATTTGCTTAAGGGCCCTTGTGTCTTGGGTTCCCTTGTGTCCCAAGACCTTGATTTGTGTATTTGATATATTGCTACTTGTTGTTTGACAGCATTGTGTTGTGCTTGGGAGCCTCCAATTCGGTTGTGGATGCGTGTCCCAAGATTGTAAAGGCCGGTTCCGCCTTGAGGAATCCCTTAGTGGAAAGTGAGCTAGGCCTTTGTGGCGGAAGCTTGCACCGGAGAATAGGGTGAGCCTTTGTGGCGTTGGTTAGGCCTTTGTGGCAACCACACCCCTCCAACGTAGACGTACTTCCCCTAAAAAGGAAGGAACTACGGGAATTACATCCGTGTCTCCATGTGCTCCACTCTCGGTTACCTCTATCCTTTATTGCCTTTACTTATTGTATCCTGCTTAGCTTGCTAGTTGTCATATAGGTAAATTCACCTTAGTTGCATATCTAGAGAATTTACCTTTGTGTCAAGCCTAAATCGGAAAAAGAATTAAAATTTGAGTAGCACCTATTCACCCCCCCCCCCTCTAGGTGCCCATACGATCCGTTCAATTGGTATCAGAGCCTCGGCTCTTATTTCGGGCTTAACCGCCTAAGAGTATGGAAACATCACCTAGTGAGGGCTCAGGTCAAGTTTCCATGGGTGAGTTCAAATCTTTGGAATCATCCATGACTTCAATGACATCTCAAATAGGTGAGTTGCGTGAAATGATAGCGCGACTCATGCAAGCTAAAACTGCTAATGCCCCTCCACCTCCGGAAAAACCCGCTACTCCACAAGTGGAGAATGTGGTGGTTGATGTGGAGGGTGCCGATAAAAATGGCGATGCTAAGTCTTCCACCAAGGACGACGGGAAAGGTGAATTCCCACATTGGTATTCACCCGACCCGCCGGTTCCTCATCCTCATATTAACCATAGAGGAGACCCACCTAAGCTTGATGCATTAAACTTTGGTCAATGGCAATATCAAATGATCTCTCATATGCGCAGTTCTTGCATCGAGCTTTGGAGGATCGTTGAGGAAGGATTCAAGGCCGTAGATCCCCACAACATGACAAGAAGAGAGACGGTCGATAGCCAACTCAATGCTACCGCTCTTCACATGATTCAAGTCGCCGTGGGATCCAAGGACTTGCCTCACATCCAACACTTCTCCACCACCAAAGAAGCTTGGCAAGGACTCTCCGACGTCTTTGTTGGCAACGAGAGCATGAAGAAAACAAGATATATTGCCTTCTCAAATCAAGCGGAGGGTTTCTTTATGATGGATGGTGAGGATCATCAAGAGATGTATAGAAGACTCAAGGCTATTGCTACCACCTTCAAGAACCTCGGTGCTCACCATATTGATGATGAGTGGATCAAGATGAAGTACATTCTTGCTCTCACTCCATATGAGCCCGCGGATGTGAAGAGTGTTCAAGGAAAGCACAACTTCAATGAGATGACCTCCAATCAAGTGATGCAAGAGATTCAAGCCTACAAGGTTTCCGCACAAAATGCGGAAGATGCTCGTGCTCGTGCCATAGGAATGCAAAGAAGCTCCAATCTTGCATTAAAAGCTAGTGTGGTTGAGAAAGAGGTTCCACATCAAGCAAGCATTGAAGCAAGGCTTGAGATGTGTCCCGAGGACATAAGACATGAGTACAATGAGCACATGACTTTCTATGGAAAAACCTTTTGGGTTGATCCACACAAGGCTAAAGAAGACAATCAAAGAAGGAGCAAGTCAAGTGGCTATCAAAGGAATGACAACAATGGTCAAAGGGTGAGGACATGCTATAATTGCAATGATAGATTCCACTTCGTTGCCGAGTGCCCTTATGAGAAGAGAGAAGATCATGGTGGAAAGCTCATCCTCAAAAGCAAGACCAAGTCACCATCAAAGAAGCCATTTGTGAAGAAGGGTGGACCAAAGAAGAAACAACCAAAGTTTGTGTTCTTGACTCAAGAAGAGTACTCCGCAAGTGAGAGTGAAGAAGAAGAAACTACAACTAGTGAGATGGCCGCAATGGCAACCACCTCCACTTCCTCAACATCACTCTTTGAATCCCCCAATGAGGACTCTCTTGTCAAGAACGTCAAGTGCCTTATGGCCAAATCTTCCGAGGTATCACTCACATCTTCCTCCTCCTCTAAGACAAATGATGCTCCCTTGAATAATCTTGCTAGTCTTAGAGTAAAGGAAGAAATTATTGCTTTTGATGACTATGTGTCTAGTGTAGACGGTGTTCATAAGATTCACTTTGAACGTCTATTGAGCCAATATGGTAAAACTCTTGAAAAACTAGATGAACAAATGAGGCTTGAAAAAGAATATGCTCAAGATATTGCCTCACTAACCGAGTCTCTTGAAGAAGAGCAAGAGGAACGAGCAACTCTTGAAGAGAAGCTCGATTCCATTGAGGAATCTAATAATGAAGTTGTTTCCAAACTCATTAAAGAGCGAGATCATGCTCGTGCTAAAGTAAAAATGCTTAAAAAGGAAAAGGTTGAATTTGGTGTTGGTCATGATATACTTGTTAAGGATTTAGAAGATCTTGACAAGGCTCACAAGGCTTTGAAAAGTGAACACTCTATCCTTACCAAGTCACATGAACAACTTCAAATTCAATTGACTAAGAATAATGTGCCTAGTTCTTCTACTTCTACTTGTGATCATGCAAATGTTATTGAAGAAAATGCTAGGTTGAAAGATGAGCTTGCCAAGTCCTCCATTCCCATAGGTGAGAAAAACTTAAATGACCTTTTGAGTAAGCAAAAGGCATTTGGTGATAAAACGGGGATTGACTATGTCTCAAAGAAGGAGAAGAAGAACAACAAGAAAAAGAAGGCCAAGCCCGCTCAAGCAAAGAAGGATCCTATTGTGGGTGGCAAAGCCACTCATGATGATCATGCGGGAATTGCTAACCCTCACTATGTTTTATTTCGTGATTATTATGGTGATGTTTATGCAAAATATGTTGGTCCAAATGATGGTTATATTGCTTGGTCTATTTGGGTTCCAAAGACCCTTGTTGCTAACAAAAGAGGACCCATTGAAAAATGGGGACCTAAAACCAAGCAATGATCTCTTGTAGGACTATGCTTCCGGTGGATCAAAATGGGTGCTTGATAGTGGATGCACAAGTCATATGACCGGAAGCAAGGAGATTATGACGGAGATGAGACCAAATGACAACCACATAACCGTCACTTATGGAGACATGTCACAATCCGAGGTATTGGGTCTTGGCAAGGTGGTGGTCGCACCGGATATTTCCCTTGTGGACGTCATGCTTGTTGAGACCCTAGGTTACAATTTACTTTCAGTTCGTGCACTTGGTAAGATGGGCTTTGCCATCTTCATTGATAATGAAATTGTGGTACTCTTGTGGAGCAAGTCTCTAAAGGTCGCTTTCGTTGGGCACATTGAAAATAACTTGTATGTGGTGGACTTCTCGGGGAAAACCACTACAAGTGCAATGTGTTTATTTGGAAAGGCCGATGTGGGTTGGCTTTGGCATCGCCGACTAGCCCATGTCAATATGAGAACTTTGCAAAGCCTTCACAAGGGTGGCCACATACTCGGACTAAAAGAGAATGTTTCTTTTGCCAAAGATCGTGTTTGCAGGGCTTGCGTTCTAGGAAAAATGCATGATTCTCCCCACCCAAGCAAGACTATCATTTCTTCCAAGAGGATCTTGGAGCTCCTTCATGTGGATCTCTTTGGTCCTCCCTCTCATGCAAGTCTTGGTGGGAAGAAATATTGTTTGGTGATTGTTGATGACTATTCAAGATATACTTGGGTCTACTTCTTCAAGCATAAGAGTGAGACTCAACAAACCGTCATCGACTTTGCCAAGGAAGTTGAACGTCAACACGGGCAAACTATTTTGGCAATTAGAAGTGACAATGGCTCGGAGTTCAAGAACTACACCCTAAATAGATTTCTTAGTGATGAGGGGATTCGTCATCAATATTCCGCTGCATACACCCCTCAACAAAATGGTGTAGCCGAAAGGAAGAACCGGACTCTTATGGATATGGCTAGGTCCATGTTGGCGGAGTTTAAGTCTCCATACAACTTTTGGGCCGAAGCTATCTCTACGGCTTGTCACTCTTCAAACCGGCTCTTCCTCCGCAAAGGCCTAAACAAGACTCCATATGAAATACTCACCGGAAGCAAGCCCAACATCTCCTACTACCGGGTTTTCGGGTGTAAGTGTTTCTTTCAAAGAAAAGGAGTTCGTTTAGGTAAATTTGATCCGAAAGCAATAGAAGGTATTTTTGTTGGTTATGGTGCCGAATCCCACACTTATAGATTCTTCAACAAGTCCACCGAACGTGTTGAAGAATCTTGTAGTGTGGTATTCGAAGAGAATGACGGCTCCCAAGGGGGGCGAGATGTTGTTTCTTGTGATGTAGATGATGAAATACCTCGAGAAGCCATAGGAAGAATGGGCGTGGGATTTTTCCGCCCCATTGAGGGACACCTTGTGGCCGACCGGGAAGGACTATGCTCTACTCAAGTGGAGCCTTCATCTTCACAAGCTCAACAAGCCTCTCCCAAGGAAGCAACTAATGCACCAACCGAAGAACAAGACAAGGACCTTCATGAAGAAGAAGGGGCACCACCATCCTCTCCGGTTATTTCAACCGCCCCCAATTCTTCACAAGACCAAGATCAACCTACTCATGAAGATAATGATGATCAAGGTCAATTTAATGGTCAAGACGGGGACCAAAATGATCAAGATGATCAAGTGACTCCTCCAAGGTTAAATGAGGAGATCGAAGCCCGTCGCAAGAAAAGAGTTGAAAGGGATTTGGAGCTTAAAGGTCATACCCTTGAGAGGGTTATTGGAGATTTAAGAAGCAAAGTGTCAACCCGGCGTCAATTGGCACAATTTAGCTCTCATCATGCTTATATCTCCATGGTTGAACCCAAGAAAGTATTTGAAGCTCTTGAAGATCCGGATTGGTTGGATGCTATGCATGAAGAACTCAACAACTTCAAGCGCAATAATGTATGAGTGTTAGTGGAGAAGCCAAAGGAGTGCCGCAATGTGATTGGCACAAAGTGGATATTCAAGAACAAACAAGATGAGCATGGAATTGTTGTGAGGAACAAGGCTAGATTGGTTGCTCAAGGTTTCTCTCAATTGGAAGGAATTGACTTTGGAGAAACTTATGCTCCCGTGGCTCGCCTTGAGTCCATCCGTATCCTTCTTGCATATGCCACTCATCATAATTTTAAGTTGCAACAAATGGATGTTAAGAGTGCATTTCTTAATGGTCCATTGAAAGAGGAAGTGTATGTTAAGCAACCCCCGGGGTTTGAGGATCTCAACTTCCCTAACCATGTCTACAAACTCCATAAGGCACTCTATGGCCTTAAACAAGCCCCACGTGCGTGGTATGAGCACCTTAGGGAGTTGTTGTTAGACCGTGGGTTTGAAGTTGGGCAAATCGATCCCACTCTTTTTACTAAGAGGGTCAATGGGGAGCTTTTCGTATGCCAACTATATGTTGATGATATTATCTTTGGCTCTACTAACAAAGCTTTTTAATGATGAATTTTCAAAGCTTATGACCGATAGGTTCGAGATGTCTATGATGGGCGAAATGAAGTTCTTTCTTGGTTTTGAAATCAAGCAATTGAAAGAAGGGACTTTCATTAATCAAGCAAAATATGTCCAAGACATGCTCAAGAGGTTCAAGATGAAGGAACTAAACGGGGCCGCCACACCAATGGCCACAAAATGTCATCTTGAACTTGATCCCAATGGTAAAGATGTGGATCAAAAGGTATACCGTTCTATGATCGGTTCTTTGCTTTACCTTTGCGCATCTAGACCCGATATCGTGTTGAGTGTAGGTGTGTGTGCAAGGTATCAAGCCGCTCCTAAAGAAAGCCACCTTATGGCGGTTAAGAGAATCTTTCGATATTTGGTTCATACCCCAACTTATGGGCTTTGGTATCCCAAAGGCTTGGATTTCTCTCTTTGTGGCTTCACGGATTCGGATTGGGCCGGTGACAAGGATGATAGGAAATCAACCTCCGGAGCTTGCCAATTTCTTGGTAGGTCTTTGGTGTGTTGGTCTTCTAAGAAGCAAAATTGTATATCTCTCTCCACCGCCGAAGCCGAATACATTGCCGCCGCAAGTGGATGCACTCAATTGTTGTGGATGAGGCAAACTTTAAAGGAATATGGTGTCAATTGTGACAAAGTGCCTCTTTTATGTGACAATGAGAGTGCTATCAAGATAGCCTATAATCCGGTGCAACATTCAAGAACCAAGCATATTGAGATCCGGAATCATTTTATTAGAGATCATGTTGCCCGTGGTGATATTGAGCTTGCATATGTAAGCACCAAGGATCAACTTGCCGATATATTCACGAAGCCCCTTGATGAAGCAAGATTTGGATATTTGAGGAATGAGCTAAATATCATTGATTCAAGGAGTGTGGCTTGAGCATCTTGCAAATACACCTATTTTTCAATACTTGTTTGGTTTAGGTGTGGGCATGGAGATAGGGGGAGTGCGGTCCTAATTAATTGGGCTATCCCTCCCCCCATAATGCCAATAGTTACAAAATTGTTCTCTTTCTATCAATTTTGTGATATATGAGTTTCAATGACGAGTATTGGTTATGGATCCAAGATATATCTTCGCGGTCCAATGCCATAACACTCATACATGGTGGCCTCGGCCACCGACCTCTTCTTTTCGAAGAGTTGATTCCTTGCAAATTCTATTTGAGTTTATTGAACTTTTTCGTCATTGTCTCTATCCTTGAAATGGGAAGGCACTTGCATTGGATTTTCCAAAGTTTTCTTGTGTTTGCAATGCCAAGTGCCGAGAACCACTCCATGCATGTTTTTCTATCCTAAGCCCACTTATCTAAAGCCCAGCATCCTATCTTGCATGCCCAGAATTTCCTGAAATCAAAGTTATCTGTTTTGGGTCATCTTGACCGGCTATAGCCGGTCTGTCTCCGGAAATAGCCGGGGTGCGGCTTTAGCCGGCCCACCCGGCTATAGCCGGCCTGGGGTTTTCGAGCCCATCTCTTTAGGCTGTGGGGGTGAGGGTTTCCTCAGTTACCCACCCCCCACGCCTATCTTCCTGCTCGAGCCTCTCCCTTGGACCCGCCGCCACCGCCGTCACTCGCCTCTCCTCCGGCCGCCGGAGCCCCCTCCTCGGCCGGCCATCCTCTCCGGCGCCCTCCCCCATGGACCAGGGTATCCTCCCCTACTTTCTCCTCTCTCTCTCTCTCTCCCTAGAACTCCCTAGGGTTAGGGTTAGTTGATTCTTGGTACCTTGTTCATCTGGGAGACTTTGGATTCATGATTTCCTTCTGCATTGCATAGATTGAAAATGCTTGACTAGTTTTGGTGGCCTACATTTCGAATTTTGTCCATCTGGTCCGGCTAAAGCCGGTGTCAGACCGGCTATTGCCGGCCTGACCGGCTAAAGCCGGCCTGAGACCGGAAATAGCCGGTGTAGATCACCAAGTACTGTCATGTTTTTTCCTTTTGTGCTATTGCTCTTTGATCCTCTGGCATGCATGCTCATTCTCTATGCTATCTACCTATGTGCTGTTTGCAGGTGGTTCTCGACCCAAGAGGTCTCGCTATGTTGATCCCTCTCTTGCCCGCCGACAAGAGCATCACGATGCTCGTATGACAGCTGCTATGAAGAAGAGGAAGAAGGAGATGAAGATGATGATGAAGAGGAAGAAGATGATGATCAAGGAGATGATGATGAGGAAGATGAGGTCTTCGATGATGTTGATGAGTGATCTCGTGTTGTGGTCTCCCTTTTTGGCGTCTTGATGCCAAAGGGGGAGAATGTCCATTTGCATGTGTTTCCATTTAGATTTGTGGTTTTCCATTTGGATTTGGTTGGGTCACAAGCTCTTATCATCGTGTGCTTGCTCGCTTGTGTCCCATGGTTGAACTTATCATCTACTACTATGTGTTAAACTATATGCTTATATTGTGTAGTAGAACTTATGATTATCGTTATTGATCCTACTTGCTATATCTTGTCATATTATATGTTTGTTGATTATATGCTAATGAATTATTATATATATCTTGTGCACATATGGATCACATTATAAAATCTAGGGGGAGTTCTTATTGTTGATGTGTCTTTGTATTCAAATACAAAACTTAAAATAAGGCACATAGTAAGGGGGAGCTCCGTCTATATTTTATATCGTTTGAAACATGCAAAATTATGTATTGTCATCAAACACCAAAAAGGGGGAGATTGAAAGAGCATTTCCCGCCTAATTGATTTTGGCGTTTGTTAACAATACATTATCTATTAATGTGTGATTATGCTTTGCAGGATTTTATTATGTTCTTGCACAAGATATTGGGTTTCCTATGTTATACTTGGTATTTATTATTGTCCAGAGGAAACTCTCGAGGAAATGGTACAAATATGCTCTGGGAATTGTTTGTTATGAAGCTTGGCCAGGAAGGCCGGCTTTAGCCGGTCCCCAGACCGGCTATAGCCGGCCTGCCCATTTTCGGAAGGGGCAATGCGCCTCTGGCGTAACCCGGGTATTTGTCCGGCTTATTCTGGCAGGGCCGGATTTTTTGGTCCGGCTTTAGCCGGCCTGGAGACCGGCTTTAGCCGGTGTGTCCGGCTTTAGCCGGACTTATCTCCGGCTTTAGCCGGACTTTCCTGGCTGGCAACGGTCAGATTTTGGTGGGGGTATATATACCCCCACCTTCTTCCCCAATGAGCAGCTCGTCCAAAATAGAAGAACACCATTATTTTGAGCCACCAAATCAACTAGATCTCCTCCCTCAACCCACCAAAGCTCTTGATCTTTGGAGAATCGAAGGAGAAGACCATCTTCTACATCCTCACCGAAGCGATTTGATTTCCCCCCTCATTTGCTTGAGGGCCCTTGTGTCTTGGGTTCCCTTGTGTCCCAAGACCTTGATTTGTGTATTTGATATATTGCTACTTGTTGTTTGACAGCATTGTGTTGTGCTTGGGAGCCTCCAATTCGGTTGTGGATGCGTGCCCCGAGATTGTAAAGGCCGGTTCCGCCTTGAGGAATCCCTTAGTGGAAAGTGAGCTAGGCCTTTGTGGCGGAAGCTTGCACCGGAGAATAGGGTGAGCCTGTGTGGCGTTGGTTAGGCCTTTATGGCAACCACACCCCTCCAACGTAGACGTACTTCCCCTAAAAAGGAAGGAACTACGGGAATTACATCCGTGTCTCCGTGTGCTCCACTCTCGGTTACCTCTATCCTTTATTGCCTTTACTTATTGTATCTTGCTTAGCTTGCTAGTTGTCATATAGGTAAATTCACCTTAGTTGCATATCTAGAGAATTTACCTTTGTGTCAAGCCTAAATCGGAAAAAGAATTAAAATTTGAGTAGCACCTATTCACCCCCCCCCCCCCCTCTAGGTGCCCATACGATCCGTTCAGTTACATAGCGAGAACAACTAACTAAATATGGAATGTGCTAATATTAAGGTTAGCACTATTGTATTGCAATATACCTTAAAAATACACTTATCTGTACTAAAAAATATTCTGTAACAAAAACAATGTTATTTCTCCACCCCCTCCATTACATATTGACTCTCACTGATTTAGTGCAACTTTGTTATAAATTAACAACAACTGATGTGGAACAGAGATAGTATTTTATAGATATTGGCTAAAAATTGGTAAAATCGCACGGCTCCTTATTTTTTGTATTGCGTTAATTTGAAATAACTTCAAAATTTTGGTAGATATATGTAATAATATATTCTAACAAATATCTTCGAGTGAATAGAGTGTGTCATCAATGCAATCAAATTCACGAAAACTTCTAGAGTATAAAGTGAACCTTTAGCATGACTCTCTATAAAGAAGTTGAGAGTTGTAATCCTGAACCTAGAACAAGTTTTAAAGGGTAAACTAGATCTCTCTCTACTTTCCAATAACACTTTTTGTTTTAGTTAAGAATTTAAGTAACCTATATTATATGGCATTTCGAATTTACTTGGTACGTGGAACCACTGAACTAGTACCATTCTTCAAAATATGTATAGTAATTTTTGTTGTGGCTTGTATAAAAAGAAAAATGTCTCATGAAAAAGCTATTTTGAAGCACCAAAAAATTATCTTTTTACGCAAGTCAAAAAGATTTTTTCCCCAAACTTTGTGCAAACATAGAATATTTGGATGTACTCCCGGATTTTTTTTTTGGAATTTTTAATGTTTTAAAATATGTTTTTTAGACAATGGGTACATTTACGAAGTGGATTTCCACAACCAACCGTTCTTTTCTTAGTTTCTTTCTTCTTCTTTTTCACTCATCATGCAGCTTTGAGCCTACCATTCTCGTGACTGGACTGGTTGTTCGATCAAGGCGACGAACTTCGTCTCCTTTAAGCCAACCAACTGAGAATGACTCGTTTCAACGTGTGAGTGCGTGACACTCTTACAGAAGAGAGCACACCGTACCATTCCATCCCCTGGCCTCCGTCTGTTCCGTTTCCGGCGTGCCGCAGGACATGTCTGTCGCCTCCGCCACGAACCGCCGGGTGGCAGCCGTCGCCACCGTCCTTCTGTTTCTGGCCGTCGCCATGCACCAGCACGTACGTCACAGGAGCTGCACCCGCCGCCGCTGCTGCTGCTGCCCCGTTCATCATGTCGTCGGAGGTGACCCGGGCTGGGACGTGGCCTCCGACGTCCTCGCCTGGTCAGCCGACAGGCACTTCGCGGTCGGCGACTCCCTCTGTAAGTCCAGCTCAGCACACCCGTTCCCTGCAGGCATTACACGTACTCTCGTCGTCCATCTTTCGAAGTCTTAGCCGTGATCTCAGGGTTCGCGTACGAGGTGGCGGACGACGGTGTCGCGGAGGTCGGCAGCGAGGCGGAGTTCGCGTCGTGCGAGGTCGGCAACCCCATCAGGATGTACACGGACGGGCTGAGCAGGGTTGGCCTGGACGGCGAAGACGCGAGGTATTTTGTTAGCGCCGACGTCGGCATCGAGCGGCACCCCAGGTGCTGCAGTGGCACCACTGACGCGCTGTCTGTTGTGCTTCGTTTCTGTGTGGTGCTTTCTGATCCTGGGTGCATGATCAGGACGACCGTTGTGTGTTTGATGAGGTTGCCTACGCTGATACATGTACCGAGTTGTTGCATTTCCTGGCATAATGTCAGACGATTGTAGCAAATATGTAAAATATGTGATTTAACTATGGTTACCTTCGAATAGATGCAGTAAAGTTGAGTTATTTCTAGGTAAAAGGCATGTTTTATTATTAAATGGTGTCAAATGATAGTGTGGTAACGCAATTCGCGCGTCAAGTGAAACTGTGCCACCAATTGACCACATGGTTTGAAGAACGTCCACTGTGAGTGTAACCGTGTACTAGTCGTTAAGGCTTCTGCAGAATCGTAGCACTTGATATACCCCCACCAAACCGATGGAGTCGGAATTTGATACAGTAAGTTTTGTGTCAGCTCTAAGCCTTCAGAGCACGCCATCAATTCAACGACGGAAGGTTCGGTATGTGTACAACACATTCCGTATGGTAGAAATACGCATGCTGCAACAGAGCTGAACTCACGTTGCAACTTGCAAGTCAACGAGTTAACAATCCGAGCAGACCTATCCTGTTGTCCCCCGGACGGGCATCTCAAAGCGACTTTCACGCTGCCGCAGGCACAGCCAGCCAAAATGTTATCCTGTCTGAATGGAGTCAGATGGATAACAACATTCTCCAGTACCATCAAACAAGGTAGCCAAGGCGATTATGATAGCAAATGTCATTATTCTGACTAGATAGTTCAGTCATGACAATCAAAGCCTATCTAATTACAGCCTCAAAGATTAGAGCAGAGGATCAAACAAGAAAAAGAATCAACTAACTAGAAACGGATAGCTTAAATAAACTAAATAAAGTACAACAACCTCATGAGGCACCAAGAAGCAGTATACACCTGCATAAATTGAAAGGAAACCTCATGTCAGCAGAAATGAAGAATAAGCTGGGTGATAATATCAAATTTAGTAGGAGTAAATAATAATCTGGTGAGCATGTCTCATTCAAGGGGAAACCCACAGAGTACAAACCTTTGACGATAATGGCTGTCCATGACTCATCAATATATAAAAGAGTGATCAAGAAGTATGTAGGGAGCATGCTACTGGTATCAGTGACGCTAGCAGAACTACTGGTAGATCCATCATACTCCCCATCTGTTAAAGATTAAAAATGAGGTCAGGTACAAATTGCTAATCTGAAAGGCTTGTTTAACGGTCCGTTCAACAATACAGTTTGAAAGGGGGAATGGGGGTAATAACATTTCAAGAACATATTGGACCCTCACGATTCAGACAGGCTGCCAGTTATGAAGGCCAACGTTGCACCAGAAGAACCAAATACATTGCTAGTATTAAATGTTAGCATATCCCCCAAATCAGATATAGAAACAGGTAGTAGTAATTTTTATTCAGATCAGATTACCAGTGTGACAAAAACGTAAGTTTATAAAACTTGCTAGGTTAGAAACGCACCTTCAAAACTAAATGTGACGCAACTCTAATATTTGAATCTAGTTGGTTTCTTCTCTTGGTGCTGCAGTGCCACCTGCAAGTTCACCCTCCTGACTGCATAGAACTTCATCCTTTGCATGTAGCACCCCATTTGGAATTACCTGATGGTTGCTATGATGATCTGACATTGCACTAATGTCAGAATTGTCTACGGACGCCTCTTCACTCAGAGGTTCTCTTACTCCATTCTCAACTGGTCCATTTGCTATAGCATCGGTGGTCATCTGTACATCATCGACTGCACATATTTGTTCAGACCAGGGCTTTTCTTCAGTACCATTGTTGTTCTTTTGATCTGCTGCTGTTGCAGGGTTGGCAGTCACTTCCATATCTTGGCTCACATTTGGCTCAGAGGTTGTATCAGGCTGGAACTTGTCTTCCACAGCAGTGTTGTTGCTTTGACCTATTGGTGTTCCAGTGCTGGTAGTCATTTCCACGTCTTTCGTTGTATGTGTAGCAGAGTCTGCTTCAGTGTTGACTTCAGCAACAACATTGCTGCCCTGATCTATTGGTGTTTCTGTGTTGTTAATAATATCCACATTGTCTGCATTTGGCACAGAGGTTGCTTGAGAACTGATATTTTCTTCAGTAGCACCATCCATCACTTGATCCACAGGTGCGCCATTATTATCAACCATTTCCACATCTCCGCTCAGAAGGGCTTCAGACTGTGCTTCGGACTTGACCTTTGCTTCAGTGGCAACAGTAAAGGAACTATCAGAATAATTTGCCCTAGAAGTTACTGTAGGTTGCTGCCCATTAGTCGTATCATTGGCTGAATCAACAGATTGCAAAGATAATGCACTGCTCACTATTTTGTTAGGAGATTTGCCAGAATGAGTACCAGAACTACTGCCAGCAGTCAATTCACATCCTGTACTACTGCAAGGTTGCTCGTTCCATTCCATTTCATTGGAGGAGGTTCCAGCATTATTAGAATTTCCTTTTGCAGGTTCAGAGATAGGAAGTGTTTGTGCTTGGGAACGGTCAGTGGGAGCACTCAGAGCCAACACAGTACTATTGTCAACAGTACCTCTAGCTTGCATCGAATTTGGATTGGTAAGATTTCCACTTGTAGCAACCTTTTGGTGATTTTCCTTTGCAATCATATTTTCTCCCGCTCCCTGAACAGAAAGCTGTGTTCCACCACCAGGTGGACCAGCCTGTGATGCTACAACAGTTCTTGTAACCTTGCCGTATTTAGGTGGCAGGGGTTTACCCTTACTCTGTGCTACGCATGTTGGACAATGCCAGTCAGCTATAGGAACACCTTTGTTACCATAATGCTGAAGGCATTTCAAGTGAGCCCCCCTCTCACAAGCATCACAAACAAGCAAACTGTTCGCATCCATGATAGCAACTTTGCATATCTGGCAGTCCAAACGAGCATGCATGTACTCAGTTGATGGTGGAGTCCAGCTAGTATGATTCGCAGGCTGTTGCAGAACATGCTGAACATTTTTCGCTATTGCATTGTGGTTGGCAAAAGTAGGTTTTGCAGTAACAGGTGCTGTTCCTTGTGTAGCATGTTGCCCCATAACAGGGTTTCCTGTCACAGCTTGAATTGTTGCAACCTTTGGGTCCTGACTTCTGATGACCTGATTCGTATTCGCTACTGCATTAAGATTTGGCCTAGCAGATGTATCATGCAACGATTTGTTCAAGTGGCCTCCGGTCGCTGCAGCAGTGGGCAAGACAGGCGAATTAGTTTCTGAGCTAGGAGAATCAAAGAGTAACATATCTCTTTTTACAACCATACATACGAAATATATTTTTTAGACCTGATGGGAAGTGACCGTTAAGCAACTCAGCACCTTAAAGAAAAGTTCTCAGATAAAATTTTGAGTGCTACTACCTCCGTTCCAAAATGTAAGCCTTTTTAGGGAGCTATTTTGGGACGGAGATAATACATGACAAACATCTTGAAAATTTCAATTATACGAACTGTTCATTTTAAGTGTCTTTTTGTGTGTGTTTTTGCACCTCTGACAGTAAACTCGGAAGTCATTGCCTTTAGATTGGTGCCCATAACATTTGTGCAGTTGACAGTACAAAATACATTCATATGTGAGATCATATGCAGCAAGGCATTCTTCCAGAACTAAGCAAACATTTAGTCTACAAACAATAGAATGTTGTTCATGATATAAAAATAGGAAGTATGAAATTATAGAATGCAAATTAAATTAAATAGATGATGGAGCAGTACCTCGTGTTAAATTCAAAGGACCATTAACACCTCTTTCCAACTTAACATGTGGTTGAGCGGTATGGGGTACAGCAACAACTGAAGGGTTAGTAACTGGCTTTATAGGAGATGATCCACGCTGTTTCAAGGCCATTGCAGAGTTAGCAGTTGCTGGGGCTGTAGTAGGCGCAACAGACGGCGAAGTCCTAAGAGATCCAACAGGAAACACTGGAGCTCCATGTGAACCTTGGAATTCAACCATTCCACTCGAGACAGTTGTTTGAGATGTGATGGCTGTTTGGTGCACTGGAAGTTCCTTAACTTCTTCCATCTATAAAATGAAAGAAGGTAGCCAAAATTCTCCGTAAGCAAATATACAATAAGTTTATCATAGATCAAAGGTCCATAGGTAATTCGAGTGATTTCAACAGCTAGATATTATTATAACTAGCTCATAACAGTTATCTAGTCAAGCAATTTATAACTATACACCCTCCGTTCCGAATTATAACATCTTTTGGATATTTCAATGTGGACTACATACGGACTGAAATGAGTGAACAGACACACTAAAATGCCATGTTTCAGTAAAATTCCAGAACTTCTTATAATTTGGAACGGAGGGTGTACATCAGAGGGAAATCTATATAAAAAAGACCAAGTTTAAATATCTCCAGAAAAAGCAATTATATACACCGCAATAACAAATATAATAACAAGATCCACAAGTACAAGCATTCAGCTTAACAGAAGCAAATTCACAAAAACATTAAATCACATAAGGGCTCGTTTGGCTCCCATCATTTGGGGCTGGAATCAAAGAATTCATTTATGATTCTACCAAATACTTGTTTGGCTGCCACGGAATTGGTTATGGAATTCATCTGGAATTCCATGGTTTTTCATCTTATGCCTAACCTTAATACCTATTGAATACCCTGTCATTTCTGTGGATTTGTCAAAATGAAATGATGGGTGCCAAACGAGCCCTAATTTAATTTTAGAATCCTGGCTAGAAGCTACCATGGAACATAAAGCAAAACATTTACTCAACATATGTGCATGACAGAAGTAACTATATCACCTACATGTGCTATAATATCTGGAAAGAGAGGAAGAGTGGAATCTCCGACTCGGCTTATGGTTCGGACTTCGGAGCAATCAGTTTGCAGATGACATTCAGGAAGATGTCCATCTTAGACACGTTGCCTAAGATGGTAAACGATGATAACATGAACATTTCCTAGCTCGGCATTTTCCTCTTTTTGTTATCTTCCAGGTGTTTCGGACCTCTTGCAGTTCCTTTCACAAAACTTAGTTCCTGGCCTCGCTTTGTTTTCTCCTTCTACTAAATGGGCAGCAGTCCTGTTGCGTGTTAAAAGCTCTATAAGCAAGTTATGAGGAGTGGTGGACCTACAATGATGCCTGGGGTACAACTGTGTGGCTTTGTTATCACAAGGCACGCCACCAATGACTTAGTGGACAGGATGCTACTACGATGAACAGCTGCGATCAGTGTTCAAGCCTCGAGTAAAGCAACTGTTGTGCAATTGTTCTATTTCTTATGCTCTTCAGCTGATGGTCTCAAGGCTGATATGGTTTCTTTTTCCAAAGATACTGTTTAATTGATGTCACATAAATCCATCAGTGTCTGGGTAATTGAAGACTTTTTTAACAGTATCTTGAAAAATGAACACAGCAGGTATTAGAAAGGACTGACTGACACCATGACTAAAATCCTGGCTATGCTACTGCTTGTGAGGGCAATCAAAATAACCTGAACTACGGTAACATGACAGGAGTACAGGAGTGCATGAAACAAGTAAATAAAGCAGCACTCGCATAGTTACAGGTAGTGCTTCTACGAGCAGTTACTGTAATCAAACTAATGAAGTTGGATACAGCCTCAAATGGGCATCACCAAACTGCTCCAATTTCGGTCGCTAATTTCCGCTAGTGTTTGGGTAACTGAAGATATTTTAACAGTACCTTGAAAAACGAACATAACAGGTTTTAGAGAGGACTGCTAGCCATAGCAGTATACTGTTTGTGCCGACCAGGACTATAATCCTGGCTATGCTACTGCTCGCGACGGCAAACAAAATAACCTGAACTGCTGTACAACAGGAGTACATGAACTAGTAAATAAAACAGCATTCACATAACGTACTTATAGTTAGTGCATCTACGAGCAGTAGTGTAATCTAGCTAATGAAGTTAGACACAGCCTCACATCGGCATCACCAAATTAAATCCAATTTTAGCCGCTAGTACCAGCACATCACAAGGTTAATAATAAAAACACTCGCGGAAGCGAGCTTGAGGAACCCACAAACCTTGCGCTTAGTGAGCATGAGCCTGTCGGCGATGGAGGCCTTGGGGGGCCGGAACCCCATGGCGGCAGGGTCCCTGGCCCTGTTGAGGCCGAGATCCTCAACGACGGCGCGCACCGCCTCCCCGGGGAACAGATCCTTGGGCCGCGCGGCGCCCTCGGCGACGGCGGCGGCCAGCCTCTCGCGCGCCTCGGCCGCGAGCGCCCGCTCCGCCGCCGTGGGCTCCCTCCCGCCGCGCACCTCCCCGGCCGCGGCCAGCACCATCACGATCTCCGCCACGCGCCGCATCCCGGCCCCGTCCCCGCGCCGGCGCTTCAGCGGCGCCACCCGGGGCGACGCCGCCGCGGCGTCCCCCATGGCCCTCGCGGGGGCGACGAAACCCTAGGCGGGCGAGCGGGCGGCCGAGAAGGGGCCTCCCGGGGAGGTTCGAGAAGGCGCTGGAAGCTGCGGCCGCGGGCAATTCAAACTTGGCGCTCAATTAGACGGGGAGTGAGAGAGATGTAGGCGTGGCGGTGAGAAGAGATGGGCGAAGCGGAGGTGTGGGGAAGTTTTGGGGGAGACGATGAGAGAGGAACGCAGCAGAGCACGCGACGCCTTTTTTTTTATCCCAGGTTCTCTGCCTGTCTCTGAGTCTGATGAGGTCTTTGTGAGAGGTGGGAGCTGGGTTGGTGTGTGGGGTCGGGCACAGGGTCAGATGGACGGCCTGGATGATGGCAGAGGGTTGGGAGCTCATATCGTGACGTTGGTTTGACTTTCCAAGGGGGTGACGCCGGCTCAGGTTTTTTCTCCCTCTTTTGTGGTCTCTGCGGCGTGAGATTGTTTGGGCTTGGTAGGAAGCTCGGCTGGAGGTCTGGGCTAGTAGTGGTGGGCTGTTTGTCTGTTGAGGGCTTGAGGCTGAACTGCAGGCTCTGACTTCTTTTCTAATAACTTGAACTAAAGGCTCTGGGATTTTTCATAACCAGTATTCTTTTGTAAGAAAACTATACTTAACCCCTTTGACATAGCCTCTTGAAGTAATTCAACCAAATGAAATATCATCTAAATCGGTCTGGAGGCGACTATGTTGACAGTGGCGGAGCTAGGGGGGACCAGCAGGGGCCTTGGCCCCCCCTATGATTTGCTGCAGCAAGGGTTAATGGCTAATTTAGAGGTGATTATAGGATGTGTTTTTAAACAATTAGCTTGTCCGGCCCCCCTAATACAAATATTACCTTCACCGGCCCCCCTTGATTGTCTATCCTGGCTCCGCCCCTGTATGTTGACATGGAACAAATTCAGATGGTTCTAGTAGTCATATGAACAACTTGTTAGCCACAATGCATCAACGCAATAGTTGACATCCGAGCTCTTCTAATTCAAACTATTTTAGTAAGTCTAACGACTAGGGTTCTATATGAAATCAAAGAGAGAATGTGAATCTGATAATTATTTGTTAAATAGTCTCCGTGTGAATATGTGATCTTCTTATCCTACGTGCTGTTACACACCATGTTGCTAATCCAAAAGGTTCTCAAGCCTGTATTGAGTTTTTGACAAACGCTAGCAATTGACAAAACGCGATGAATTTGTGGCAAGTGCTAACCAAAAATTAAGTTAGAGTTTGTCAATGCATCTGAATATAGTAACTAGTCGCTACCGAAACACGCAAGACAGGATCTGGATTGCAAACCTTGAAGATTTTTAGATACTAAACTAATAGAACCAGTTTCCTTTTTTGACCCTTTGAGAACACAATGTCAGGTGGGAACAAGGAAAGAATAAAAAATGGTTCGACCGGGCCATGTCTCTACTTGGGTGGCGACCTAACTAACCCTAAGGCTCCCCCTCCCATGTTTCCTTCCACATGATGCTATCATAGAAGGATGCCGGAGCAGCCCATTTATCGCTCATGAAGGTTGCGCTATGATCTCACCGCTTCGCTCCCTCCCAATAGAGTGGAATTCACTCACGCAATGATAGAGAAAATGAAGGGAGAACTTACCTCGATGATGCCTCAAATGAAGAAGATGACACCTAGAAGTGTCACCACCATCATGGCTAGCATGACCCTCACCTCCAACATCAAGACCCACATGAGATCCGACAATGTAGGCCATCAAGTCCAGATTCGACAGAGTCGATCGCACAAGAAGGATTAAGACGCCGACCTTCAGATCTGGCCTGCGAAACCGACTCCAGATCCGACAAGGTGGAGCGTGCTAGGAGGATGGATATTTCGACCTTCAGATCTAGCAAGAGGAAACAACTCCAAATCCAGAAGGATGGAGCATGCTAGGAGGATCGATCGAGATGTCAACCTTCAGATCTAGCAAGAGGAAACAACTCCTGATCCAGCAGGATGGAGCATGCTAGGAGGATTAGGACGTCGACCTTTAGATCTAGCAAGAGGAAACGACTCCAGATCTAGAAGGATGGAACAAGTTAGGAGGGATTAGGATGTCGACCTTCAAATCTAGCAAGAGGAAACAACTCCAGATCTAGCAGGATGGAGGATGCTAGGAGGATTAAGACGTTGACCTTCAAATATGGCAAGAGGAACTGGCTCTAGATCCAACGAGATTGAGCACGCTTGAAGGATGAAGACGCAGACCTTGAGATCTGGCATAAGGAACCAATACGACGGCCCTCGCAACACGGCCAACAGTCCTCGCCTCATCGCCATCCTCCCGGCGAGGAGGAGGACCAGCACCAACGGGCGTTGCTGGCCGCAAAGCCAAATGCTTATCAACACCACTTACTCGTCGTTCGGGGGTGTATTAATATAAAGCAGGGTGTAATGGCTTTCTTCTGGAAAAAAAATGCAACTACCAAACCAGCCAATCTACCTCCATTCATCCTTTCATTCATTTACACATGTGATCTATTTACTTGCCAACTTTAGGGCAAGACACCACAACATTGAATGGCCTAGTTTTCTCATTCTCCACACTAAAACATTCACCGTTTTGCAGATCACATGGCAATGGTAGTTTGGTGGTGTTTTAGCTCCCATGTGCATATGAATTTATTATGAAAAGTACATAAAATCAAATTTAAATGTTAAAAAATGGAAAAATGGTGTGTACATCTAGATATTCCATATCCATGTACAAGTTTTCAGAAAAAAGAAATATTTGTGTGGCCACTGTAAAAGACCAAAAAAATATCTCATAAATAGTTATTTTGGAGCATCAAAATTTCTATTTTTCATTATTAGATATAAAAAATGAACTTGTGTACGAACATAGAATGTATGGTTGTACGTATGATTTTTTATAAAAACATTATCTCTTACTCATAATATTGCTACAGGTATGGTCCGTGACCGTCACAAGTACGCTTTTAATCCAAAAAAAAATACGCTTTCTTTGCCTAATAAGGATCCGACACGTTCATGTCAAAAAAAGACCCGAAACGTTTTTTTTATATGTTTGTCGTCTGTCACATCGGCTCGTCGGTGCGCGGAGAGACAGGGTAGTCGCCCGATGGCAGTGGTCTTTGACGGGGAGAGACGTCGCGATGCCCAGTAGTTCGACCACGGTGACTGGGCCGTGACCCGCCTAATCTCCCGCAGGGATCTCTGGCGACTAGAGTCCCCCATCTCCTCCCTAGCGACCAGGTCCAAGCACCCAGCCATAACGGTAACCGAGAAGAGGACTAAACGAAGAGGTCTCCCCTCGCCGATGCATCACTGTGGTAGCACACATCAGGCGGCGACGGAGGCGCACTTGGCGACATGGTCGACGACATCTTGCTGTAGCGCGGGCATCGCCAGAGGTTCCTCTCGCCGTGGAGCTGCAAGCTCACACGAGAGACACACAAGCGTGCACCTAGCCTAGCACACCTGGATTGACTGGGCATGCGAGGTGTAGCCTGTAGCTGCTAGCTGGTTGTGACGCGCACGCTCGACCACCGAGACCACAGCCCGGCGTCTCCTCCAGCGGAGCAGGGCCAAGCGACGACGCCAGCCTCCCGTGCCCGCGCGTGTCGTCGTAGGCGTGCTGGGCGACGTGTCGACGGCCGGCGAGAACAGGGACTTCCTGCGCGGCGGGCGACCTCGAGCCTCGCAGGGGAGCCGCAGGAGTGCGCGTCATTGGCTTGGGGTGCCGGAGTTGGGCACGAGCACCATGCTTGCGCGGGGAGCGCGTCGTGAACTTGAGCCGACGGACGGGCGCACGATCTCGATTTGCCGACCCAGCGTGCTGGCCGACCTTCACGAGGTTGCGCAACTCGCGCTAACGGGAGCTCGATGGAGGGGAGGGGAGGCACTGCGGAGAGGTGGAGGGTGACTGGCTACTGGAGAGGTGGAGCGGGGAGGGGAGGCCGGTTGCTCGAGACGTCGAGCAGGATGGAGGAGATGGGGATCTGAGGTGGGTCGCCTGGGAGAAGGTAGAGATCATGCCGCGCTCGTGCTTTTTGCTGCTGCTCGCCATTGCTACACGCGGAGTCACTTGTCGATTTGAGGATTTTCCGGTGGACGTGTTGGGAAGGAGAGAAGCGAATTGGGGATTTCTGGTGGAACTCGTGTGAGGGCAGGCTGAACGGGATTAGCGAGCAGTTGAGACTGTTCTTCAGTTCGTGTGCCACTTCGCAGTTCTTTGGTGACAGATACTGAACTCCATCTCCTCATGTTGTATGAGATGTGCTATTTAATATTTAGATGATTACTTGACCGTTTGTGTCAGATTTTGTTCACCGCGTGAGTGAACCTAGCTAGACTATATGCAACAAATCTGGTTTAGCAAAAGAATAGAGCTGCATGAATCATATATCTGCACTTTTTAGATAAACAAGCTGAATGAATGTAGTTGATATATGTTTTGCTAACTGAGCGGATGATGAAGCACATTTCTAATTGTGTGTACGCTGAAGCTCTTAATTCTGCTAGCATAGGAACAATATGACCACTTTGTGACTGAATGTTTTACTCGCATGCTTGTGTGACTGAAATGCGAGTTAGAAATGAGTGAACCATGTCAATGTGGAATTAGAGAACGTGCCAACATAAACTGGATGATTACTTTTCTTTTCGGTTTACAAAATTGTTGTTGTACCTTCATTCTAAAATATAAGCTTTTTTAGAAAGTTAATTTAGCATTTAAAAAAACTTATATTTTAAAACGAGGGTAATACCTGACAACACTTTCTAGACCACTAAGAAGTCGAGCTAGGGCCGCGCACAAGTGGTGCCTCATGAACGTTATCGTATTAAAATAGCTAAATATAAAACAATCAGTTGCATCATGGAATTTTCTCTCGACGTCTTCACGAGTGCGATGCCACACCTCAAGAGTGTCCAGCACGTCAGGGTGCGGCCCTATTCGGCTATGTCCTATGTGTCGACGCAGTGGGGCGGCGATGATAGGGTGATGAGGATCATCGTGAAATTCTCCATGGGCAAAAAAAAATCATCTTCAACATGTTGAAGTTCATTGGATTATGTGACACGTCATGATTAGCAATAAGAACATACTTTCTACCTTTGTGATGTAAGATTTTTTTCTCCCGTTGCAACGCACGGGCACATGTGCTATCTCTACTAATAATATTACTAGAGCTATGGTTCGTGGCTTGCAAATACGTTTTTAATCCACCGAAAGTACGCTTTCCATCCACCCTCCGCCCCCGCTCATCAATCCACCCTCTGTCCCGCACATCAAGTCTTTGTAGTTCCCGTCTCCGGTCTCACCAACGTGTCAGCACTGTTTAAAAAAAACGTGTCAGCACGAATCACGATCAGTAGCTCCCGATGATCCGATGTGCTGCCGGAGAAGGTAACAACATTTCTCCCATGCCGCGATACCCCGAAAAGTAAAGAGAGCGAAGGCTGATGTGTCGGTAATCAGAGACGACGACAGGGACACTGCAACAATACTTCCGAAACAAAATCCTCAACTCAAATGCAAGCAGCAACATTGGGATTTCAGAGTGAGAAACAAGTGGGTTCCCCTGTATGAGAAATTGAATTCAAAGGAGTAATTATTTCCACTGTAGGTATTCGTTTCATTTTTTTTTGCGGGAAACTTAGAGAGCTTTATTCAGCTAAAACGGAACCTGACCAGTCAGCCAACAAGCTAACTGTCAGGAAGTCAGGGTTACAATCGAGCCAGCTGCTCGTTCTTAACAACTTACAAGCGGTCTTAGCACAAAGATGCGCCACATTATTAGCTGATCTAGGAATATGCTGAATGCTAAAAGCAGAAAAACTTAAAACAAGCTCTCCTAATTCATGAAGAATTGGAGCCACGGCAGAACGAGACCCGTGGCGATTATTCCAGAGATTTACCAACTCCAGACAGTCCGTCTCTATAATCACTTTCGGATAACCTCTCAGCTTTGCAAAGATAATACCATCTCGCACCGCCAGAGATTCAGCAACAAGGGGGTCCGTCACCCCATCGTAGGGTTTACTCCACGCCCCCAAAAACGCATTATGCGAGCGTGCAACACCACCACCGCCTCCCTTCCTATCTTCCAGAGAGATACCAGCATCAGTATTTATCTTGACCACATCCCTATCTGGAGGACGCCATCCATAGCCCGGAAGCATAGTCTTCACTGACTTAGGAATTTCGAGCACTGCCAAAGCTTCTTTCGCCATTTTAATGGAATGAACCGGATCATACGCACCATTATCATGTGTCCAGCTATTCCGAGAATTCCAAATAGCCCACATAATGGTAATGAGTCTTGCTCTGTCTTTCACAGAGAATCTATCATCACAAAGAATGTCTTTAGCCCATGATCTAGGATGAAGTCTCGGAAGAACAAATCCTAACCAGGCTTGAGCCTCAGACCAGAACTTCTGTGCATGATCGCATAGCAGCAACGCATGTTGCAAATCTTCGTCTGCCGCAAGGCAGATTTTACACCTTGCAATAGGAGCAATATGTCGGTGCTTCAAAGTCGACTCTACTGGCAGAATACCCCGAAGAACCCTCCACCAGAACACCCGAACTTTTGGCATGACATTCAGTTTCCACAAGGCTGACCACAAGTGTTTTTCAGAAGTTGAGGATTCAGTTATCGTCCCTTCGTCTAGAGCACGATGCTCGTTACGACTCACTAGAGCACGATACACAGACTTCACACTGTAGTTTCCAGTCTTCTCAAGAGACCAAGCCCAACTATCATCACCTCCATCACGCCGCAAAGGGATATTAAGAATAGCATCCGCCTCCGGTGTGATAAATTTCTGTCTGACCATATCTATCTTCCAGGCACCAATATCATGATCAATCAGCTGGCCAACCAAAGTCATATTCTCACTCGGTGGCCCCATTTGAACAGAAGGTTGCATCGAACGAATGCCCGGGATCCATTTATCATTCATCACCGAAACAGTAGCTCCATTCCCAGTCCGCTTCAACAAACCAAGCTGAAGCGCTTCTCTACCAGCCACAATAGCCCTCCAAGTAGCCGAAGACCGTAGGTATTCGTTTCATGTTCATAATGTCATTGTAGTACTGTACTACACCATGGTACTATGCATCCACGAAATACACGTATCTATACTTTGGTATGCTAAGCCACAGGCGCACAGGCTAGAGCACCCCGAAGAACCGCCCCCAGCACGTGCCGCCCTTCCTCGCCTCCTCCTCCGCCACGGCCGGCGGCGGCGGCAGCGGCTCCCGAACGCCCCAGATCCCCTCGAGGACCTGGTCGAGGCTCGCCGGGACCCCGTACGTGTCCGCCTCGGGGGCCGCGAGCACGGAGTCGAACACCTCCTGGAGGCCGACGACGCGGCGGCTGACTGCGCGCCGCGCCTCCCGCACGGCCGGGTCGCGGCCCGGGACGGCGTCCAGGCGGAGCAGCGCGGCCATGAGCGCCTCGGAGAAGCGCGCGCGCTCGCGGTCGTCGGCGCGGACGGCGTCCACGGTCTCCTGCCGCCGGAGCAGCAGCTCGAGCCGCGTCGCCTCGCGGTCCGCGGAGCGCACGGCCGCCACGTGCCGCCGGACGATGTGGCCCCGGAAGGCCGCCTGGATCCTGGCGGCGGCGGCCGCGTCCGGCGGGATTTTAGGGGGCGAGGGGGAGGTGACGGGGATCCGCACGGTCTTGGCGGGCTTGTGGGCGGTGGTGGGGCTGGCGATGGGGTTAGGGGGAGGATCGCCGGCGCCGGCGGCGAAGAAGAATTGCGAGGTGGAGCTGTAGTGGTGGTAGGAGCCCATGGCGAGCACTCTGGATCAGTGGAGCGAAGGTCAGTGTGCTGCTCCGCGCGCGGTCACCGCGCTTGTGGCGTGTTCCTTTGGGGCCAGGACGTGTTTTCCTCGCCACTTTTCCGGTGTGCGATAGCGATACCATAGGTAGCTTTAATTTGCGCACCACTTTAGCTTCCACGCAGATGCTTTTGCTCCGTGATTACATGGCCGGAATTCATTCTGTAGGACAGCCGAGAACTGTCCCGAAACGTGATCCGGAGCATCGGCACGGCACCGCATGCAACAGAATCCACCACCATTCGAACCGTCCGAAACATCAGCCGGATCATACACTTTGGCACGTATGTATCGCGCGATGTGCGACGAGGGGCAAACACGAGCGCAGGCGAGACTCGAGAGAGAGAGAGAGAGACTGGTTGCCATATCCAGTCTTGCACGGCCGGCGACCCAAGGTCCCGGCGCAGGCGGTACACCATCTCGTCAGCCTCGGGAGCCCCTATGCTCCGCTTCAATGCGCGAGCTAGCATAGCTCCGCCTGCAGGAGCGCTTTTGTTGGGCCGGCCCAGCAGTAGCTTCTTCCTTATTTTTTTCTTCTTTTTTTAGATTTGAATAATTTCAAATTTTGAATTCTGAATAAATTTTAGAATTTGAACAATAATTTAAATCTGAACAAAATTTAAATCTTAGCAATTTTAGAAAAATGTACAAATTTGAAAAAAAAGTTCAAACATAAAAAATGTTCAAATTTAAAATTGTTTAAAAATAAAAAATGTTCAAATTTAAAAAGTTTTCAAATTTTAATAATATTTAGAATTGTAAGAAAGAAAAAGAATGAAAAAAGTAAAGGAAACAAAAAAACCAGAAGAAAACAGTAAAACCATAAAAAAAACACGCAAAAAAACTCACCTACCGCCGCGTTAACGGGCCGGTCCAGCGTCGCGCCCATGCAGGCGGAGCAGAGTTCTGCCCCGCTAACGGGCGGAGCATAGGAATTGTCGTTAGCCCCTCGTTGCAGATATACCCGGGTATGGGCAGCCCGACCGTTTAGGCCTGACCCGAATCATGCAACTAGGTGGGGCTCTATTGGAAGAACAGGCCTGACAGCCGGGCCAGTTGGGCTCAGGCCTAGCAAATAGGGCAAATAATACTATGGCTCGAGCCTCACGCAAATCCTAGGGAAAACCTAGTTTACGTCCGTTGCGACCGATTTCATGTTTTCGCGTACCTTCCTTGTTCTCTTCCTTCACTCGTCAGTTCTAGCTAGGCCGAGCCCATTAAGAGGCGGTGTTCACTTTTTTTATTCATTTTGGCACACCTGAATTTCTGGTTTTTCTTTTTTGTTTCTACTGGTTTTCTATGTGGTTTTTTCAAGGCAATTTTCTGTTTTTTTTTACTTTTCTATTTATTATTTATATTTTCTTTTTTTATAAAATTCAAATATTTTCAAATTTTGAATAGTTTCAAATTTGAACAAATTTGAGTTTGAAAAAAATCATGTTTGAACAAATTTGAGTTTGAACAAATTTGAGTTTGTACATATTTTTCAAATTTGAACATGAAATTCGAATTAGAATAGATTTTGAATTGAACAAATTTTGAATCTGAATAGGTTTTAAGAAAAAATGAAATTTCCGAATCTGAGCATTTTTTTATTCCACCTAATATTTCAAAATTTACAAAAAAAGAATAGAAGAAAAAAGAAAAAAGCTCATTCTTATTGGGCCGGCCCACTCGGGAGTGCCTTCGGCGTTGATGCGTGAAGCGACGCAGCGAGCGCCGACTAGGCGCTCCCCAAATCCTATGCTCCGACCAGGTCGGCGTTTGCACCGCGTTGCACACCGCCACGCGTAGTCTGGGCTGGCCCATTAGCACCGACCTAGTCAGGTCTTTATTTATTTATTTATTTATTTTCTCTATTTTCTTTTTCTTCAGTTCAGTTTTTTTGTTTTTCTTTTACAACATTTTAAAAAACATTTAGATTTGATTTTTTTGAAATTTTGTAATATATTTGATTTCCGTTCAAAATATGAAATTCATTCAAAATTTTAAATTTGTTCAAATTTGATTTTTGTTCAAATTTCAAAATTCTAACATAATTTGGATTTTTTAAAAAAAATTGAAACCCGTTTGGGTTTGGAAATTTGCTAAAAATTTGAAATCTGTTCATATATTAAAATTTATTCAAAATTTGAAATCCGTTACTATTTGGAAATTTATTCAAAATCTAAAATCCATTCATATTTGGAAATGTGTTTAAAATTTGAAATCCATTCAGATTTCAAAATTTGTTTAAAATTTAAAATTAGTTCAGATTAATAATGCTCATATTAAAAAAAACAAAACAGAAAATAGGGAAAAAGAAAAAAGGACTCGACCGGCCCATACACCACGTATAGGTATGCGGCGGCTGATCCACGCCTACCTGGTGGTGTATAGACGCCCCCGAGGCTCAATGGGGTTTTCTAGATGTCTAGCGAGGCTTTGGGCCTCAATTCTAGGTCCAATGGGCTGATCTGGCCTAAGTCTATATTTTGTTGTTGTAGGCTTTGTTTGATCTCATGGTAAGTGCAAATTTGATCTATCAAAAGACAAGCAATCACTGCGCCATGGCGACGCCAAGATTTATTAATGAGGTTCGGTGAACTCACCTACTCCCGGGACATGTTTACAGGCGCTCCTCCCCTGATACCGTTGGCCGCTCTCAGCGTCAACACAAGCCGTCGGCTCCTCATGCGTGCATGTCGCTATCAAGTCGTCATAGTTTATTTTATATGGCGTAAGTTACATTATATAGGAGGCACATCCTACAAGAGTTTGGCTCGAACACTGCCTATAACCTATCCACACCTATTGCAAAATGTAACCAAATTTATACATAATATTCAACACAAACACAACAGGCTCCGCATAAAGCATGAACCCGCTCGAGTTATTCCAAGATCTTGCAGAAACTAGAGCCACATCTTCCTTGTCCCTGGCTACTTATCTATATTTCTTATAAAGAAAAATCTCACTAAAGGGTTATTTAAGTTGTCTATCTTGACATACAGCCTATCCACATCATTGTATAACTACAGCTGTCCGATTCTAAATCTCCAACCGTCCATTATTTTATCTCCATTGTGACGCAACACAACGGTATGCAACGATGTCAAAGAAAATAGAAGTGCACCGTCAAAAAAGTCCCACATATGCACGGTTGTGCACGGTCCCCAATTCCACTTCCTCTCCGTCTTCCACGTCTGCATCAATTCTCATACTTAACTTCCCAGTAATGCTACATCTACGGACTGATTCTTACGGAATCACACTTACGGGATTAGGTGGAGAGAAACCAGAGGGGTCACGTCCTGATTTCACGGAGGGGTGGAGGATTAAGACCAACCAATAGATTATTTGCCCAGGTCCAACCAATGGATTATTTGCCCAGGACGTATAATACGGAGTATGTGTGGGGATAGTTTGGACCTCATCTGTCATACAAGCATCCTAGGCCGCCTCCAGGTACTCACCTGCAACTCCTTTGCCTTCAAGATCTACCTACGAGTTATTCACCACGTCTTGCTGATTAGTTTATGCAAAACTGTTGTGTTCTTTTTGTACCGAATTCGCAGTTCTCTTCGGCTGTTCGCAGGGTGATGGATTAGAGAAAAACCTCTAAATCCGAGGAGAATAGCTGTGGTCATTTACTATTGGTTGCCCAATTTCTGGTATGGTAAGAAAATAATGCATGCAGTCAGTAGTTAGAATAATTGTTTCCTGATAGGTTTGCAGAATACAGTGTTCTATTGCTGATATTTTGCAGTGCTCTTTATAAGAAGAAGGGGTTAGAGAGAAGTTACAACCTTCACTGAATGAAGGTGAAATAGTGGAAGGCTGAAAGCATATATTCTGTGACGTCATATTACATTTTTATCTGCTCATCAATATAAAGTTTCGGTTGAGCATTCAGAGAGTTAGTGTTATTTAAATACCTTTCTAGGATCATTCTTCGGTTGAGTTTTCATATAGTTATATGTATGGCCCCTCCTTTCATTTCCTCAGCGACATTCATTCTTAATGCTGGCAGTGGAATTTACGAACTCGCTTAGGATCAGATCATTTCTCTAGGATTCTGCACGTGGTAGATTATAATTAGTAAATCAGTCAAAAGGCATTGGAACAGTAAACTTCACCTATCGCATTCTCATCATCTTATATGTGAAGTGTATTCTCATCATTTTATATGGGTGTAACTGATATCTTCTCAATATTAATATATTCTTTTTATCGAAAAAATATGTGAAGTGCAATCTCCATTAATTTCTTTTGCACGTACTATGTAGCTTTTCCACCGAACAAAAATGGAGTATTGAACATGAATTCAATATTTCTATTTTTTTCCCGCTTCATGTTTTTATTCACTTAATGATTTTTTAGCAACCTAACAAAATTATCCTGCTGCATAGGTTTTACCGATTTGCAGTAGATGTTTCCGCCGCAACGCGCGGGGCATCATCTAGTGTTCAGAATTTTGGCGTCCAAATTTGATTACACCATTCGCTCATGCTATCTTCAAGGTGCTAAGTACTACCATGCATATATGCACACGCTCCATCGTTTCAAAAGGAATCAGTTCCTTTGGGATTATATTTTACCGGTCTTCGGCCATAGTTTGGTTCTGCATTGGTCACTCTGTTTGCTTATATTCACGTGCATAGCTTCCATGAACCACAGAGGACTTCATGCAATTATCAGTAACGTAAATAGGATTACATAATTCATGATTCCTCTTGATTCTCCAATCCTTAATTCCTTTTACTTTATCAAATCAGATGCCACAGTCATTGTTCATGGATATTCTGCTTGATCAAGAGTCTGTAATCAATTAACCATCACCGGTTTGTACTGAATGATCTGTGCTGATGTAGTGTATTCAGATATGTGAAACAGAATTTATTCAGAGAAGTATCTACCTATAAATCCAGTACTCCACTACAGAGAAATGGTCTACATAATCTATATGCTACAGGCAGTATGTTTGTGGTTTGCCAATTTGAGTGAGAAAATATACTGTATATATTAGTGCCCATAAATTGGCAATTTTAAAATAGAAGAGTGCCATGCAAGTCCGTCTGAGAAATAACTTTACATGACTCATCCCAACAGGCATAATGTTGTGTTTTATTACCTACTGTTCCGGGCTTCTGGCCATGGTCGAGCACTTCAAAGGCTTTTGCCTCTCATACAATAAACTATTAAGCAAATATAACCATGGCTTCCATTTTAACAATAATTTGTCATGTTATACCTATTAATTATTAGAAAGTCGATTTTTCAGTGTTTATAAAAGTTCATAAAGCTTTTGTACTTCCGACACATGGAAATTTTGATATACTCTCATTCTAGACAGATTGTAAGTATTTTTACTCACATGGAGTTATCAAAATCAAATAACAATGTTGCTATAAATTGCCTGGGTATATACGATCTGCTTGGTTAGAATATGTCATGAATATGTTTATTATAAATGATCAACAAAGTGAGTCAATGTGTCCTTTATTTTTATATACTTTGAAGCTAGAAAGAACCACTCTTTATTTTATTGATGATAAAACTATGGACCAACAGAGTATTGCGTATTTCACAACTTCAATTTTCATGTATCTTATACACTTCTATTCGCACAAAGTTTTAAAGATATTTCCGCAGCAACGCGCGGCGTATCCATCTAGTATGTCAACACATCTAGTATGTCAACACGTTACATGCTATGTTGATTCGTCTGTATAGTCTAGTAACGATGGACTAATTGCAGATGAGAGGAGGCAAGAACATCTCGACTAAAGTCCTGAGAGACTTATAAATTTTTAATCCCCCAAACACGCCACTCCTCTATAATACGTCAAAATATTGTCGCCTCACTCTCCAAAACGACTCTGAATCCTAAAAAGAATTCGGAGCCCAAACTTCATTCCCCCACTGACGAGGGTTAACTCGACAAATGTCCTAGATGAAGGACTTAGGATCGGGGAGACAGGGCGTCGGATGAACTCGAAGGTAAAGTTAGTCGAAATAAGTGTCTCTCGAAAGTAAACTTAGGTGTTCAACCTGGCTTGCTTTCAATCTGCCCTACACCGTCCCCTCCTGGCCCCTATATATAGGTAGCCAGGTCTCGAGGATCGGGTAGGGTCCGATACAGATTACAATATCGACATACGGTAAGAACTCGTATTCGACTTTCATTACAATCGGGCCTTGCTTAACGGGCCTCAGGGGTACTCAACTAACGGGCACTATTAGCTATACCCGTGTCAGTAGCCCCTGATATTCTACCAGAATTGCAGATTCAGGTTGAATCTCTAATCTCTAAATCTTCGACTTTCGACTTCTTCTTATCTTTAAATCTTCGACTCGGTCTTTCGACTTGTTTTCATAATAATATATCGCAAGGGGTTTTGATGAATAAGCCTGACAACTCTGACGGATCAAGAGGTCAGTTAACTGCCGGAACAGATACTTGTCACCTACTTCAAATTCAATCCCCTTGGATTTGAATTCGGGATACCGGTCAAACCCACTCTTTTGCCGCATTTAGGACTTACAAAGAATGAATCCCAGTGATTCTCAGGGTACCCAGTGCATCTACCAGGATTTTTTTCGCATCGTAGACACGGATACATACCAGCAGAGCGCATCCATGTGCGTATACCAGGCCACACAGGACGGATCCCGAGGTCTTACCTTCGTGATAAATCATGGCATTCGAGTTTCGTTGCGATAACACAACTCAAGAATCTTATGTCGCAGCCAAGTTTTGACTGATAAAATCAAAGAATTTCAAACTTAAATTAACTTCTTCCAATTCCCTCCCGATGGGAGTAATCTCTCTGTATTTTGTCGACTATATAGTCGAAGTTTGCATGATAATCTTTCTTCATCTTCACTATTGATTATCTCATCCTCTATCGGGTGCGCGCTCAGCGCTCCCGATGGGAGTAGCCCCCGAGGCTATGTTTGGATACTTGTAGTCAAGCATAGGCTCAAAATTCACTTCTTCTTCTTTCTTTTAACTTCTCCTGTTTGTAAGCCCCCGAGCCCAAGGCGAGGTTTTTCATATCGCGCGACCACACTCTCCCCTTTTTATTTTTTCTTCTTTGGTATTTATCATCTGCTATGTGCAGAATTTAACTCCTTTGTAAAATATATTTATGGACCTTGCTTATCACGGGGGCCCGATAATACGTGCTTATAAATAAAGCATCTTTGGCAAGGGTAAAAACCCTAATCAGATTCCTCCTCCGCCGCATCATCTTCTCTCGTCATCTAGAGTTTCCAGCCGTCCCACTTTTCCACATGGCTGACGCAGATGGTTTTCGTTTGAACCTTGGCTCTCCGGTGGCGCGGCGAGGTCAGGGCCGCCCCCGTGGAAGCAAGAACAAAACAACTCCGGCCACCGCAGGATCGTCATTGGCCGCTCTGGTTAAGCGTCGTCCCGGCCGCCCACCTGGTAGCAAGAACAAGCCCAAGGTGACAGGCGCTGCCCCAGGTCCAAGCGCTCCTCCTCCTGCTGCTCCCGCTGCTCCTAGTGCTCCTCCCAGAATCTTTTCTTTCTTCTACATTGCCATGGCGCCGTGCCGCGAGATTCAGTGCCTGCCGCTGAATTTCACCAAGTTCATGGATGGGCGAGAACTACGAGAAGCGGTTCTCCGTGAACAATCTGGCAGTGGGACTCCATACAAAGTGGAGGTTTGGTATGATGGCGACGGCGAGCAGTACTTTAAGGGTGGCTGGTCGCAGTTTGCAGAAGACCACGACATCCATCAAGGCTTCTTCATGACCTTCGACTTCCATATCGGCACGTCAAAGTTCGACGTGAAAATCTATGATGGTACTCAGTGCCAGAAAGAGTATGAGGTTGAAGTCCACTTTCATTAGGATCTGCTTTATATATAATTTCTTTTGATAATATCCTTGCTGCCGTGCGATATGTAATGAATATTCGTACTTTGCTTTGACGCTTTTATTAGTACCATGAAAACAAATCATTGTTCTGAGGTATGCTTTATATATCGGGTTCTTTGCGAACCAATTATTTTGAAGAATATCGGGTTGACTGCACCACCTTGTAAAAGATCTCCATGTCATGATAAAAGTTTCTTTCGTACGACCCGAGGGTTGAAGCCCCCGAGCGGAGAAGTAAAAATATTTGTACAATTTTGTCGAGTTCATCCCAAGGAACCCGACCTGTGGCCTCATGTTCTGGGTTCAGAAGGTTAACTCGAGTTTACTGATACCACTAGATTTATTCTACGCATAAAAACATCGTAGCTTCTCTGCATTCCACGGGTTGCTCTCGTCTTTTCCTGTCTTCTTGTCTTGTAGTCGATATGCTCCTCCTGGTATCACATCTGTGATGATGTAAGGTCCCACCCAAGGGGACTCCAATTTGTCGTGGCTGTCTTGCCTGAGTCGCAGAACTAGATCTCCCACCACAAAGGACCGTGAACGAACTCGACTACTATGGTAGTTTCGTAGGCTCTGCTGATACTGCGTGGCTCTTTCTAATGCCTTATCTCTTGCTTCATCTAGTGCATCGACATCGTCTTGCAATGCTTCTTTTGATGTTGTTTCGTCGTATGCCGTCACTCTTGGAGCCTCGTGTGTAACTTCGACTGGAAGCACGGCTTCTGCGCCATGGACCAGGAAGAAAGGAGTTTCTTGAGTTACTGCGTTAGGCGTAGTTCTTAGGCTCCAAAGAACGGAGGGTAATTCATCTACCCAAGCGCTCTTGGCTTTCTCGAGAGGTGCTAAGAGCCTCTTTTTTATCCCACTACATATCAGGCCATTGGCTTTTTCGACTTGCCCATTTGTCTTCGGGTGCGCCACAGATGCAAATTTGAGTTTGATTCCTAGTCCTTCGCAATAACTCTTGAATTCCTTTGAAGTGAAGTTTGTCCCATTGTCCGTGATGATGCTATATGGTACACCGAAACGGAATACTATTGACTTGATGAAGTTGATTGCTGCTATCAAATATTGAGTTGTTACCGGGGCCGCTTCCACCCACTTGGTAAATTTATCGACTGCCACTAGCATGTAAACATGTCCTCCATACGGTGTGATGAAGGCCGTCTTTTCTTTGTCTTCTTTCTTCAATTTGATCTGGTTGTAACCAGAATATGCGTCCAAAAAGGAAAGCCTTGCGCATCCCGCTGTTGAATCGATTATCTGATCGATGCGGGGTAGAGGGAAGGGATCCTTTAGACAATGCTTATTGAGAGATGTGTAGTCGACACACACTCTTTGTACGCCTGTGTTCTTCTTGGGTACGATCACTGGATTCGATACCCAACTCAAAGTTTTGATTTCTCTGATAAATCCGGCACTTTCTAGCCTGTGCAATTCTGATGCTATCGCCTTCCTTTTAGGTTCATCAAATCGCCGCAATGGTTGCTTGACTGGCTTTGCTTTGGGATCTACATTTAATGCGTGCTCGACAAGTTCCCTGGGAACCCCTGGCATGTCTGATGGACACCAGGCAAGATTTCCCAGCGCTCAAGGAGGAACTCGACGAGCGCGCTTTCCTATGCGGGATCCAGGTTCACCACAATTGATGTCGTCTTGTTTGGGTCCGTGGGGTGGACCTTAATTTTCTTTGAGTCCTGAGTTGTGTCGAAAGCCTGATCTGGTAGGGATCGTCCAACGTCGAGTAGCACATTATGATCTGTTTCTCCTTTCAGCCTCTTGTATTCTGCAGTCATGCCGAAGGTTTGCGCCTGACAAGGGTATAGTTAATAGGACCCATTAGTTGAGTACCCCTAAGGCCCGTTAAGCTAGGCCCAACTGTAATGATAGTCGAATATGAGTTCTTACCGTATGTCGATATTGTAATCTGTATCGGACCCTACCCGATCCTCGAGACCTGGACATCTATATATAGGGGCCAGGAGGGGACGGTGTGGGGCAGATTGAAAGCAAGCCAGGTTGAACACCCAAGTTTACTTTTGACATACACCTATTTCGACTAACCTTTACCTTCGAGTTCATCCGATGCCCTATTCCCCCGATCCTAAGTCCTTCATCTTGGACATTTGCCGAGTTAACCCTCGTCAATTGGCGCCGACCGTGGGGACCCTGGGCGTTGGAGTCATGAATTCGACGGCTTTTTTTCTTTTAGCCAACAGCAGTTCAGAACTCAACAAAAGTCAGGAGATGGAGTTAACAATTAGAAGTTTAAGCATCTTCGTCGGACCATCGGGTTCATCCCGCCTCTCGGATTCGACGAAACCAGATCCGTCGGCAAGTAAGCCCAGAGCAGAGGTAATACTGGAATCGACGAAAGGCTCTTCCAGCGAGGTAAACTCGCCGGTCAGCCTGGAAAAAGCACCAATCGCAGAAGGCGACAAAATTCGGGAAAATTTTGACTCAGAAGAAAGGGTAAGTCAAACATACAACAGTGCAGGGGACTTCGCCGTGGGAAGCAGTGGCATCTCCAAAGTACATCAGCTATGCGTCATTATCACCGAGGTAGAAGAAGAGAACAACAATGAAGGAAGTAAAAAAGTCGATAGGCAAGTCGACAAAATAAAAGAACACAACAAAAAGGATAAGGAGAAAGTCCACGTTTCGGCTGGCGAGTGGAGAATGATCAAGTCAGCTATCAATCATGGTACAGAAGTACCCGAAGGATCAAGAAGAGAAGTTCTAATGGGATACCAGTATGCATTATACCAACATAGGAAGAAACTAAGGGAGGAAAGAGACACCGTTCCGCAAAACAATAACAGTGTATCAAGGGAGAAATACTGGGATGATTATAGTGAGGATTCCGAGTACAGCAGAGAAAGGCGCGGAGACCCAAAACACAACAGGGGGAAAAAGCACGCAACAGAGAAGAAAGGTACTCGAGAAGCCCTACCCCACAGCTAGAAGAGGAGAAAGACGACTTCATGCAAGAAACGCCAGAAGCAGCGTTGATAGCAGCACAGGCGTATTTACTAACTACAAGGCCAGAACCCGGGGATCCGCGAGAAGATATGCACCGAGCCGCGATACGAAACCTTGGAATAGTAGAGAGCAAGATCAGAGAAAAAGGTTCAGACACAAAGTCGACAAGCTACAAGGAAAAGCAAAAGGAGAAGCTCAGATACAACTTCGCAGATAGCAAGTATAGTGAGTCATCAGAAGAGGAAAGGCGACAAAAGAGGAAGGAGGACGCAAGAAATATAATAGCACAGGCTCGAGTAAATAAATCATGCCACGCCTGGAGGGAAGAAAATTATGAAGACAGCGATAAAGAGATGGGCGCATTATGCTTTACCCGCAGGGTTCGCAGAACTCGAGTGCCCAAAGGATTCAAATTACCACATGATCAACATAAGTATGACGGGTCGCAAGAGCCTACGCTGTGGTTATCAGACTATTTAAAGGCAGTGCAGATATTAGGGGGAACAAAAGCGACTGCAATGCAAAGTTTGCAGCTACACCTCACCGGCGTAGCACGGTCGTGGTTGAATACCCTACCCAACGAATCCATTGGAAATTGGGGAGAACTCGAAAGCCAATTCACAAGGAATTTTCGTTCAACATACAAACGCCCAGCATCACTGGAGGAAGTTAAGGCGTGTGTGCAAAGGAAAGGTGAAACTCTACGTTCTTATATACAACGGTGGAGTATAATCAAAAGCTCAGCAGAGGACGTCTCCGACGAACGAGCAATAGACGCTTTTTCGGCTGGACTTTGTCGCTCAGATCTCGTGGAAGAAATAGGAAGAACAAGACCTACAACAGTAGCCGAGCTAATAGAAGATGCCAACAAATTTGCTGATGGAGAAGACGCATATAATAACAAAAGGGGACGTTCACCAGAAGTCGACAGAATAAGCAGACAGAGGAGACGACACCGTAGCAGGGATAACTAAGGAAGACGAAATTAGGTAGCCGTGGGCTACGCAGCAGAAGAGGAGGAAGGATATGTAAACAGGAGGTTTCAGGCAAAGGGAGTAGAAAAATCAAGATACTCCGGTCCTTCGGCCGAGGATATGCTATACGGACCTTGTCGAATCCACTACGCATACCTTGATGGGAAAAGGGTCTCAAATCACCAGATGAAGGATTGTAGAACATTTCTGAGGCTACAAAGCGCCATGGGTTCAAACCAAGGAGGATGGCAAGAAGGGAAGCGCGCAACTCAAGGATATCAAATGCAAAGGCTAGCAAGGCACCTAGAGTCAAAAGTCTACATATCAGCTATGATTCAACCAGTGCCCAAGTCGAAGAAAGAGCGAAAGAGCATATCCAAGCAAGTAAACCTAGCAATATCGTCACCACCAGCTACGACAGAATACCTGTGGTGGTTAGATCAACCAGTTAAGTTCAGTAGAGCAGACCATCCAAGGAAAGTTCCCAGGCCAGGCCACTCGACTATGGTTCTAAAGGCACAAATAGGAGGGTACGACATCGGCAGAGTATTTATGGATGCAGGGAGTGGCATCAACCTGATATATGCCAGAACACTGAAGGCAATGTGTATCTCGCTGTCGAGTTTAAAGCCAACAGACTGCTCCTTCCATGGAATAGTACCAGGAGCCGCAAACTACCCTTTGGGAAGAATAGAACTCGATGTCTGCTTTGGCAGTAGCAGCAATTACCGCAGAGAGAAGCTGGAATTTGAAGTCATGGACTGGCCGTCACAATACCACGCAATCTTAGGGCGCCCAGCATTTGCGAAATTCATGGCAGTGCCTCATTACGCGTATCTTACGCTAAAAATTCTAGGACCCAAAGGAACAATTACAGTGCAAGGGAGCTTTGAAGTAGCCAACACATGTGACAGAGAATTCAATAGGATGGCGCAAACCTTCGGCATGACAGCAGAATATGAGAGGCTAAAAGGAGAAACAGATCATAACGTGCTACCCAACATTGGACGATCCCTGCCAGATCAGGCTTTCGACACAACTCAGGACTCAAAGAAAATTCAGGTCCACCCTACAGATCCAAACAAGACAACATCAATTGCAGTGAACTTGGATCCCACATAGAAAAGCGCGCTCGTCGAGTTCCTCTATGAGCGCTGGGAAATCTTTGCCTGGTGTCCATCAGACATGCCAGGGGTTTCCAGGGAACTTGTCGAGCACGCATTAAATGTAGATCCCAAAGCAAAGCCAGTCAAGCAACCATTGCGGCGATTTGATGAACCTAAAAGGAAGGCGATAGCATCAGAATTGCACAGGCTAGAAAGTGCCAGATTTATCAGAGAAATCAAAACTTCGAGTTGGGTATCGAATCCAGTGATCGTACCCAAGAAGAACACAGACGTACAAAGAGTGTGTGTCGACTACACATCTCTCAATAAGCATTGTCCAAAGGATCCTTTCCCTCTACCCCGCATCGATCAGATAATCGATTCAACAGCGGAATGCGCAAGGCTTTCCTTTTTGGACGCATATTCTGGTTACAACCAGATCAAATTGAAGAAAGAAGATGAAAAAAAGACGGCCTTCATCACACCGTACGGAGTGTTTTGCTACCAAGTAATGCCGTTCGGCCTCAAAAACGCCGGAGCAACTTATCAACGGATGATGCAAAACTGCCTCGGGAGCCAAATAGGATGAAACATCCAAGTTTACATTGATGATGTAGTCATCACCACAAGAGAGGAGAAATCTTTAATCAGCGACTTGGCAGAAACCTTTGACAACTTGAGCAGGTACAAGCTTAAGCTTAACCCGACAAAGTGCTCCTTCGGCGTATCGGCATGACAACTTTTGGGGTTCCTGGTATCAGCACGAGGCATAGAGGCGAACCCATAGAAGATTCAGGCAATTTTAACAATGGGGAAACCCACGAAACTACACGACGTGCAGAAACTTGCGGGACGCGTCGCGGCATTAAGTCGATTCGTTGCTCGATTGGGAGAAAAGGCGCTTCCTTTCTATGCACTTAAAGAAGTCAGATGATAAATTTGAATGGACAGAAGAAGCAGATGCAGCTTTCGCGCAGCTAAAAAAAGTGCTTTCCACGCCGCCAGTGCTGGTCGCACCAAAAGAAAAAAGAACCACTACTACTCTACATCGCCGCAACCCATCAGGTGGTGAGTACAGTTGACAAGGGTATAGCTAATAGAGCCCGTTAGTTGAGTACCCCTAAGGCCCGTATGGCTAGGCCCAATTGTAATGATAGTCGAATACGAGTCTTTATCGTATGTCGATATTGTAATCTGTATCGGACCCTACCTGATCCTCGAGACCTGGCCACCTATATATAGGGGCCAGGAGGGGACGGTGTAGGCCAGATTGAAAGCAAGCCAGGTTGAACACCCAAGTTTACTTTCGACACACACCTATTTTGACTAACTTTACCTTCGAGTTCATCCGACGCCCTATCTCCCCGATCCTAAGTCCTTCATCTAGGACATTTGTCGAGTTAACCCTCGTCAATTGGCGCCGACCGTGGGGAGCTGGGTGTCGGAGTCATGAATTCGACGGCTTTTTCGCTTTTAGCCAACAGAAGTTCAGAACTCGACGGAAGTCAAAAAATGGAGTTAACCATTGGAAGTTTGAGCATCATCGTTGGGCCATCGGGTTCATCCCGCCTCTCGGATTCGATGAAACCAGATTCGTCGGCAAACAAGCTCGAAACAGATGAAACATTGGAATCATCAGAAGGCTCTTCCAGCGAGGTAAACTCGCCGATTAGTTTCGACAAAACACTAATCACAGAAGGCGACAAAATTCAGAAAAATTTCGACTCAGAAGAAAGAGCGCGTCAGACGCACAACAATGCAAAGGACTTCGCCGAGGGAAACAACGGCGTCTCCAAGGTACATCAGTTATGTGTCATTATCACTGAAGCAGAGAAAGAAAACAGCAGCGAAGGAAATGAGCATGTCGACAGGCAAGTCGACAAAGTAAAAGGTCACAACAGAAAGGAAAAGGAGAAAGTCCATGTCTCGGCTGGTGAATGGAGGATGATCAAGTCAGCTATCAATCATGGTACAGTAGTACCCGAAGGATCGAGAAGAGAAGTACTAATGGGGTATCAGTATGCATTATACCAGCACAAGAAGAAGCTAAGGGAAGAAAGAGATATGGTTTTTCAAGATAATAACAGTACATCAAAGGAGGAATACTGGGAAGACTACAGTGAAGATTCAGAATACAGCAGAGAACGGCGTGGAGACCCAAAACATAACAGGGGGGCGACAGCATGCGGGAGAGAAGAGGAGTACTCAAGGAGCCCTACCCCGCAGCCGGAAGAGGAGGAAGATGACTTCATGCAAAAGACACCAGAAGCAGCACTAGTAGCAGCACAAGCATATTTATTAGCTACAAGACCAGAACCTGGGGACCCACGGGAAGATATGCACCGAGTCGCGATACGAAGCCTCGGAATAGTAGAAGGAAAGATCAGGGAACAAGGTCCAGAGACAAAGTCGACAAACCACAAGGGAAATCGAAAGGAGAAGTTCAGATTCAATTTCAAAGACAACGAGTATAGCGAGTCATCAGAAGAGAAAAAGCGACAGAAAAAGAAGGAGGACGCAAGAAGTATAATAGCACAAGCTCGAGTAAATAAATCGCGTCATGCCTGGAGGAAAGAGAATTACGAAGACGACGATAAAGATATGGGTGCGTTATGCTTTACCCGCAGGGTTCGCAAAACGCGGGTACCCAAAGGATTCAAATTACCACACGACCAACCTAAGTATGATGGGTCGCAAGAACCTACCTTATGGTTATCGGATTATTTGCAGGCAGTGCAGATATTGGGGGGAACAAAGGCGACTGCAATGCAAAGTTTGCAGCTGCACCTCACCGGCGCCGCACGGTCCTGGCTGAATACCCTACCCAACGAATCCATCGGAAGTTGGGGGGAACTCGAAAGTCAATTTACAAGAAATTTTCGTTCCACCTACAAACGCCCAGCATCACTAGAGGAAATTAAAACATGTGTGCAGAGGAAAGGCGAAACGCTACGATCTTACATACAACGCTGGAGTATAATCAAAAACTCAGCAGAGGACGTCTCCGACGAACGAGCAATAGATGCCTTTTCGGCCGGACTTCGTCGCTCAGATCTCGTGGAAGAAATAGGAAGAACAAGACCCACGACAGTAGCCGAGCTAATGGAACAAGCCAACAAATTCGCTGATGGAGAGGACGCGTATAACAACAAAAAAGGACGTTCACCAGAAGTCGACAGAATAAGTAGACAGAGGAGACGATACCGCAGCAGGGATAATCAAGGAAGGCGAAATCAGGTGGCCGCGGGTTACGAACTAGAAGAAGAGGAAGGACATGAAAGCAGGAGGTTTCAGGCAAAAGGAGTAGAAAAATCGAGATACTCCGGTCCTTCGGCCGAGGATATGCTATACGGACCTTGTCGAATCCACTACGCGTACCTCGACGGGAAAAGAGTCTCAAATCACCAGATAAAGGATTGCAGGACATTCCTAAGGTTGCAAAACGCCATGAGCTCAAAACAAGAAGGGAGGCAAGGAGAAAGACACAGAAGTCAAGGATATCAAATGCAAAAGCTAGCAAGGCACTTAGAGTCAAAAGTGTACATATCAGCCATGATTCAACTGGTACCCAAGTCGAAGAAGGAGCAAAAGAGTATATCTAGGCAAGTCAACCTAGCAATATCATCACCACCAGCTACCACAGAATACCTGCGGTGGTCAGAACAACCAGTCAAGTTCAGCAGAGCAGACCACCCGAGGAAAGTCCCCAGGCCAGGTCACTCGCCTATGGTTTTAAAGGCACAAATAGGAGGGTACGACATCGGAAGAGTGTTCATGGATGCAGGGAGTGGCATAAACTTAATATATGCTAGAACCCTAAAGGCAATGTGCATATCACTGACGAGTCTGAAGCCAACAGATTGCTCTTTCCACGGAATAGTACCAGGAGCCGCAAACTACCCTTTGGGGAGAATAGAACTCGATGTCTGCTTTGGCAGTAGCGGAAACTACCGAAAAGAGAAGCTGGAATTTGAAGTAATGGACTGGCCGTCGCAATATCATGCAATCCTGGGGCGCCCAGCATTTGCAAAGTTCATGGCAGTACCACACTACGCGTATCTTACGTTAAAAATTCCAGGACCCAATGGAACAATCACAGTACAAGGGAGCTTTGAAGTAGCCAATACATGCGACAGGGAATTTAACAGGATGGCGCAAACCTTCGGCATGACAGCAGAGTATGAGAGGTTAAAGGGAGAAATAGATCACAATGTACTACCCGACGTTGGACGATCCCTGCCAGATCAGGCTTTCGACACGTCTCAGGACTCGAAGAAAATCCAGGTCCATCCTACAGATGCAAACAAGACGACATCAATTGCGGTGAACTTGGATCCTGCATAGGAAAGCGCGCTCGTCGAGTTCCTCCGTGAGCGCTGGGAAATCTTCGCCTGGTGTCCATCAGACATGCCAGGGGTTCCCAGGGAACTCGTCAAGCACGCATTAAACGTAGATCCCAAGGCAAAGCCAGTCAAGCAGCCACTACGACGATTCGATGAACCTAAGAGGAAGGCGATAGCATCAGAGTTGCATAGGCTAGAAAATGCCGGATTCATCAGAGAAATCAAAACTTCGAGTTGGGTGTCGAACCCAGTCATAGTACCCAAGAAGAACACAGACGTACAAAGAGTATGTGTCGACTACACATCTCTCAATAAATATTGTCCAAAGGATCCCTTCCCTTTACCCCGCATCGATCAAATAATCGATTCAACAGCGGGATGCGCAAGGCTTTCCTTCTTGGACGCATACTCTGGCTACAATCAGATCAAATTGAAGAAAGAAGACGAAGAAAAAATAGCCTTCATCACACCGTATGGGGTGTTTTGCTACCAAGTGATGCCGTTTGGCCTAAAAAATGCAGGAGCAACTTATCAGAGGATGATGCAAAGTTGCCTCGGGAGCCAAATAGGGCGCAACATACAAGTCTACATTGATGATGTAGTCATCACCACAAGAGAGGAGAAATCTCTAATCAGCGACTTGGCAGAAACCTTCGACAATCTGAGCAGGTACAAGCTTGAGCTTAACCTGACAAAGTGCTCTTTTGGCATCTCAGCAGGACAACTTCTAGGGTTCCTGGTATCAGCCCGAGGAATAGAGGCGAACCCAGAGAAGATTCAAGCAATTTTGACAATGGGGAAACCCACGAAACTACATGATGTACAGAAACTTGCAGGACGCGTCGTGGCACTAAGTCGCTTCGTTGCTCGACTAGGGGAGAAGGCGCTTCCTTTTTATGCACTTATGAAGAAGTCAGACGATAAATTCGAGTGGACAGAAGAAGCGGACGCAGCATTTGCACAACTGAAAAAGTGCTTTCCACGCCACCGGTGCTGGTCGCACCAAAAGAAAAAGAACCATTGCTATTGTACATCGCCGCAACCCATCAGGTGGTGAGTACAGTATTAGTAGTCGAAAGAAGCGAAGAAGGAAAAGCCCATGGCATTCAGAGGCCAGTATATTTCATCAGCGAAGTGTTGTCTCCAACAAAACAAAGGTACCCGCACTATCAGAAATTGGTATACAGTGTCTTCACAACCGCACAAAAACTACGACAGTACTTTGCGGTGCACCCAATTATAGTGGTGAATGAGGCGCCATTGTCGAACATATTGAATAATCCTTCAGCAACAGGACGTGTCTCTTTGTGGGGAATCAAGTTATCTCCCATGGACATCACGTACGAAAAAAGGAAGGCGATCAAGTCGCAAATTTTGCCAGATTTTACGGCAGAGTGGCTGGAGTTGCAGAGCACAGGACCACCAGATTTATCCAGTGTTTGGACAATGTACTTCGACGGTTCTAAAAGAGTCCAAGGCGCAGGCGCAGGAGTAGTGTATATCACCTCATGGCAACAAATTGAAGTACGTCTTAAGGATGAGCTTTCCACAGGCTTCTAACAATAAAGCAGACTACGAGGCTTTGTTGCACGGAATGAAGATGGCTAAAGCATGTGGAGCAACTCGCCTAAAAATATTTGGAGATTCCAACCTTGTTGTCCAGCAAGTTATGAACAGATGTGACACAATCAATGACAACATGATGGCCTACAAAAATTTGTACCATTATCTCGAAGGAACGTTCGATGGATGCGAAGTTTCGCACGTAAGCAGGAACAGCAATGAAGAAGCCGACAGTTTAGCAAATATCGGGTCACAGTGTTTACCTGTGCCATCCGGAGTATTTTGGGAGGAAATAGTGGAAAGATCAATAAAAAGTGGAAAAAGTTCGACTACTACAGCAAGCTCGGGGACTACATCAGAACCAGAGGAGGTCATGATGATAGAAGAAACATGGATGCAGCCATATCTTGCATACATGATAAATAAAAAGTTACCAAAAGATGCAGTGGAGGCCAAGAGGATAACTAGAAGATCGAAAGCATTTGTCGTGTTACAGGGGAAATTATACAAGAAAAGTATTACTGGCGTTTTGCAGCGTTGTGTAACGCCCCAAGAAGGACAAAAAATACTACAAGACATACATGGTGGAATATGCGGCCATCATGCTAGCAGCAGAGCAATAGTAGCAAAAGCTTTCCGAGCAGGATTCTATTGGCTAACATCCATCGAGGACGCAAAAGATATAGTTTGAAAGTGTGAAACGTGTGAGAGGTTTGCGTCTAGACCGCACGCACCAGCAGCGTAACTACAAACAATACCATTATCTTGGCCTTTTGCACAATGGGGCCTAGATATGGTGGGAAAGTTGCACAAATCCTAGCCAGGAGGGCATGTCTACATGTTAGTGGCCGTCGACAAATTCACCAAATGGGTGGAAGCGGCCCCGGTGACAACTCAAGATTCTACAGCAGCAATCAACTTCATCAAGTCAATAGTTTTTCGTTTTGGTGTACCATACAGCATCATCACAGACAACGGGACGAATTTCACTTCAAAGGAATTCAAGAGTTACTGCGAAGGATTAGGGATCAAGCTAAAATTCGCATCGGTGGCGCACCCGAAGACAAACGGGCAAGTCGAAAAAGCTAATGGCCTGATATGTAATGGGATAAAAAAGAGGCTCCTAGCACCCCTCGAGAAAGCCAAGAGCGCTTGGGTGGAAGAATTGCCCTCCGTTCTTTGGAGTCTAAGAACCACACCTAACGCAGTAACTCAAGAAACTCCTTTCTTCCTGGTCCATGGCGCAGAAGCCGTGCTTCCAGTCGAGGTTACACACGAGGCTCCAAGAGTGACAACATATGACGAGACAACATCAACAGAAGCATTGCAGAATGATGTCGATGCACTAGATGAAGCAATAGATAAAGCATTAGAAAGGGCTACGCAGTATCAACAGAGTCTACGAAACTACCATAGTAGTCGAGTTCGTCCACGATCCTTCGTGGTGGGAGACCTAGTTTTGCGACTCAGGCAAGACAGCCACGGCAAGTTGGAGTCCCCTTGGGTGGGACCTTACATTGTCACTGAAGTAATACCTGGAGGAGCATATCGACTACAAGACAAGAAGACTGGGAAGGATGAGAGCAACCCGTGGAATGCAGAGCAGCTACGGCATTTTTACGCGTAGAATGCATATAGTGGTATTAATAAATTCGAGTTAACCTTCTGAACCTAGAACATGAGGCCACAGGTCAGGTTCTTTGGGTTGAACTCGACAAAATTGTACAATTATTATTTCTTCGCCTTGGGGGCTTCAACCCTCGGGTCGTACGAAAGGAATTTTTATCACGACTTGGAAGACTCTTTTCACTGAAAGGTTGTGCAGTCAACCTGATAAAAACTCAAATACTATGGTTCACAAAGGAACCCGATATTCTTGGTTCACAAAGAACCCGATAGATGGAAAGCATACCTCAGAACAATAAACTTGTTTTCTTGGTACTAGCAAAAACGTCGACATAGAATACGATGATTCATTACAAGGGAATATGGCAACAAGGACATTATCAAACGATGTTACATAAAAAGCAAAATCCTAATGGAAGTGGACTTCAGCTTCATATTTCTTCTGGCAGAGGGTGCCGTCGTAGATCTTCACGTCGAACTTCGATGTGCCGATGTGAAAATCGAAGGCCATGAAGAAGCCTTGGTGGATGTCGTGGTCTTCTGCGAACTGCGACCAGCCACCCTTAAAGTATTGCTTGCCGTCGCCATCATACCACACCTCCACCTCGTATGGGACACCACTGCCAGACTGTTCGCGGAGAACCGCCTCTCGCAGTTCGCGCCCATCCATGAAGTTGGTGAAGCTCAGCGGCAGGCGCTGAATCTCGCGGCACTGCGCCATGGCGATGCAGAGGAAAGAAAAGATCTGGGGAGGCGCAGCAGGAGCAGCGGAAGTAGAAGGAGGAGGAGCGACTGGACCTGGAGCAGCGCCAGTCACCTTGGGCTTATTCTTGCTACCAGGTGGGCGCCCGGGGCGACGTTTAGCCGGAGCGGCCGATGATGATCCTGCTGCGGCCAGAGTGTTGGTGTTTTTGTTTTTGCTTCCACGAGGGTGACCTCGGCCTCGGGGCGCCACCGAAGAACCAAGATTCAGACGGGAGCCATCTGCATCAGCCATGAGGACAAAGGAAGCAAGAAAAACCCTAGATGGAGGGAGAAGATGATGCGGCGGAGGAGGAATTAGATTAGGGTTTTTTACCCTTGATAGAGGATGCTTTATTTATAAGCACGTATTATCGGGCCCCCGTGCTAAAACAAGGCCCGTCAACATATTTTACAATAGGAGTTAAATTCTGCACACAGCAGATGATAATATCAAAGAACAAGAAAGAGAAGATTGTGGTCGCATGATATGAAAACCTCAACTTGGACTAGGGGGCTTGCAAACAGTAGACGGTTAGCAGAAGGAAGAAGACATGAACTTTGAGCCTATGCTTGACTACAAGTATCCAAACATAGCCTCGGGGGCTACTCCCATCGGGAGCGCTGAGCGCGCACCCGATAGAGGAAGAAGAAGGGTAAGTATACAAATCTCGACTATGTAGTCGACAAAAGTGCAGAGAGATTACTCCCATCGGGAGCGAAGAAGATTACTTTAAATCCGAATTTCTTTGATTTCATCAGTCAAGAATTTGGCTGCGACTTAAGATTCTCGAGTTACATTATCGCAACGAAACTCAAATGCCGTGATTTATCACGAAGGTAAGACCCCAGGATCCGTCCTGTGTGGCCCGGTATACGCACATGGATGCGCTCTGCTGGCATGTATCCGTGTCTACGACGCGAAGAAAATCCTGGTGGACGCACTGGGTACCCTAAGAACCACTGGGATTCATTCTTTGTAAGTCCTAAATGCGGCAAAAGAATGGGTTTGACCGGTATCCCGAATTCAAGTCCAAGGGGATTGAATTTGAAGTAGGTGGCAGGTATCTGTTCCGGCAGTTAACTGACCTCTTGATCCGTCAGAGTTGTCAGGCTTGTTCATCAAAACCCCTTGCGAACAAATTATCATAAAATAAGTCGAAAGACCAAGTCAAAGATTTGAAGATAAGAAGAAGTCAAAGAATTGATCAAGTCGAAGATTTGAAGATTAGAGATTCAACCCGAATCTACAATTCTGGTAGAATCTCAGGGGCTACTGCCAAGGGTATAGCTAATAGAGCCCGTTAGTTGAGTACCCCTAAGGCCCGTATGGCTAGGCCCAATTGTAATGATAGTCGAATACGAGTCTTTACCGTATGTCGATAGTGTAATCTGTATCGGACCCTACCCGATCCTCGAGACCTGGCCACCTATATATAGGGGCCAGGAGGGGACGGTGTAGGCCAGATTGAAAGCAAGCCAGGTTGAACACCCAAGTTTACTTTTGACACACACCTATTTTGACTAACTTTACCTTCGAGTTCATCCGACGCCCTATCTCCCCGATCCTAAGTCCTTCATCTAGGATATTTGTCGAGTTAACCCTCGTTAACAGTATTGGTAGTCGAAAGAAGTGAAGAAGGAAAAGCCCATGGCGTCCAGAGACCGGTATATTTTATCAGTAAAGTGCTATCCCCGACAAAACAGAGATACCCGCATTATCAAAAGCTCGCATATAGTGTCTTTACAACTGCACAAAAATTGTGACAGTACTTTGCGGTGCACCCAATTATAGTGGTCAATGAAGCGCCACTATCAAACATCTTAAACAATCCTTCAGCAACATGATGTGTCTCTTTGTGGGGAATCGAATTATCTCCCATGGACATCACGTATGAAAAAAGGAAGGCAATCAAGTCGCAAATCTTGCCAGATTTCACAGCAGAATGGCTGGAGCTACAGAGCACGGGACCGCCAGATCTATCAAGTATCTGGACAATGTACTTCGATGGTTCTAAAAGAGTACAAGGCGCAGGAGCAGGAGTAATCTTGATATCACCGCATGGCGACAAACTAAAGTATGTCTTAAGAATGAGTTTCCCGCGGGCTTCTAACAATGAAGCAGAATACGAGGCTCTGCTACATGGAATGAAGATGGCCAAAGCATGTGGAGCAACTCGACTAAAAATATTTGGGGATTCAAATCTTGTCGTCCAACAAGTTATGAATAGATGTGACACAATCAATGACAACATGATGGCCTACAAGAACTTATATCATTATCTCGAAGGAACATTTGATGGATGCGAAGTCTCGCACATCAGTAGAAACAGCAATGAAGAAGCCGATAACCTAGAAAATATTGGGTCCCAGTGTCTACCCGTGCCATCTGGAGTATTCTGGGAGGAAATAGTAGAAAGGTCAATAAAAAGTACCAAAAGTTCGACTACTGCAGCAGACTCGGGGGCTACGCCGGAACCCGAGGAAGTCATGATGATAGAAGAAACCTGGATGCAGCCATATCTCGTGTATATGATAAATAAACAGTTACCAGAAGATGCAGTGGAAGCCAAGAGGATAACTCGATGATCCAAAGTGTTTGTCGTGTTGCAGGGGAAATTATACAAGAAGAGTATTACCGGCGTTTTGCAGCGTTGTGTAACGCCCTAGGAAGGACAAGTAATACTAAAAGATATACACGGCAGAGTGTGCGGCCATCATGTTAGCAGCAGAGCAATAGCGGCAAAAGCATTCCGAGCAGGATTTTATTGGCTAACAGCCATCGAAGACGCGAAAGATATAGTCCGGAAGTGTGAAGCATGTTAAAGATTCGCATCTCGCCCGCATGCACCAGCAGCAGAGTTACAGCCAATACCATTATCCTGGCCCTTTGCACAATGGGGCCTCAATATGGTGGGAAAGTTGCACAAATCCTGGCCAGGAGGACACGTTTACATGCTAGTGGCAGTCGATAAATTTACCAAGTGGGTGGAAGCGGCCCCGGTAACAACTCAAGATTCGACAGCAGCAATCAACTTCATCAAGTCAATAGTATTCCGTTTCGGTATACTATATAGCATCATCACGGACAACGGGACAAACTTCACTTCAAAAGAATTCAAGAGTTATTGCGAAGGACTAGGAATCAAACTCAAATTTGCATCTGTGGCGCACCCAAAGACAAATGGGCAAGTCGAAAAAGCAAATGGCCTGATATGCAGTGGTATAAAAAAGAGGCTTTTAGCACCTCTCGAGAAAGCCAAGAGCGCTTGGGTAGATGAACTGCCCTCCGTTCTTTGGAGTCTAAGAACCACGCCCAACGCAGCAACTCAAGAAACTCCTTTCTTCCTGGTCCATGGTGCAGAAGCCGTGCTTCCAGTCGAAGTTACGCACGAGGCTCCAAGGGTGACGGCATATGACGAAGCAACATCAACAGAAGCATTGCAAGACGATGTCGATGCACTAGATGAAGCAAGAGATAAGGCATTAGAAAGGGCCACGCAGTATCAACAGAGTCTAAAAAACTACCATAGTAGTCAAGTTCATCCACGATCCTTTGTGGTGGGAGATCTAGTTTTGCAACTCAGGCAAGACAGCCACGGGAAATTAGAGTCCCCTTCGGTGGGACCTTACATCATTACAGAAGTCATACCAGGAGGAGCTTATCGACTACAAGACAAGAAGACAGGAAAAGATGAGGGCAATCCGTGGAATGCAGAGCAGCTACGACATTTTTACGCATAGAACAAATCTAGTGGTATCATTAAATTCGAGTTAACCTCCTGAACCCAGAACATGAGGCCATAGGTCAGGTTCCTTTGGTTGAACTCGACAAAATTGTATAAGTATTTCTACTTCTCCGCTCGGGGGCTTCAACCCTCGGGTCATACGAAAGAAAATCTTATCACGACATGGAGATCTTTTTTCACTATAAGGTTGTGCAGACAACCCGATATTCTTCAAGTAATTTGGTTCACAAAAGAACTCGATATTCTTCATGCTAATTGGTTCACAAAGAACCCGATATATAGAAAGTATACCTCAGAACAATGATTTGTTTTCATGGTACTAATAAAAACATCAAAATGAAGTACGAATATTTATTACATATGGCACGGCAGCAAGGATATTATCAAAAGAAATTACATATAAAGCATGTCCTAATGAAAGTGGACTTCAGCTTCATACTTCTTCTGGCATTGAGTGCCGTCGTAGATCTTCACGTCAAACTTTGACGTGCCGATATGGAAGTCGAAGGCCATGAAGAAGCCTTGGTGGATGTCGTGGTCTTTGATGCTTCAGGTGAATGTGGCAACAGACAGTCCTTGTGCGTGGTGAATGACCAGCCCGTTGGGAACCCCAAGAGGAAGGTATGATGAGTGCAGCAGCAAGTTTTCCCTCAGTTAAGAAACCAAGGTATATCGAACAGGAGAAGAGAGACGATGACGACTGAAGGTGTTTGTGGAACCTGCACACACACACAGACAAATACTTTGTTCCCAACTTGCGATGAGGTTGTCAATCTCACCGGTTTGCTTGAAACAAAGGTTATGAGTGTATCGAGTGGAAAACAGTAGTAATATGCGAGTAAAGTAAACAGTGCGGGAAAAGTAAACAGGTGATTGCAATATGATTAAAATAGGACCGGGGTCCACAGTTCACTAGTGGTGTCTCTCCATAGATAGAATAACATGCTGGGTAAACAAATTACAGTTGGGCAATTGATAGAATAAAGATAACGTGATATGTCAAGAAGATCACTATGAGATTTACTCTGGGCATTACAACAAAATACATAGACCGCCATCCAACTGCATCTATGACTAATAATCCACCCTCGGGGATATCATCCGAACACCCCAAAAGTATTAAGTTGCGAACAACAGATAATTGCATTAAGCAAAGTGTGTAATGTAAACAAAGCATATGCCCTTGAGCATATGAATGTTGTTTTCTCCCTAGTAACAACAGCACATCTACCACCTTAGAGGTTTCTGTCACTCCCCCAGGTGAAATAGAGACATGAACCCACTATCGAGCATAAATACCCCCTCTTGGAGTCACTAGCAACTACTCGGCCAAGATAGCTACTAACAACGGAGAGCATGCAAGATCATAAACAACATAGAGATAACAAAAGATATAATTCAGTACAGCAACTTAATCATAAACACCAATATTCATCGGATCCCAACAAACCAACATCATAGAATTACATAACGGTGATCTCAATCATGTAGGGCAGCTCATGAGATCTAAACATGAAGCACATGGTGGAGAAGACAACCATCTAGCTACTGCTATGGACCCATAGTCCAAGGTAGACTACTCACTCATCGCTCCGGAGGCAAGCATGGCGATGAAGAAGACCTCCGGTGGCGATTCCCCTCTCCGGCAGGGTGCCGGGAAGAGCTTCTGGACCCTCCCGATCTTCGGGTCGACGGCGGCGGCGGATCGCGATGTATTCTGGAAAACTGATCGGGCTTTAGGTTTTTCTCGTCAGGGGGTATATATAGGCGAAGGGGCGATGTCAGAGGAGAGACCACGGCCCCTCACGTGGGCCCGGCGCGGCCAGGGGGTGGCCGCGCCGCCCCTGTGTGTGGGGGCCACGTGGCCCCCCTCCGTCAGGTCTTCGGATGTTTGGGAGCTTCCCCGTAAAATATGACTTCAGAAACTTGTTTCGTCCAATTCCGAGAATATTTCCTGTGTATCACTTCTGAAACACAAAAACAGCAGAAAACAGGAAACTGGCACTGTGGCACTTCGTTAATAGGTTAGTTCCGGAAAATGTATAAAAATGCCACTAAGTGTAACGAAACAATAGGCAAATGGTGTAAAACAAGCATGGAGCATAAAAAATTATAGATACGTTTGAGACGTATCAAGCGTCCCCAAGCTTAACTCCTGCTCGTCCTCGAGTAGGTAAGTGATAACAAAGAATAATTTTTGAGGTGACATGCACCTACACAATCTTAATCATATATGTAGCATTGGTGAGCTGGGATCAATAGAACTTAAAACATGGGCATGAAAGATATAATCATGACAATAAGAACTTAGCAACCATGTTGTAAACATGCAAATGAACACAAACAAAAGATCATGATAATGAAACAATGAAAGTCAAACGTGTGTTCCAATCATAAGGAAAAACATACAAAAGGTTTTTAGCTTGTCCTTCAAAGAGAGCAAAACATAAATGCATAGGACACCTCAAAGTTTAAGAGGGCGACTAGATACAAATAATTTAAGAACAAGTGAAACCAACAATATGAGTCAATCAATGAACCTTGGGACAATGCATATCACACTAAGAATGACAACTATGCTCTCTTAATGGTGCATAAAGAAAGAAGGTGGTGACTCAACATAAAAGTAAAAGAAAGGCCCTTCGCAGAGGGAAGCAGTGATTTAAACATGTGCTAGAGCTTTTCATTTGTAAAACAGAGAGATAAAACTTGATTTTGAGAGGTGGTTGTCTTTGTCAACGACTGGCAATGGGGTTCTTACTATCTTCCATACAAAAATAAAGCGAGTTTTTGAGAGAGAGATTGGCACTCTTGTGCTCTTTTTATAAAACTTGGCACTCCTCCCCACCTTTTCCTTTCACAAACCATGGCTAACCGATTCCATCGGGTGCCCACCAACATTCATATTCATTGGAGGAGTGCCTTTTTTTTCTTTCTTTTTTCCTTTTTTTTTCTTTTTGGAATAAGCAATATGGAAGATAGCAAATCCGACCACTACGTCCCCATGAGCTGAAAACAGTGTCACAAAACGAGAAGTATTTTGAAGGTTTTTGAAAGGTAGCACACGGAAATTTTACTTTGGAATGGCTTACAAATACCATGCATAGGAATTTATAGTGGACACAATGGCAAACTTGGCTTTTAGGAGTTGGATGCACGAGTAGAGCTCATACTCAGTACAAGGTGAGGGCTAGCAAAAGACTGGGAGCGACCAACTAAGAGAGCAATAATGGCCATAATCATGCAAAGCGACAAAGCGACATTAAAAGAAGCATACGATGGCATCAAAAGTCAAAAACTAAATGATCATGAAGGCTAATGGCGACTTTGGAAGAGTCTAACATGTGTGAGCATGCGCCAAGTCAACCCAAATAAAGCATCAAGGAGAAAACCAAAATAATGCT
>QXEO01001544.1:0-14562 GCA_007115705.1 Dactylis glomerata
AGCGAAGGCGGAGAGGATCATCACGGCATTGGCCGGGATATGATGAGGTTGAAGATCATAGGTGTTGAGAAAGTCCCGGAAGAAGTCCGATACCGGCAGACCGAAGCCCCGCTCGAAGTGGGCGATGAAGACGACGCGTTCGCCGGGTTCAGGTGCCGGCACAGTTTCTCCCGCTGGTAGCCGGCATGCTACGCCCTCCGGGACTCTCCTGGTGGAGGTGACCCAGGATATGTCGGCCGGAGTAACCTCCGACCCCTCCCAGCCGGAACGTCCTTGGCTCGGGCCGAGGTATCTTCCTCAGAGGCCGAGGTAGCCGTCATGCTTGAAGATGCCATCTTAGTGGCCGGGATAAGGCGTGAGAGCCGGAGTCCCGTGATGTTATTCCTATCAAGGCCGGAGAAAAGAGGGAGGTTAGTCTCTCCGGCATACCACTCTCACAGATGTTAGCAGGAATAGAAGATCTACCGAGGCAGTTAAAATCGGAAATAAACAGGGATATAATTTCTGCGGAAGAACACCTGTGAGCTGTTACGAAACACTGCTAGCAATGCTAATCGAAGCAACGAAATATCCAGCAAAGGAACTACCATGGATACGAACCAGTGAGGCTACCGCAGCCTAGTTGCAGAAGAGCAGGGAAAGGAAACAGAGGAAGAGGAACTCACCGGAGCTTGGCCTACGGCGATGGAGCGGCGGCGGCAAGTGTGCAGAGGAAGATCCAATCTCCCTGCAAGGCTGCGGGGAGAAGAGGCGGCGGTGGCGTCGTCGACGATGACGCCGGACGTCGGCAAGCGGAGGCGCCGGCGTGCAGGTGGACGACGGCGGCAGCTTCCCTTCTCGATTTCTTGGTCCGGCGGCGAAGCGCAAGGGGCAGAAGATCTGAGGAAGAAGGCACTGTGGCGGGGGTAAAAAGAATAAGTTACCCCCACCCCGTATTTATACCGAGGAGGCCGGTCGTGGGGGTCGTGGGGAGGATAGTGCTCCACTCCCCCGACCGTTTCTGCGGCGAGGCGCCACGTGGCGGCACAGAGTGGGGCGGCGGTTCCTGTAACCGTGCCATGACGCAATGATGGCAAGAAGTAACTGCTGCACTGTGAACCGTCGCATCGTGGGTGACCGTTCGAGGTGGCAGGGCAGTTACAAGTTTCGATGCAAAGCTGTCAGACATGGCTTCTCGAGGAAGACTCGTCTATATGTCGGATTAACTGCCCGATGTATATGTTCCGTCCGGAATACCCTAGGGACCGGCCGGAATAAGTTTTGGAACAGGAACAGAGGCCGGGATATGTGCAGATGTGCCGGCATATAAATCTGATCGCCGGGGCATAATGAAGAAAGGTAATTGAACCTGTCGAGGCTCCACAGCTATGACTGGGGAACCTCGGCAGCTTCGGGGACTAGTGTCGGGGGGACCCCCGGTAGGGTCAAGAGAGTAGAAAGACACAAGGCTTATGATTGACTTTATGCCGGGTTATCGAGGAAGGGCCTGGCCGGAATATAGGAGCATCGGCCAGGCCGGCATATATGTATATCCCGGCTGGTGTCTGGATATGCCGGTATAGCCGGAATACTAGTATAGGTGTGCCGGCATATACTCAGATATGCCGGCCTAATTATTTTGTGTGTTGCAGGAGCAGGGGAGGCCGGATTACCCGACCCTCGTAGGTCGTTGGTCCGGCATATAAGTCCTGGGTATGGCCAACGGTCATATCCGGGATACTTAAGTCAACCAAGGTGTCACATCCCTACAATCAAGGAAGAAAACATCCCAGCATGGTAGCAGAGTAAGATGGCAGGGTGCACAGTGGAGGTTACCTACCCTCACTGTGCACAAGTACGAGCTTACCGCACAGAGGTAAGGCCACAGTCAAGAGGTACAAGGTACAGGGATATGGCGTCCCATCGAGAGCAATCAGGGGCGAAGTCAAGGGTCTCTGCCATCGCCACAGCTCCTGTTTGGAGTGTAGCCCTTGTCTTGTGGTCTTGTATGACCGTTGTAACCCTGGCCACCACTATATAAGGTGGCACAGGGAGTCCTAGCAAGGGGTGGGAAGAAGGTTGGAAGGTTGGTAGCTGGAAGAAGGCTGAAGGTTGGAAGGTAGATTGATCACTCTGTACTCCTACACTTAGCAGTTCATCTTTTCTCTAGCAGAGAGCTTGGAAGCACCATTGTGGTGTACTACATCGACCCATATATACAATCAGTAGAGCAGGAGTAGGGGTGTTATCTCCTTACGAGAGCCCCGAACCTGGGTAGATCAGTGTCTCTTTCTGTCGTGCTTTTTAGCTCGTTCCCCTCTCCCGAATCCTCCAGCATCTAGTTCGGCCCCCATTTAAGCCATCCTATGGCATATGTTGTTTCACCACGACGACACACACTTTGCCCCAACTTACGATGAGGTTGTCAATCTCACCGGTTTGCTGTAAACAAAGGATTGAGCGTATCGAGTGGTAAAAGGTAATAGTTTGCAAAAATGTAAATAATGCGAGTAAAAGTAAAACGGTAATAGCAATGTAAAAGGAATGGACTGGGGTCCACAGTTCACTAGTGGTATCTCTCCATAAGATAAATAACAACATGCTGGGTAACAAATTATAGTTGGGCAATTGATAGAATAAAGATATCATACATTCATGAGGATCACTATGAGATTCACTGGGCATTACGACAAAATACATAGACGTAATCCAACTGCATCTATGACTAATAATCCACCCTCCGGATGTTGTCCGAGCACCCGTTGAGTATTAAGTTGCGAACAACAGATAACTGCATTAAGAAAAGTGCGTAATGTAAACAATACAAATGCCCTTGAACACAAGAATGTTGTTTTCTCCCAAGTGGCAACAGCACATCTGCAACCTTAGAGGTTTCTGTCACTCCCCCAGATTACTAGAGCCATGAACCCAACTATCGAGCAAAAATACCCCCTTTTGGAGTCACTAGCATCTACTCGACCAAGATATCTACTAGCAACGGAGAGCATGCAAGATCATAAACAATATAGAGATAACATAAAGATAATAATTCAGCACATCAACTTGATATAGTACCAATACTCATCGGATCCCAACAAACACAATATGTAGAATTACACAAAGATGATCTTGATCATGATAGGCAGCTCACAAGATCTAAATATGAACCACATGGTGGAGTAGACGACCATCTAGCTACTGCTATGGACCGTAGTCCAAGGTAGACTACTCACACATCACTACGGAGGTGACCATGGTGATGAAGAAGGCCTCCGGCAGGGATTTCCCTCTTCGGTAGGGTGCCGAGAAGAGCTTCTGGACCCTCCCGATCTCGCGTCGACGACGGCGGCGGCTTGCAGTAGGTTTCGTGGAAAATTGATCGGGGGTTTAATTTTTTCCCATCGAGGGAAATATATAGGCGGAAGGGCGGCATCAGGAGGTGGACCAGGTGGCTTCACCCCTGGTGGCGCGGCCAGGGCCTGGGCCGCGCCGCCCTAGGATGTGGCCGGGTCCTGGCCCCCCTCCGTCTCATCTTCGGACTTCGCGACGCTTCGGGAAAAATAGGAGGTTCGGCTTTTGTTTCGTCCAATTCCGAGAATATTTCCTGTGTAACTTTTCCAAAGCACAAAAACAACAAAATGGGGAACTGGCACTATGGCGTCTCGTTAGTAGGTTAGTTCAGGAAATACATAAAAACGCCACGAAGTGTAACAAAACACAAAGCAAATGGTGTACAAACAAGCATAGAACATCAAAAATTATAGATACGTTTGAGACGTATAAATGGGTCCAAGCTAGGAACTTAATGGTTGAAAGTAAATATATATGGAATAATAAATAGGCAGGATTTAAATAAGGCAATCAGGGTTTCGTAGAACATTAATCAACCCCCCCCCCCCCCCCCTCTCCTCCAACCACCTTCCCTTTTGATTATTTGGCTGATAATAGGTTGTAAATCCTCTTTTCTTAGTTTACTGAAATGTAAAGGACCTCCGAGATATTTTAGAGGGAAATAGCTCACTTTACATCCGAGACAGGATATTACTTTGCTCCTCTAGAATATTGATAGGAACCGGGTCACATTTAGCAAAGTTTTTTTTTTTGAAAATGGGCTTTTTATTACTAAAATTTTTTAAGCAGTATTACACCCGGCCTCTGCATAACAAGATGCACATAGCCGCACCACCATAAGGTCTGAATTATGCACTAAAAAAAAAAGGCGAATTACATTTAGCAAAGTTTATTGACATTCCAAATGGTTGCTTGTATATTGGCTGGGTTCAAGGAAGGTCCGCTAATGGCAAGGTCCACATTGTTGTATTTTTTTTAGTCCAACTTTAGAATTATTCCTTCCTCTTTATTATGATGAACATTGTGTATTTCGTGTCCGCACTTTCTAAGATGTATCTCCCTCTAATAAAGGCACTTTGGTTTGACAGGATCTATCTATCAACAGATTTCCCCAACCGGTTAGTGTAGGATTTGGAGAATATTTAAAAGCAAAGCTTAGTAAGTGCTATTAGTCTAAACTTAACACTTTAATAAGAGTGAGCTCTTGTAAATTAAAAGTGGTCTAATCACTCGGTCAATTAATCAGTTGGGTCGCTCCGCATTGTAATATAGCTTCAGTTTTAGCGGAAATGTATTTGGAGCCCAAACTCACTGGAGCCCTTTATTTTAAAATTTTAAAAATAATATTTCAATGTTTAAAAAATTCAAAAAATATGTTTACATAGATAATGATGTATACTACAGGTATGAAAAAAATCTCAATCTTCAATATATTGTATAATGAGCTACACGAAAAACCAAAATCTGACAAGAGGTGTCACAAACCCAGATCTATAGCTTTGTCTCTTTTGTATAGAGAAGAATACAAGATATTTTGGATTGGTACTTTGCATTCCAAAAGTACATATTATTGCCTATATGTGGTTGAAACTTTAAAATGCATTTTTTAAATGTTCAAAATAAAGGGCTCTGCCAAATTGATGCATTTTAGCTATTTCTCTCTCTCTCTCTCTCCCCCCTCTTCCATGTCTCTTAACACTTCTTCCTTCTAGACCTATCTTTGCTTCTCAATTCAGTACCACTCTCATCTTATCATGTGTCTGTCCAAATTCCAAAGCGTCCCTTTCTCGCTCCAAACGAAACAATGTTCTCATGTTACATCTCCTTCGATTCAGCATGACAACTCCTTCTCTCATACCTAATGGGAGCTTTGCAACCATGGCCTCATGATGGAGCTCAGATTTGGAGTCTTGTATCATAAAGGATGAGTGCGGGGCTTTGCGCTCACCAAATATGGCAATGGTGCATCGATAGAGAGACATATTCGTCAATCAGCGAAGGCATATGAATCGAATGTTGGTAGCGAGAGATGTTATTGAAATCGACAGTTTTTTGTGCTACATAAAATGGTCCTACCTACTACAGGCACCAAGCTTTCTTTAGCATTTTATCGAAAAGGGGCTGAAGCCGAGACTCTGCATCGGGCGGTACATACAACCCTCTTTACTACGTTATTCAGTATAGTATTTCAAATTGTTACATCTCATGAGTCACATAAACTCTCAACATGGATAAGCCATCTAAAGATAACTAAAAGTGTGCAATTCCTTTGCATAAACATGTCAACTGTCTATACACATGCTAGCCGCACCGGTTGTATAATCCCATGCTACTATTTCAGTCGGTTGCACCTAAAATTCATGGTCAGACGACGGCTGGAGAAAGAACCACATATGGATCAAGTGAGTAGCCAAAAGAATAACCTGCAAAAAATAGAATTTTTTCCTATTAAAGATAAAATCATTGTGAACCTTCTAAATAGCCTATAATAAAGCGCATCCACCAACTATGTCTTTTTTGGCGATCCCATTTAACCAATTCTCAAAGTTTGTAATGCTAGTGGGAGGGGTAATATTAAAAGTATGTGTACTATACGCCAACTATTTTTTTGCAAACGGGCAAGAAATAAAAATATGTTATATTATCTCATCTTCATCACCAAAATAACATTTAGCATAACCATTCGAATTTGTAATGGTTTTATTGCATACACATGTGCTTTTTTACATATTGCAAGTGTTCTTTGTGTGTTCCGTAGCTATTTCTAAATGTTGATTGCAACGTTTTTTGCTGCACAGATTGCGACATAATTTCTCTGTTTCATAATAATGGCTCCTTTGATTTGTAGAAAAAATGAAGGAAACTTACAGGGTTAGGAAATTTTTCTTAGATGGTACTGTTCATTCATTTTATTCATAGGAAATGTGCAAGGGAAAACTAGAGGAATTTTTCCTTTGAATCTCACTTTTAAGGCAAACGTACAGGAAAGAAAAATTAACCCATACCTCGCTCTTTGATTCCTATGCACAAAGAACGAGGAAAGGTTTGCACTTGTCATCCTTTCCTATTTCTATGCCTTTCCTAATCCTTTGAATTTCCTATCCTTTGAATCAAAGAGGGTCTAAGTGACGCTTTAGTATAAAGTTGCAGTAATTTGGGAGTTTTTTTTCAACTGGGCTATAGTAATGAACAGAGATTTTTTGCGTACCTTTATTACTTATCTATCTTGTAAAGCATGAACTTGTTCGAAATGTTGCAATAGTTATCATCTCTGTAAACCGTAGAAAGGTCGGAAAGACGGGCATCGGGGAGCCTGCTGCCTGCCCCGTCCACGCGAGTCGAAAGCGACAAACTGACCCATCGGACAAACTTCAGCACAAAATGAACCTAGTTTCAAACTATTTCACAAAATAACCCTACTAAGCGCCCACACACACCGGCGCTATGCTCCGTGGCATAACACCCTACGCTAGGGCGCTATCCTCTTGGCCACGTGGTGCAGCGGGCCCCGCATCTGGCACCATAGCGCCTGAGCCTGGGGCGCTATGCCCTTAATGGGCTGGCCCACGATGGCTGCGGCGGTGCGCTGCTAACCGAGGTGGGAGTTTAGTCCCACCTCGGAAGCTGAGGAAATTTTACACCAGCAATAAGCCGGCGTGTGAGAGGGACCCCGAGCTCCTCTCAACACACACATATGCAGGCTGACCCGTGCAGCCTACCTTTCTCTGCCCTGTGGGCCCGCCTGGCTGGACATGCTGCTCGCGAGTAGGGTCCACCCGAAAACTTATGGTCTAGCGAGGCTGGGCGGGCTTTTTTGCTGTTTCTTTTAAGGGACCCACGGTTAAATAGCGCCCCAGCCGCCGGCGCTATGGTAATGAGGATAGCACCCTGCATGCCGGCGCTATACTACTGAGGGTAGCACCCTAACAGCCGGGCGCTACCTAACAGAGCTGTGTATAACCTGGCCCGCGCCCACCCACTCCACACAGGCCGCGCCCAGACCGAGCAGAGGAGAGGAGCGGACCATGGCGGTGGTTGTTCCTCTCTTCCCCTCTCTCTAATCCCTAGCTAATCTTGTCAGATCTGGAGGATTCCGGCCGGGATTTCTCCTCCACCCCTCCCTAAAGGTATTCCCCTAAGATCCCCCTAATTTCATCCACAAAATTTCTCAGATTTGCCCTCTATTTGAAACCCCTAGTTCATCCCCTATTTACGAAATTTGGGTTCCAATTTGTGAATGAAAAGTCCTGATTCTTGTATCTATAGCCCTCATAGTTGTAGAAGTTAGAAGGGATTAATTCGAAATTTGTATTTGGATATTGTATGGATTGTGTATTTCGGATTTTGTATTTTGTTTAGTCATGTGAATATGTGAATCCCTAATAAATTTTTGTTGTATCCTACCGTATGTAGTATAATTTTTGTATGGGCTAGGTGGTAAGAAATTATTGGATGGTTGGGATAGGTGGTAAGAAATTAGTTGGATAGGTTGTAAGAAATATGTTGATGATTGTAGTTGAGTGATGACCCACAAGTATAGGGATCGCAACAGTCTTTCGAGGGAAGTATACCCAAATTTTTGTTTCGACACAAGGGGAGCCAAAGAATATATGTAAGCCTTAACAGATGAGTTGTCAATTCAGCTGCACCTGGAACAGTCTTGCTCGCAATGGTTTATCAGTAGCAACAGTTTTATAGTGGTGACGGTAGTGAAACAGTAACAGCAGTAGTAAAATAGCAGCGGTAATAGTAACAGTAGTAAACAGTAGAACAAATACTGTAGGCATAGGGATGGATTACGGGCGTTGCATGGATAAGATAATTCATGAAATCAATGAGACATGGGCATTGCAGATAAATAATGATAAAGCATCCTAGTACAAAACAATCATAGGCATGTGTTCCGTATATAGTCGTACGTGCTCACAAGGAGAAACTTGCACGACATCTTTTGTCCTACCAGCCTGTTGCAGCAGGGCCTCAAGGGAAACTACTGGTAATTAAGGTACTCCTTTTAATAGAGTACCGGAGCAAAGCATTAGCACTCGGTGAACACATGTGATCCTCATCATAGCCATCCCCTCCGGTTATCCCAATTTCTGTCACTTTGGGGCCTCGGGTTCCGGACAACAATATGTGTATACAACTTGTAGGTAAGACCATAAACAACAAGTCTCATCATAGAAATATAACATGTTTAGATCTGAAATCATGGCACTCGGGCCCAAAGTGACAAGCATTAAGCACCACAAGTTGCAACAATGTCATAGGCACTAAATAAAGATACTAGGCACTATGCCCTAACAATCTCATATCAAATTACATGAACAATCTCATCCAATCCCTACCATCCCCTCACCTACAGTGGGGAATTACTCACATGGATGGGGGAGTCATGGATGGTCGATGGAGGAGCGTCGGTGGTGATGGTGATGAAGATCTCCTCCGAATCCCCGTCCCGGCAGGGTGCCAGAACAGAGTTTCTGGGTCCGAATCGCGGTTTCTGATGGCGGCGGCGCAGCGGAAGTCTATCTGGGAAAAACGCCGTCCCCCCGATATTATGTCGTCAGAGGGTATATGTAGGCGAGAGGGGAGGCCGAGAGGACGGCTGGGTCCTCCTCACGCCAGGGTGGCGCGGCCAGGGCTGGCCGCGCCACCAGTGTGTGAGGGCCCCTCGAGCCTTCTCTCCGTCCCGTCTTCTGGCTCCGTGGCTCTTCTGGTGAAATAGGATTTCTCGTGATTTTTCCCGAATTTTTACTGGAAGTTGGATTTCTGCACAAAACGAGACACCAGAGTAATTCTGCTGCTGAAAACAGCGTCAGTCCGTGTTAGTTGCATGCATTCAAAACACACAAATTAGAGGAGAAACAATAGCAAAAGTGTTCAGGAAAGTAGATACGTTTTGGACGTATCAACTCCCCCCAAGCTTAGCTATTTGCTTGTCCTCAAGCAATCAGTTAACAACTGAGAGCGATAAAAAACTTTCACGAACACATTTGCTCATATGATGTATATATAACTATGTGATCAAGTACTCAGGCAATTCATAATAAGAGATATGCAACTAATGTCACCTCATAGTCAAGCAAGCTAGAAAGAGTGCCAATGCACTAATAACAAGTAATATGTACATAAGAAGCTAACAAGATTGTAATATGCATAAATGATATGAAAGAGTGGTATCCCGCTTGCCTTTATTTGTGGAGCAAAACATAAATGCTAAGGCACCTCTGAAGTTCAAGAGAAGACTAGAAGTAGAAATATCAAAGATACAAGCATCAAAGTTATACCACAATTAACCGTGTTCTGGGACAAGCACATTACACTAAGAATAACAGCTATGCTCTTAAGAAGTGCTTAAAAGTTAGAAGATGAAGACTCAACATAAAAGTAAGAGATAGGCCCTTCGCAGAGGGAAGTAGTGATTTAACATGTGCTAGAGCTTTTCATTTGTAAAACAGAGATAAAAATTTATTTTGAGAGGTGGTTGTTCTATGTCAACGACTAGCAATGGGGACTTGCTATCTTCCATAATAAACAAGTGAGAGCGGTTCCGAGTTCTTTGAAATTTTGGCACATTGGTGCTCTTTTATAAAGCTTTGGCACTCCTCCCCACCTTTTTTCCTTCTCAAACCATGGCTAACCGATTCCATCGGGTGCCCACCAACTTTCACATCCATTGGAGGAGTGCCTTTTTTCTTTCCTTTTTAAATTAAGATTATAATGGTCTGACCAGCTCCCTTGCAAATTAATGACGAGCTGATGAAGCTGCCTAGTCGAGGGGTACTTAATTTAATATGGAAGATAGCAATTCCGACCACTACGTCCCATGAGCTAAAAAGTGGCACAAAATGAGAAGTAGTTGAAAGTTTTGAAAGGTAGCACATGAAAATTTACTTGGAATGGCTTACAAATACCATGCATAGGAATTTATAGTGGACTCTTTGGAAGACTTGATTTTTGGTAATTGGATGCACGAGTAGAGCTCATACTCAGTACAAGTGAAGGCTAGCAAAAGACTGGGAAGCGACAATCAAGATAGCAATAACTGTCATAATCATGCTTGCGACAAAACAAAATTAATATAGGCATAAAAATGATACAAGAACTCTGAGGCAATTTAGATCATCGAGGCTTAATTGACTTTTTGTTCAGTCATATGCATGCTTGAGCATGTGCCAAGTCGATTCAAATGAAACTTTCAGAGGAGGATACCACAATATCATACCATATTATGAATAAAACAATGCATGCAAGCGTCTACATGACATGCTACACTAATAGTAAATTGAACTAATCATATGAGAGCAAGAACTACAAAGCATCCATTAGATAACATATACCTTACATAAACCGACTAAGCATGTCCACATAAATGAGTATATGTACAAAAATGGAAACAAACAGAGTTCATACCAGCCTCTTACCATATCTCGGATTGTCGTATGTCGTCGTTATTGCTCTTCACTTGTGTGGCTTGAATAATATAAAGTGAATACCAAGCTCCAATGGAGTAACGGGAGACTGAACTCTACAACAAACTTTACAAAACCGAAGAAGAACAACAAATATTTTTGTGTTTTCGATTTTTAAACAAAGCAGAAGGAAATAGCAAACAAGCAAAATATTTTTGGGTTTTTCAAGTGGCAAACCAAAAAAGCAAGTAAAGCAAACCAAAGGTAGAAAACTAAAGAACCAAATAGAGAGAAACATGGAAATTTTTGGTCTTTTGTGTTTTGGAAAGCAGAATAAAACGAGAACAGTGGAGAAAGCGAAAATGAATATACAAAGGACCGACAAAATATGATATGTAGATGAGTGAATCGTCGGCGTACCCCCCCCAAGCTTAGGCTTTTGGCCTAGTGGAGACATTTCGACTCTGATAGCTGCCCAGGCTGGTGGGTCATCATAGGAGTAATCGTACCCCGGCTCTCGTGAAGATGAAGCTGATGGCGCATAATCATAATAAGGCTGCTCATAGGGAAGTTCGCAATGTCGGAGGGCTGTCCCGACTCCTCGGCGCCTTCCTCATCGTGCACAGGCGGCGGGTGCTCTCTACGTACGCATCAAGCTCATCTTCCGTAAGCGACCATCCATTCCTGCGATCAAGGTTAAACAAAGAGGTGCAGGCAAACGGACTGATCGATCAGTCTTTACTACCCTCCAGATAGTCTTCTTGAAAAAGGTTAGCTCAAATGTTAAATTAATCAAACGCAGGAGGAAAATAAACTTATGATGAATCATAGCATTAAGATCAAGTTTCTCCTCGGGGAACTGCAAATCTAGAAAAGAGGCAAAACACCATGCAAAGCTAACAGCGTGAAGCTATAAGTCCTCCACAGATTCCCCCTTTCTCACGATTAATATCAAGACGGAAAGCTATTAAGGCCCCAAATGGTAAGTCCTATCACGCCTCAAAGCAGCAGCAATAAAAGCTAGATCATGGAGAGATAATTTACTTGCAGACTTCCTAGCAGAACACATTTGGTAATAAGAAGGCAAAATATCGAATGGATGGAAATGAATATTACAAGTTTACCACCCCTCCTGTGAAGCTCCTCCTGACAAATTTCCTCGTATAGTTCTAACAATGGCCTAGGCTTCCCCTTATCTTCTCGAGCGATCCCCACTGTGGTACTCTAATAGCTGTACAGAAAACATCAAGAGGCAAGTCCACAGATTTGTTATAAATTTTATAATGAACCATGGGGTTAGAAGTGGACCAACTAAATCTAAAATCCTGCACCACAGACATTGTTAGTTTAACATATTGGGGAGGTTCACCCTCAACAAAATGCTCTAATCCTGCATTAGAGAGTAAGGTTTGAAAATCCTGCAGAATTCCAGCAGCATTCATGAACGCTGAGCATGGATAATGTGAGGGAAAGACCTTCTCTTCACGGTGAACTTTCATAACTTCATGCACTTCTAGTTCATGTTAGAGAGTTTATAAGCATTCTCTTCCATTTCTGAAATTTTGACAAACCTCATAAAATATGATTTTGAGACAAGCAAGTGTAGGAAACTTATAGTGGGTTACGAGAGCTATCATGCATAAAAATAACAATTCTAAGCATAGAACAAGCATGCATACTCATTTATCCTGCCACCTACAATGCTAAAATACTCAAGAAAACTCCACCAAAGAAATTCTACTTGGACAAGCGGAGGAGTCACATACCGGAGAACAAATGCTCCAAATTTCAGCAGAAATGTTGGGCTGAGCAAGGAGATCGAAAAATCGAGGTGAAGAACAGCAAGAACTCGGGTTTGAGCTGAGTGTATCGTTGTTTTCGGCAGAGAGAAAGAGCAGGGGAGGAAGAGATAAGTGAGGGGCCAGGTGGGGCCCTCTCACGCCTGGGTGGCACGGCCAGGGCTGAGCCGTGCCACCTATGTGTGAGGTGGCGTGGCAGCCCCTCCTGGTGCCTCCCAGGTGTTTGTCTACCCCATTTTTGACATAAAAATTTATAAAGAATTTTTTCTGGAATTTTTCGAGAACTTTATTTTTGAGGATTTTCAGAAATTGGCTATCGATAAACTCAGAAAATGAGGATGAAAAGATTTCAACAAATCAAAACTTGCACGACATCTTTTGTCCTATCATAGGCATGTGTTCCGTATATAGTCGTACGTGCTCACAAGGAGAAACTTGCACGACATCTTTTTGTCCTATCAGCTGTTGCAGCAGGGCCTCAAGGGAAACTACTGGTAATTAAGGTACTCCTTTTAATAGAGTACCGGAGCAAAGCATTAGCACTCGGAACACATGTGATCCTCACATCATAGCCATCCCCTCCGGTTATCCCAATTTCTGTCACTTTGGGGCCTCGGGTTTCGGACAAACATATGTGTATACAACTGTAGGTAAGACCATAAACAACAAGTATCATCATAGAAATAATAACATGTTCAGATCTGAAATCATGGCACTCGGGCCAAAGTGACAAGCATTAAGCACAACAAGTTGCAAAACAATGTCATAGGCACTAAATAAAGATACTAGGCACTATGCCCTAACAATCTCATATCAAATTACATGAACAATCTCATCCAATCCCTACCATCCCCTCACCTACAACGGGGAAATTACTCACACATGGATGGGGGAGTCATGGATGGTCGATGGAGGAGCGTCTGTGGTGATGGTGATGAAGATCTCCTCGCGAATCCCCGTCCCGGCAGGGTGCCAAAACGGAGTTTCTGGTTCCGAATCGCGGTTTCTGATGGCGGCGGCGCAGCGGAAGTCTATCTGGGAAAAAGCCGTCCCCTCCCCCCGATATTATGTCGTCAGAGGGTATATGTAGGCGAGAGGGGAGGCCGAGAGGACGGCTGGGTCCTCCTCACGCCAGGGTGGCGCGCCAGGGCTGGGCCGCCACCAGTGTGTGAGGGCCCCTCGAGCCTTCTCTCTCTCGTCCCGTCTTCTAGCTCCGTGGGTCTTCTGGTGAAATAGGATTTTTCATGATTTTCCCGAATTTTTACTGGAAGTTGGATTTCTGCACAAAAACAAGACACCAGATAATTCTGCTAAAAACAGCGTCATCCGTGTTAGTTGCATTCAAAACACACAATTAGAGGAGAAATAATAGCAAAAGTGTTTGGGAAAGTAGATACGTTTTGGACGTATCATTGAGATGCAATGCTCTATAAATATTATAATTATTTTATTGAAATATGTAGGATGGGCATATCCAATGCTCCACCAACACTATGACGTGAACATCGTGGGAAGCTTATGGCGGAGATAAGCGGGTAATTTCCTTGTTATTTTTGTTTGTATAACAAACACCATGTTAGTTCTAATGTTGTACTTGTATATTTCAGGTTTTCGGTCCTTTGCGCCTTAGGTCACACGAGGCTCCTCCTCGGAGATGCCGTATGACAAGCGGTACACACCGTACATTACAAGGATAGGGCGCTCTTCCTTTCGTGTCGGTTGTCTCCCGGTCTCTCCGAACTTCAACCCTCGGCGATTACCCTCTCTTGTGGATCGTTGGAGGCCGGAGACGCATACCTTCACCTACGTGTGGGAGAGTTGACGGTCACTCTACAGGATGTCTCGATGATCCTGGCGCTGCCATTGATGAGCACCTGTGTGCTTCAACACGAACTCTACAAATTGGCGCGAGCTAATGTTTGCTCTTATTGGTAATGCTCCTCTTGAAAAGGAAGACCCAACCAAAGATAGGGTCTCCGCGGGGGGCAACTTACAAGTGGATCAGAGAAAACTTTGCT
>QXEO01001548.1:0-19649 GCA_007115705.1 Dactylis glomerata
TTGCCAATCTTCTCTCTCAAAACTTGCTTCATTTTTGTATGGAAGATAGTAAGAACCCCATTGCCAGTCGTTGACAAAGACAACAACCTCTCAAAACCCAAGTTTTATCTCTCTGTTTTACAAATGAAAAGCTCTAGCATATGTTTAATCACTGCTTCCCTCCGCGAAGGGCATTTCTTTTACTTTTATGTTGAGTCACCACCTTCTATTTTATGCACCATTAAGAGAGCATAGTTGTCATTCTTAGTATAATGTGCATTGTCCCAAAGTTTTCATTGATTGATTCATATTGTTGGTTTCACTTGTTCTTAAATTATTTGTATCTAGTCGCCCTCTTAAACTTGAAGGTGTCCTATGCATTTATGTTTTGCTCTCCATGAAGGAGAAGCTGAAAACCATTTTTATGTTTTTCCTTCTGATTGAACACACGTTTGACTTTCATTGTTTCATTTTCATGATCTTTTGTTTGTGTTCATTTTCATGTTTATAACATGGTTGCATAGTTTCTTCTATCAAGATTATGTCTTTCATGCCCTGTTTTAAGTTCTTATGATCCCAGCTCACAACGCTTACATATATGATCAAGATATGTAGGTGCATGTCACCCTCAAAAATTATTTCTTTTGTTATCACTTACCTACTCGAGGACGAGCAGAGTTAAGCTTGGGGATGCTGATACGTCTCAAACGTATTTATAATTTTTGATGCTCCATGCTTGTTTTCACACCATTTGCCTTGTGTTTCGTTACACTTCGTGGCACTTTTATGCGATTTCCGGAACTAACCTATTGACAAGATGCCACAGTGCCAGTTCCCTGTTTTCTGCTATTTTTGTGTTTCAGAAAAGCTACACAGGAAATATTCTCGGAATTGGATGAAACAAGTTCCAGAAGTCTTATTTTTCCCGGAAGCTTCCCGAGGACCGAAAGAGAGCCGGAGGGGGGCCAGGGGCCAGCCTCACACCAGGTGGGCGCGGCCCAGCCCCTGGCCGCGCCCCCTAGGTGTGAGGATCCCCTGGCTGCCTTCTGACGACGCCCCTTCGCCTATATAAAGCCTCGGGACGGAAAACCCTAAGGGAGTCGGCAAAATTTCCAGAACAGTTCCGCAGCGCCGCCGCCGTTGAAGCCAAATTTCGGGGGACAGAAGTCTCTGTTCCGGCACCCTGCCGGGACGGGGAAGTGCCCCCGGAGCCATCTCCATCGGTCTCCATCGCTATCTCCGCCGTCTCCATCGATCTCACCGCCATCTCCATCAACCTTGCTGTCTCCTATGATGAGGAGGGAGTAGTTCATCCCCGGGGCTGAGGGCTCTACCGGTAGCTATGTGGTTCACCTCTCTCTCCCATGATGTGATCTTTATGTGATCGTGAGCTTTGTATCATGTTGAATAAGTAGATGTTACTCTTCTTCATTATGTGTACTCTAGTGTGTTATTAAAGTAATCTATTCCTCCTGCCATGGTGTAACGGTGACAGTGCGTGCATCATGGTGGTACTTGCTCTAGGCTACGATTGTGATCTTTTATGGATTATGAGAATAATTATCACTATGATAGTATTGAAGTGATCTATTCCTCCTTTTATGGTGTAATGTTGACAGTGTGTGCACCGTGTTAGTACTTGGTCTAAGTTGCAATAATATCTATCTTGAGTTGTGATTTGATTTGGATATCTCTATGAGTGGTGTTTGTCAAGTACTTGATGAACTTTGAGGAGTGCTTCGTAGCCCTACGCAATGATTAGTGTTATTCAATAGGAGAGTAATTCAGAGTACCATAGTGAAGAGAACTTATTTATTTGTTCAATTATGTTATATTTGTTGGGAGTGTGTCCAGTAGTGAAAGTATGATCCTTAGGCCTTGTTTCCAAGCTTTGTACACCGTTTACTTTCTGTTTTGTTACATGTTTGCTCGCAGCGATATTTATTTCAGATCACATTTGCTACTTATAATCATCACTACTACTTGTATTTCACTATCTCTTCGCCGAACTAGTGCACCTATAGATCTGACAAGTGTATTGGGTGTGTTGGGGACACAAGAGACTTTCTGTATCGTAATTGCAGGGTTGCTTGAGAGGGATAGCTTTGACCTCTTCCTCCCTGAGTTCGATAAACCTTGGGTGATCCACTTAAGGGAAACTTGCTGCTGTTCTACAAACCTCTGCACTTTGAGGCCCAACACTGTCTACAAGAACAGACGTGTGCGTAGACATCACACCTCAGCCTCTATCGCTAGACCAGAGGCGAAGTCCCGATGCAAGAGACAATCCATGGAGGAGGGGAAGCGATTATCGCTAGAGTTGGGGGTGGAGAGGAAGGAGAGGGGAGACGTCATATCTAGCTTTTTTACAACAATGTTAGAAAAATAGCAACATGTATTCCCAGGGGCGATATGCTACAATATTAGTACATATACCGGTGCAAATATGTATAAACCCCTCGTGCAACAAAGGAATATACATGTATACATGAAAACATATTATAATTCAAACACCCTGCACCCCCTCATGGTGGATCCACGAGTTTGGATAGGCAAAATCCATGTTCTGCTCTAGTCTCGGCCCTTTGTGAAAAATCAGAACTATAACTCAAAAGAGACATACTCATAAGAGAAATAACCTGATCATGCACACTAGCATGCACATAATAAGAAGCATAAACACCAATATGATATGTAAGGTCATGCTTCACACGGTCACATGCAATATTGATAGCACATGCACTGTCTGACAAGAGGGTAGTAGGCTAGTAACAAAAACACCAAACTCCTACAATGGTAAGCAAGTCATGTTTGTCATAAAAAGAGCCATAGCTTGAAACTCAACCTCTACACTTGAACAGGAAACCGCAATTTCTTTCTCTGTCTTCTATATAATAAGAGAATCACCAAGAAGAACATGGTAAGCTGAAAGTGAATGGCGATCTGAAGGATCACTTGCCCATGGAGCATCCATATAAGTTTGGAGGTATAATGAGTTGGCACGAGAAAGAAGAGACAATGGGAGATCGTGCCACAAAGATATCGATAAACATGAAGAAGGTGGACTATAGTGAACGAAAGCGGGAGCACAAACAAACTGACTCAAAAGATGGAAATGATTGGAGTTATACGGATGAGTGACAACTACATAGACAATACACCCGACAAGATAACAACAACGCATCAAATCAGACAAGGGATCACCATCAGAAGCACTAAAGAGAACACTAAGCTCCATAGGAGTCTCAAAAATATGCTCATACCTAAGAGAGGCATGATCAAGGAGATCATGCATATACTCTTTTTGGAAAATAAAGAAGACATGAGAGCTATAATTAACCTTAGTCCAAAGAAAAAAGTGATGAAGATGACCAAGATTAGACATAAGAAACTACTCATGGATACGAACCTTGACAAAGGCAATCTACTCAAAAACTTCGCCAGTGATGATCAATTCATAAAGATATAGAACACAAAGTGTGTGAGCACGAGCAAATAGGTGCACAAATAGTACTAAAGCATGAGCACTGGAAAAAATACCATTAGCATTCACCAGAGGCAAAAGCACTCAAACTAAATGCAAGGATTTCTTAAGGCCATACAGAGAGCGATAAAGATATTATACCATGCATGAGGAACTAAATACCTAGATGATGGTTTCGTATAAACTTCCTCATACAACTCACCATTTATAAAGGCATTCTTAACATCAAGTTGAGACTAAAGTTGAAAATCTTGAGATGTCCTTCTTGCAGGGGCATGTTACAGATGCTAAGCAAGCTAAAATGACACTAAACCATTTGTAGATCCCCCCCCCCAAAGGGGTATTATTTATCATAAAACATGACACAACTTTGTGGGTTCAGAATTAGGGGTAATCCTTATCGGTCGAAGGCATCCTGTGTCCTTGCAAAGCTTCACATTTCTCCACCATCTTCCCTCCTTGCTACTGATGTACATGTTGTTAGGTGAACCAACCAGTTTCAGCGCCCCTCATAGTGGATGGAAGCAGCACTGTGTCACATCCTCTTTATGCCCCTTGCCTTCCTTCTTTCACACCTATCTTCCTCCGTCATAGGCTAGTAGCTAGAAACCGCCAAGTCAAGCAGTTAGTCGCAGCCACCACCATTGTTAGGTTTGGAGCTCGAGAGAGCAAAATGAGTGGTAATGAGCGAGACATCATGTTAGGGTTGCCTGTGTTTGATTTGGCCCAGAATTTGGGCCGCAAGATTTGCTTTGAGTGAGGAAAGTTTTGGGCTTAGTAAAAGAAATAGAGCTATTTTGGCCCACTTAGTGTTTTAGCGCGATTTAGCCAACTAATAGTGGACTTCGAAGAGATGTGGCCACCATGGAAGCGGAAGAGGTTTCTGCCTATTTTTTTCACGGACAGAAGAGGCACTTCCTATTTATCTCCTGCGGGCGCACTGGAATACATCGCGCCCGTGGGCATGGCTATATAGGCCGCGACCCGATATTGTGGCGCACACTGTGTTTTTTCCTGTTTCTGTTTTTTTAGGTTTTTCGGTTTTGTTTTTATTTTGCTTTTTGCAGGTTCTTGGTTTTGTTAGTTTTTCTTCTGGTTTTTCTTTTTATATGTACATTTTCTTTTTCTCTTTTTTGGTAATGATGAAGAATTAATATTTTTTGAACATATCCATTTGAACAAATTTTTTAATTTGAACATTTTTATGTCTGAACATTTTTCGCGTTTGAACATTTTTCAATTTGAACATTTTTTATGTTTGAACAATTTTTGTATATGAATTTTTTTTAAATTTAAACATTTCTAAAATTTGAACAATTTTGCATATGAATTTTTTTAAAATTTGAACATTTTTTGTATATGAACATTTTTTAAAATTTGAACAAATTTTGTTTAGAATTTTTTTAAAATTTGAATAATATTTGCAAATCAAGACTTTTATAATTGAACATTTTGAAAAAACTCGAAAAGTTTATTTTGCTTAAAACCAAAAAAAATCAAATCAAAATTTTCTGAAAGAAAAATTAAAAATTAAAAATAGAAAAAATGCTCGCGAAGAAACATACCTGAGCCGACCCACCGAGAGGCTGTATGCGACCGTATAACACGCGCCTAGGCGCGATAACTAGGAGCTCCCGACAGAAGAAGCTTTGTGGGGTGGACCCACCTGATACTTTCTGTATTGTCATGGGCCAACTGTACATGTGTTTTGGCCCATATCTTCCTTCCGGGGGAAATACTTTTCCGCTCAAGGAGATCGGACCAGAACAGCCTTGGTTCCCTACCACCGCGCCGCCGCCATGGACTGTGACGTCGCGCCACCGCCAGAGCAGATACCGAGCCTCACCACCATCCACTCCCTCGGTGAGGACCTGCTCCTCGAGATTTTCCTGCTCCTACCCTCCCTCGCGACGCTCGTCCATGCCGTCCTCACCTGCCGGCCATGGCGCCGCGCGGTGGCCTCCTCACCGTCCTTCCACAGCCGGTTCTGCGCTCTGCACCCGGCGCCCATCCTAGGCTTCTTCACCAACCCTGAGATGCCCGCTCTCCTGGCCTTCACCTCGGCGCACCATCGCGACCGGGACGTGCTCGCAGCCGTCCGCGGCGGTGACTTCTTCCTCACCCCCATCCTGCAGGTGGACAACAAGTTACCCATCAACTGGACCATCGAGTGTTGCCGGGACGGCTACCTGCTGCTCATGAACTAGGGCATGGCAGTGCTTGCCATTGTCAACCCTTTGTCCGGACACAACCCATACCATAGTTTAAAAAACCGGACCAGTGAGTGAACCGGTGAGATGATTGGCTCATTGATTTACTGGTCCAATCAGTGATTCAGCTGGTTCAATAGCGACAAAAACCATTAAATTTAATAAATAATTAAGTTAATTTTGAAAAAAAAATAGTATCAAATCATATATTTTGTGTTTGCTTTCATAATAGATCACAAACTAAGTATAGTAAAAGGTGATGTTAGGCCTTATACAGGGTATTTGGAGCAAGGTTCTAGGTTTTAGGATTATAATCTCGCAAAAACATATTATTTTTATATAGTTTTTTATTAGTTGGACCAGTGATTCTTAAAAGACCGATGAGAGCTTCGGTTTAGGGTTTTTTGATCGAACCACCGAATCGGTTTGGTTTTTAAAACTATGGCCCATACTACATCGAGATCGAATACCGTGACAAAATTGATCTGTCGGGGGCTCGCTGGCTCGGCGTGTATCTGCTTTCCACGGAAGAAGACCCCATTTCGTTTCGACTGCTCTACCTCTCCTACGACGACTTCAGGGTAGGCGCGGCTGTCTTCTCGTCGGACACCTGGGATTGGCAATTTCTCCCGTGGGTTGAGGTCGCCCCAAGAACAGCAACGAATGACGGCCACAAATACTGGCTTGGGAGGAGCAATCAAGTCGGCAGGATCATGTACTGGCTCTTTAATAACATGAAATACGTCCTCACCCTGGACACGGATACCGTGGAGTTCTCAGTTGTTCAACTCCCAGCATGCTTGCATGGTCAGCGGATACCGTGGAATTTGGGCTCTGGAGAAGGGCTAAGTTGTGTGAGAATTTTTGGAGAGATCGGGTAGTGGGTTTTTCAGTTCAGTGGAGTGGTGTCTATGATCATGGCTTGCTTTTAAAACTCTATTGTAAACTTATTTCTCTATATCTTATATAAAGCACGCATAGCTCGCATGTTTATGAAAAAAGAAGTATCACAGAGAGGGGAGGGAGGAAGTGTGAGAAAAATCCGCTGTAACGCGCGGACATTTAGCTAGTTACTGATAAAGGGACTAAGAGAGTATATAACACTAGTCACGCCACCTGTAAGAGATCTTAAGACATGGAAATCGCCCCAACATTTATTAGTCAGGCCAGTTCAAGTTTTTAATCTTGATTGAAGTTATATCGCGAAAACTAGAATGTCAGGATCTTAGGGCGCCAGGACCCCTATCGTGCACCGCAGGATGCTGTTGGAGATTCGTGTGTGGCATTTTTGTAGAAACGTCCCCACCCTTTGAAGAATTCAACCCGCAGTCCAGATATGCCAGAGTATAAAAGCATCCTGCGGTCCTGAAACCCTAGCCCCGCTTCATTCTCCCCTCCCCCCCCCCTCCCGACGCTGCTCCACCCCGACGCCGCCGCCTCACCGCGGAACCCCGGATGGCCCCGCCTCGCCGTGGAACCCCGACGCCGCCAGCGACGAGCTCCACCCTGGACGGCCGCCAGCGACGAGCTCCACCACAAAATCTACCATGGCCTGATCTACCAGATCTAGGCCTGATTTGCCCAGATCTGCTAGATTTTGTGGCCTTTTTTGTTTCCTTTTGTTTTATTGGTGTATGCATGTTGGATCTTGTGTATGAACCTGCCCAGATCTGTCCAGTTCTTTTCATATGTACCTAGGGTATCGTTTGAACGAATTTGAAGAACTTTTTCGGTTTGAATGGATTTGAAGCACTTCTGTGGATCTCTATATACGAATCTATGGTTCTTTTTAATTTTGTTATGCAGAACTTTCCGATTCATACAATATTTAGTACGAATTTCTATAGATCTTTTTATATAGATCTACGTTATTTATAAATAAACATAAAGAACTTTTCTGCTGGTTACACCCTACTAAAAAATCATATTTAAAATATACAGATCTTTGTATTAACATCAATGGATCCACACAAATAACCCTGCAGAACTTTTTGCAAAATGCAGCGTGCGACCAAAAACCTAGAGGACCTCCTAATAAAAATCCGAAAACTGTCAGGTGCTTTTTTTGTAGAACGGTCTCACCAATCTTGATGCACCTGACAGATTTTAACGGCTACTGATAGGGTCCTGGCGCCATACCATCTGGACAAATTCCGGGTTAGTTATATCGTATGAAACTCCAGTTTTGCGAGCCAAAAACACCATCTGCTGCTCCAATGTGAACTTGATGTCTTCGGCCTGTTCAGAGAGAAAATAAAGAAGATAAAATCAATGCGGACCTCGTAAGTTAACAGGGTTAAGGGCGCAGAGATGCATTCAGTAAAAACTCAACCTTTGGGAAACCATGCTGCTCCCCTTCATATTCAACCAACGCATTGAAGAAAACAGCTGTATCATTGTTATCAGCAGACAAACTTGGATCAACCAAGACTGGAAGCACCACACGGCCCTTTAAAATTGTTGGAAGTACCGGGGCCAATACGGTCGATATGACAACTACGCCTGAACATTGTTATTAATTTCATTTTTTTCAATCAAGCGACTGGAAGCATTGTACATTACGATTACTATGTCTGTGCATATTGCCGTCATTCTCCCAGACATATAGATGAATGCTTAGCTCTGCTTCCAAAATTTCCGTTGAGTCAAGAGTAGAATTACAAAATATGTGATACAAGAAGTTTTAGAGTGATTACAAAATACCAAGTCTCTGTATCCACCAATCAAGCATTATTTATGTAGAACTAATCTTATTTTAACTGGTTTTACTATGTTTGTTTGAATAACTAGCCCGTGCAGGTGCTAATCTGTAGTTCTTGACTGCTAATCTGTCAAGCAGGCAGGGGAGATAATGGGCGCTAAGATAATCCTCAGTCATATATGACCTTTATTCAACTCAGGCTAGTTGCAAGTCAAGATAAGCTACCCTGTTTGCTTCTGTCATTATGAAAATAGGCGACGTTTATATATTATCTCTCTGATAGACTAATTTCGAGTTCTTGACTCGCTTGCCAGCTTCAAGCTCCCACCACATTCCTTCCAACAAGTACTGGTTATCTGCTGGCTTGCAAAGCCACAAGGAAACAACCATTTTACAGCCCTGATATCGTCCATGGATGCAACTGCAGCCTTTTGCCTCCTGCTAGTTCTAGCCACCACGATTTCCTCCTCTGTATATGCACAGCAAGCCCATGTTGGTGGGTGCTATCAAAACGAGAGGGATGCACTGCTTTCATTCAGACGAAGGGAGTAGAAAGCATATTAGTGCTGAGATCCCTTCGTCTAAGATCCCATGTTGGCGGGTGCTATCTAAGATCCCTTCGTCTCAGTGAGTGCAATATTCTTTTGCCACACACACCTATTGAGCATTCTAACCTCACATCACTCGAGATGCTTGATCTATCAGACAGTGGGGCTGACACCTTGAATTCAACCTACTGGTTCTGGGATGTTCGCACCATCAGGTATATTGATCTTAGCAATAATATATTTGCCGGAGCATTTCCAGATGCAACGGGAAACATGACTTCTCTTGAGGTACTTAAACTTGGAGGAAATTACCTCACAGGTGTTAAACCTGAAATGCTGAAGAATCTGTGCAATCTGAGAGTGCTGACGTTGTATTATAGTCAGATCAACCAAGACATGTCAGAATTTTTTGAGGGGTTACCTCATTGTGCATGGAGTAAGATGGAGTTGTTAGATCTATCTTGTACCAATCTCAGTGGGGAAATTCCGAAGTGGATAAACCAATGGACTGGTTTGAGTGTTCTTCAACTATCTTCTAATAGGCTTGTAGGATCAATACCTATTGAAATTGGTATGCTCAGCAAACTCAGCAAATTGTATCTGGACAGTAATCAGTTGAATGGTTCTATATCAGAAGAACATTTAAGCAGTTTAGTGAATTTGGTGGAGTTGGACTTGTCCTACAACTCCCTACAGATGAACATCAGCTCAAAATGGATCCCTCCCTTTAAATTGCAAGTGGCTTATTTCCCTTCTAGCAAACTTGGGCCTCATTTTCCTTTGTGGCTTAACATGCAGACAGACATTACTAATCTTGACATTTCTGATGCTGGCATAGTTGACCATCTCCCAGATTGGTTTTGGACCATACTTTCAGGTGTTCAATATTTGAACATCTCTTGTAATAAAATCAGTGGCAAGTTACCGAGGACGCTGGAATTCATGTCTTCATCTATGGCTATTATACTTGACCTCAACACCAACAAGCTCACTGGTAGTGTACCGCAGTTACCAAGGCTTTTGGTCGAACTTGACATTTCCAGAAACTCATTATCAGGGCCAATGCCTCAGAATTTTGGAGCTCCGTATCTTTCTGATTTGTTGCTTTCTGAGAACAGTATCAATGGTACTATTCCGGTGCAAATTTGTGAGCTTCAGCATTTGGAAGTCTTGGATCTAGCAAAGAACTCTCTCATCGGACAATTCCCGCTTTGTTCGGAAGTATCGGGTGCAATTAAAAAATCCCTTTCTGCTCTAATCTTGTACGAAAATAACTTGTCTGGCGACCTTTCATTTTTACAGAGCTACTCAGAGTTGGTTCTACTTGATCTTGCTTATAACAAGGTCACTGGATAGTTACCAACATGGATAGGCGAAAGAGTCCCGAAACTGTCTTATCTCCGGCTTCGGCATAATCTGTTCTCCGGCTCTATTCCAGTTCAGCTCACACAGCTTGCGTACCTGCAATACTTGGACCTTGCATACAATAGAATATCAGGATCTATACCTCATACACTGACCAACATGAAAGCAATGACTCAGAATCATATACAAGCGCTAGAAAACCCCTTATTATGGGGCTATGTAAGGCCAGCAAACCCTGATACGGATGATCCAGAAAAATATGATGATAGCGTAGGAGTGGTAATGAAAGGCCAATACCTTAGTTACACCAGCGACATCATCTGTGTGGTTGGTCTTGACTTGTCCTGCAACAATTTAGTTGGAGATATTCCAGTTGAAATAACGTCTCTTGTTAGACTGAAGACCCTGAACATCTCTTACAATCGGTTGTCCGGTAAGATCCCAGATAAGATCGGCATTCTTGGATCACTGGAGTCTCTCGACATGTCATGCAATGCACTCTCCGGCGAAATTCCTTCCAGTTTCTCACACATGACAATGTTGATTAAACTGAATCTGTCATACAACAATTCATCAGGAAGAGTTCCAACAGGGGATCAGCTCCAGACGCTCACTGATCCAGCATCATCGTACATCGGCAATGAGTACCTCTGCGGTTCTCCTCTTTCAAGGAGCTGTTCGGGCCCTGTGACAATAACTGGAGGGGATTCTGATGAGCATGAAGCAGAGACGAAGTATTTTTATTTTGGTCTGGCTGCAGGATTTGTCCTGGGTCTTTGGGTGGTCTTTGTTGTCTTCTTATTTGGAAAGAAATGGAGAGTTTCTTATTTCCAACAGTTCGACAAGCTACTGCACGCCACAAGAGCATCTGAGGCCTGAAAATCTCCATGTTTACAATAGAAACTGATGGCAGGAATTGCTGGTTTGAAGAGAGAATCGCAGAACTCTAAATCAGTGTCGCCTCGTAATGACAATTGACAAGCAAGAGGACTGCATGTCATATAACTATATAAGTACTGTATTTTCTTATACCTTACCTCTTTAATGTGGTGTATTGACCTATAAATTCGGAAAAAGCTTAAAGGTTTCTTGATAGTCCTGAAAAAGTTTACGCTTAGAAATGTTGATATCTTGTATGTGCTTGTAAATTTTCATTAAAAATATTTTTTTGATCTGAGAAAAAAGGTTCTGTTGTTGCTGATGTCTGGGAAAAATAATCCGGTGCTCTAAAATTGTAAATATTAAGCACTAAACCTGTATTTGTTACATGGGGTGAAAAACTAATACTCCAAAAAACTCATTTAATCAGTGTGGGGATCCGTTTGTCCAAATTAAACTCATTTCAGATTACAGTACCTGGGTGAAAAATTCATATGTATTATCTGTCTTATGATTGTTGCAAATTGCAATCAGCGAACAACTCCAAAATATTTATACTGCCCACAACAACATGGGCCATATGTATTTGAAGGCAACAGATGGTGATTTGGGTGAACTCTTTTTTTGTGGTGGGGGGGGGGGGGGGGGGGGGGGGGGGGGGTGAACTCAAAATCGAAAGGGCAACCAAGTATTTACCTCGTAGAGGGAAGTGGCGAGGCTCAGGCTGAAGAAGTCGAGTCGCATCGCCGACGCCGTGAGGAGGACTATCTCGGTCTGTGGCTCTGTGCCAGCGAGGTGGGTATACCCGCCATCAGCGGATCAGCCATTACATCCCCGTTTGAAGACAGTAAGATGACACGAATATATATGTTGTTCATTGATCAAAATTTAACTATTTAATTATAAAAATTGTTGAAGAGCAATTGTTAATGGTTTTGCAGGCCAGAAGTAAGTCCATATGCTTTATAGCAAGGGCAAAAGAGAAGCATTCTGAAATTCTTTTTTTATTTCATCACTCCCAGTTTGGAGATTGAACTAGAGTTCGAAGAACCTGTGTTGTCAGAATCATGTATTGAGCTTGGATATCATCATCTATGTACCTCATTATGAACACTATAACAATAAGATTACTAGGAGAAATACTACCTTGTATCTGCATCACTATATTTAGAGGGTTTTATTATTTGAATTTTGAAGGAACAGAGGGTCATTTGGGTGAACTCAAAAACCGAAAGGCAAACCAAGTATTTACCTCGTAGAGGGAAATGACGAGGCTCAGGCTGAAGAGGTCGCGTCGCAATCGCCGACGCCGTGAGGAGGACTATCTCGGTCTGTACCAGCGACGTGGGTATACCCGCCATCAGCGGATCAGCCATTGCATATTTGCATCCCCGTCTGAGAAGCTGCGCTGCTGCGGCCGCCGTGGAGGCGGAAGAGGCTTCTGTCTTTTTTCTTTCAGGAACAGAATAAGAAGATTCAGTTGTGGGCTGGGCTCACCTGATACTTCCTGTATTGTCATGGGCCAACTGTACATGTGTTTCGGCCCATATTTCCTTCGGGAGAAATATACTTTCTCCGCCGAACGAGGTCAGAGGAGCCTTGGTTCCCTACCGAGTAGTTAGCATAAAACCACGATAATTGCGCTTAAATTTTGAAAAACCGCAGGTTTACGCTTGAATCGCAAAATATCGCAGGTCTACAGGAGATTTGTTGCAATATCCACTAAACTCGAATTGATCGTGAATTGATAGAGAATCTGACAGGTGGGACCCACTTGAAAGGGCTGAGGTGGCAACATTTGCTGAGGTGGATTAGATTCCACATATCCTTAAATTTAAAAAATTCTAAATATCTATTTTTTTTAAAAAATCCACATTTCTCCCCCACCCACCCCGCATAGCCGTCCTCGCCTAGGACCACCGCCGGCAGGGGCCGCCGGCGAGCCTCGCCCGCACCCGGACGAACCTCGCCGCGGGCCATCCCGCGCTTGGCCTGGCCGGAGCTCGCCAGGACGGAGTTCGTCGTCGCCCGCCCGGAGCTCGCCGCGTCGTCACGCAGCCGTCCCGCGCTCGCCCCGCTCCCGGCCGGCCAGCCTCTCCCGCGCAAGCGCCTCGCCGGGAGCCATCCCGAGCTTGCCGCGGCTGCCCCGCGGTCATCCTGGCCGGGGCTCGCTAGAGAGAGCTCACCGTCGCTCGCTCGGAGCTCGCCGCGCCGTCACGCAGCCGCCCCGTGCTCGCCCCGCTCACGGCCGGCCAGCTTCTCCCGCGCCCGCGCCTCGCTGGGGGCCATCCCGAGCTCGCCGTGGCTGCCCCGCGATCAGCCTGGCTGGGGCTCACCGTGGCTGCCCCGCGATCAGCCTGGCTAGGGCTCGCCGTCGCCCGCCCGGAGCTCGCCGCGCCGTCACGCAGCCGCCCCGCGCTCGCCCCGCTCCCGGCCGACCAGCCTCTCCCACGCCCGCGCCTCGCCGGTGGCCGTCCCGAGCTCGCCGCGACCGCCCCGCGGTCAGCCTGGCCAGACCTCGTCAGCGCCCACCCCGAACTTGTCGCGCCGTGGTGGTACGGTGTTGATGTAGGAGTTTTATATATATAACCGCCCAGTTGGAAACCCCAAGAGAAGGTTATGATAAGCACAGCAGTAAGTCTTCCCTCAGTTGTGAAACTAAGGTTTATCGAACCAGTAGGACAAAGAACCAAACTTCTGAAGGTTGATGCCTGCTAGCTTTGCGACAGCTCTGGACAATGGCGCCAGAAAACTTGTCCAGGGTGTAGCTTTGCACCAGCAGCAATGTGGAACCTACACAGAACACAATCAAGTACTTTATCCCAACTCACAGTGAGGTTGTCAATCTCACCGGTTTGTTGTAAACAAAGGATTAAGCGTATCAAGTGGTAAAAGGTAGTAGTTTTTAAAAATATAAATAAAGCAAGTAAATAGTAAACGGTAATAATATTGTAAAAGAATGGGCCGGGGTCCACAGTTCACTAGTGGTGTCTCTCTATAAAGTAAATAACATGCTGGGTAAATAAATTACAGTTGGGCAATTGATAGAATAAAGCTAGCATAAAATGTCAGGAGGATCACTATGAGATTCACTATGGGCATTACAACATAATACATAGACCACAATCCAACTGCGTCTATGACTAACAATCCACCCTCCGGATGTCATCCGAGCAACCAATGGGTATTAAGTTGCAAGCAACAAATTATCGTCTTAAGCAAAGTGCGTAATGTAAACAATACAAATGTCCTTGAACACAAGATTGTTGTTTTCTTCCTAGTGGCAACATCACATCTACAAACTTAGAGGTTTCTGTCACTCCCCCAGATTACTAGAGGCATGAACCTACTATCGAGCATAAATACTCCCTCTTGGAGTCACTAGCATCTACTCGGCCAAGATATCTACTAGCAACGGAGAGCATGCAAGATCATAAACAACATAGAGATAACATAAAGATAATAATTCAGCACATCAACTTAACATAGTATCAATATTCATCGGATCCCAACAAACACAACATGTAGAATTAGACACGATGATCTTGATCATGATAGGCAGCTCACAAGATCTAAACATGAAGCACATGGAGGAGATGACAACCATCTAGCTACTGCTATGGACCCGTAGTCCAAGGTAGACTACTCACGCATCACTCCGGAGGCAGGCAATGGTGATGAAGAAGGCCTTCGGCGGTGATTCCTGATGCGAGCAGATAACCACCCAGTTGGGAACCCCAAGAGGAAGGTATGAATGAGCACAGTAGCAAGTCTTCCCTTAGTAAGAAACTGAGGTTTATCAAACCAGTAGGAAAAAGCCAAACTTCAGAGGTGGTGCCTGCTAGCTTTGCGACAGCTCCGGACAATTTATAAGGCGCCTCGTTCAGGGCTTTGCTTGCACCAGCAGCAACGTGGAACCTGCACATAACACAACCAAGAACTTTGCTCCCAACTTACGATGAGGTTGTCAATCTCACCGGTTTGCTGTAACAAAGGATTGAGCGTATCGAGTGGAAAGCAATAGTAGTATGCGAGAAAGTAAACAGTGCGAGTAAAAGTAAACGGTGATAGCAATATAAAGGAAATTTGGACCGGGGTCCACAGTTCACTAGTGGTGTCTCTCCATAAGATAAATAACGACATGCTGGGTAAACAAATTACAGTTGGGCAATTGATAGAATAAAGATAACGTGCATATGTCACGAGGATCACTATGAGATTTACTCTGGGCATTACAACAAAATACATAGACCGCCATCTAACTGCATCTATGACTAATAATCCACTCACGGGTAATTGTCCGAGGATCCCTTGAGTATTAGTTGCGAACAACAGATAATTGCATTAAGCAAAGTGTGTAATGTAAAAAAGCGAATGTCCTTAGACACAAGATTGTTGTTTTCTCCCTAGTGGCAATAGCACATCTACAACCTTAGAGGTTTCTGTCACTCCCCCAGATTAAATAGAGGCATGAACCCAACTATCGAGCATAAATACCCCCTCTTGGAGTCACTAGTATCTACTTGGCCAAGATAGCTACTAACAACGGAGAGCATGTAAGATCATAAACAACATAGAGATAACATAAGATAAATTTTCAGAACATCAACTTAACATAACACCAATATTCATTGGATCCCAACAAACACAACATGTAGAATTACATAAGATGATCTTGATCATGTAGGGCAGCTCACAAGATCTAAACATGAAGCACATGTAGAGAAGACAACCATCTAGCTACTGCTATGGACCCATAGTCCAAGGTAGACTACTCACTCATCGCTCCGGAGGCAAGCATGGCTATGAGAAGACCTCCAGTGGCGATTCCCCTCTCCGGCAGGGTGCCGGGAAGAGCTTCTGGATCCTCCCGATCTCGGGTCGACGACGGTGGCGGATCGCGATGTGTTTTCGGGAAAATTGATCGGGTCTTTAGGTTTTTCCCGTCGGGAGGAATATATAGGCGGAAGGGCAGCGTCAGAAGGTGGGCCAGGTGCCTCACCACCAGGGGCGTGGCTAGGTGCTGGCCGTGCCACCCTATGGTGTGGCTGGCCGTGGCCCCCCTCCGTCCTCCTCTTCGTCTTCTGGAAGCTTCGGTAAATATTAGGAGGTTCGGCTTTTGTTTTGTCCAATTCCGAGAATATTTCCGGTGTAACTTATCTGAAACACAAAAACAGCAAAAAACAGGGAACTGGCAGTGTGGCATCTCGTTAATAGGTTAGTTCCGGAAAATGCATAAAAATGCCACGAAGTGTAACAAAACATAAAGCAAATGGTGTAAAAACAAGCATGGAGCATCAAAAAGTATAGATACGTTTGAGACGTATCAAGCATCCCCAAGCTTAACTCCTGATCGTCCTCGAGTAGGTAAGTGATAACAAAAGAATAATTTTTGAGATGACATGCACCATCACAATCTTGATCATCTATGTAAAGCATTGAGTGCTGAGATCAAAGAACTTAAAACATGGCATGAAAGACATAATCTTAATAGAAGAATGGGCAACCATGTTATATCATGAAAAGAACACAAACAAAAGATCATGACAATGAAACATTGAAAGTCACGTGCGTGTTTCAACCATGTGGAAAAACATGTCAAAGTGGATTTCAGCTTGTCCCTCATGAATAGCAAAAACATAATGCATAGACACCTTCAAGTTTAAGAGGGCGATTAGATACAAAATTTAAGAACAAGTGAAACCAAAATAATAAATCAATGATAAACTTTGGGACTATGCACATTAAACTCAGAATGACAACTATGCTCTCTTAGACGTGCATAAAGGTAGAAGGTGAAGAACTCAACATAAAAGTAAAGAAAGGCCCTTGCAGAGGAAGCAGTGATTGCAAGTTTTATAAACTTTCAAAAATTATGGTACTTATTAGCTTTGAGCTCTCATTGCCCTCATCATAGGCATCTTGAATGGTTAAAAGTTAATGCGAGTACAATTATGAAGCATATGCTTGACAAATCATAAGTTGAAAACTCGTGTCCCGTGAAGTACGAATACCCAAACCTCATGCTACTTGACTTAGGGTCCCAAGCAAGCTCTTGTCATTGTAAGTATATGCGTATCATCAAGAACCGCCAACGGGGTCCTCCTGCCCGATGACATGGACAAGCCCACATCAAATGACAAGATAAACAGACAATGAACACCTCGGCATCTCTTTTATTTACCATTGGTATAGCTTTTATTTTGAGAATGCGTCGTCGAATGTCCACTATGGGCATAATGTTAAATTTCCATTCCACCATGAATTATGCATGGCTTAGATTAGCGGCCCAGTGTTTCTCTAACACATATAAAAACTCCATGATCCTGCAAGATTCCCAACTTTTTCACATCACGAGTATCCATAAACAAAAGATCACGATATCAACTCAAATGAAATATGTGCAATGTTGAAAGCTTACCCCAGATGGCATGGTTTGGCTAATTTCCAACTTACAACTTGCAGCATAACACTCAACATAAGAGAGCCACAATGTCAAATTTTTAAAAACGAGAAAAGTAAAGTGTGCCATCAGGTTCGTGAGAGCTTTACGGACTAATTTTCACATAACACCAAAAAGATTTAATTTGAAGGATAGATAAAAGGAATCAAATGTACTTTGGAATAGCAAATGCTAATAGGTATGTATGGTGGACATAATGGAATAACTGGTTTTTAGGAGTTGGATGCACGAGTAGAGCTCATACCAGTACAAAATGAGGCTAGCAAAAGACTGGGAGTGACCAACTAAGAGAGCAATAACGGCCATAATCATGCATAACGATAAACAATCATTAAGAGAAGCATACAGTGGCATCACAAGTCAAAAAATGATATAGAGGCTAGAGGTGACTTATTTGTAGTCAACATGGTCTAAGCATGTGCCAAGTCAACCCAATTAAGGCATCAAAGGAGAAAACCACAATAATGCTCCCAATAATAAAAAACACATGATTTTTTCAAAGGCTCATTAAGCAATCTCAGTCATTTGAGACAATCATGCTACAGCAAAATCACTAAGCATACTATCAAAATGATATCAAGCACGACATGCAAAAGACTAAGCCGCAGTCTAAACAAGCTTCTTTTATACCACTTTTTTTGCATGAACTTTTCTCTTTTCCAACACCATTCGAACCTTTTAAAACAACTCTTTTGATGAAAACCAACATGGACCAGAGGTCAAAATACACTTTGATGCAAAGATATAACAAGATCTGAACAAAAATCAAGGAAAAACGAAAGCTAAACGCAGTAGTAGAAAAAGAGACACTCGTGGAACAATAAGAGTGAAAACAAAGTGTTTTTGGCAATAAAAGAGCGAGTACATCTTCTTCAAAAGAAAATTGTTTGGGGTGCAACCTTTATTGCAGCAAACAAAAAAAAAAACAAAACTAAAGTAAAGACGCTCCTAGAAAAACATAGTGCATGAAGCATAAAAATATAGTGTTTTGAAAGGTGACCTGATTTTTGCCGATGAAGAAGGGGTGCCTCGAGGGCATCCCCAAGCTTTGACGCTTGTACCTCTTGGATATTTCTTAGGGGTTGCATGGGAACCCCAGCTTAAGATTTTGTCCATTCTTCACCTCATCTCATCATTCTCCAATCCCTCCACTTGAAAACTTCCTTCATACAAAACTCAACACAATTCTATTAGCAACATTAGTGTAAGCATAATAATGATCAACCCCTTTTTGGTTCAGATTTCAACTTAAAACCACCACATATAAAGCATATACTACTGTAGCAACTTCCCCAAAAGTTATGTGATCAAAGAACTCAAAAAGAAAGCGATCAAGAGGCAAACACAATAGTGGCAGAAATCTGTCAAACAGACAGCTGGCAAAGGTCGATTTTTTTGAGGGTTTTATGTTGCTCAAATAAAAAAGTGCAAATCTCATGAAAGTTTGGAAATAACCTGGGGGCATATGCACAAGAAATCGAAGGTCAAAAGATATCATAGAATTGTCACGAATTTTTACCGGTGCAGCACCAAAATCTGTTTCTCAGGACAGCAACTTCCCCAAATCTTACCTCACTCAATTAGAGGTTTTCTTGGCACAACAACAAAATAAAAATGGTAAGGAGAGGTCATTACAGTAGTATAACTTCCAAGACTCAAATAAAAGAAAAAGAACTGAAAGTAAGACATTGGTTATCTCCCAAGAGTGCTTTTCTTAACGCCTTTGAGCTAGGCGCAGAAAGGTGCAAATCAAGTATTATCAAATGAAGCATTAAGATTAATTGTTTCCTCAAGAGCATCAACTTACCATACTAGGCACTTTAGTAGTTCCCGAAGATGATTCAACCTACAAGTCACTCTTAGTTGAGCTAAAAGTCTTGCCAATCTTAAAAACATGTTGAGGTTTAGGCACAGACACATTAGGACATACATAAATTTTGGCTCTTTTCCAACAAAAGCTTTCTCCTTCTTAAATTTGAGAGAAGAGAAAAGAACTAAGAGTTTCCATAGACCTCTAATT
>QXEO01001549.1:0-19315 GCA_007115705.1 Dactylis glomerata
CGGCCGAGGGATGGTCCACCTGCATCATCCCTGCGCTTGCCGAGGCCCGGGACCTTCTCCGCCTTCCGTCCAAGTTTACTGACTCGATGGAAGGCCAGGAAATGGCTTACGCCAAGCTGGGGGAATGCAGCGACGGCCAGCCCACGTACCGCGTCGAGGTTTACTACGACGGCCAGGGGGTGTGCTACTTTTGCGATGGGTGGTCGAAGTTCTTCATCGACTACGGCGTCCACGAGGGCTGGTTCATCCTCCTCACTCGCCACGATGGGAAGAAGGACTTCACTGTCTGCCTCTTCGATGGCACCCTCTCTGCCCGTACCTTCGCCGCCCAGCCGTTAAGGGCGGGCTTCGTCGACCTCCAACGCGGGCTTCTCCGGGGCGAAGTCCATGCGGCGCTCGCGCCAGGCCGAGGAGGAAAGTGAGCACCTCCCGGGCAAGGGATCCTTGGCACTCTTAGGGTAGCAATTTAGGGAGCTTTTGTAATCGTCAGACTTCTGCTTAATGAAAACTTGTCTTTCTTCATTTATTGTGTGTTTGCCATTGCGCAAATGTCCTCTGTTTACATCGTCGCGCTGTGATGATTCCCCGGCTAGGGTTCTTCCTTTGACAAAACCGTTGCCGCGCGAATCTGTAGGTAGGGGCTACGATGGCCATTAACTTCGCAGACGCTTCTGGAGAGGTCCTCCGGCTTTAGCGCAGAGGGAGCAGTGCCTCTGCTGGCCGGCTCTGGGAAGTACGAGCTTACCCGGCTTGGAAGGATTAGAGTGAAAGTTGAGTCCTATGCCGGCTCGAGCGGGGCCGGAGGCGGCATGTCTCCCTTCCCGGGCCCTCGCACGTCCATTGCCGCGGATGGAGTAAATCTTCAAGTTTCTGGCTCTAGCCATCTCTTTGCGGTCGTTAAGTTTCGATTTCGTCGCTTGTTTGCTAATCATATCGCAGCGTCAGCTGGGCGGACAGCTGGCGAGGTACTGGAACGGGCCTACTCCTGAGGGCCAATTCCCTTTCCCCCTAGCCCTCGAGTTTTGGGGTAGCTGGACTGACAGCTGGCTCGAAACTAACCCTTCCGCGTATGGTGCCAACGTCGAGCGAGGCAGCTCTAGCTTCGAACCTCCTTGACGTGGCTACTCAGCCCAAACATCGAGAGGCTGCGATCATCGACCACCTGTTGGCTTGCCTTAGTCCGGTTCCCTCAACTTTTTCCTTAATCTTCCCACCCTTCGGCCCTTCTACCCCCAACCGGCAGCCTGGTGCCGGTTGGTCTCCCTTGGGCCGGCAGTCGAATGCCGGCCTAGGGTGGGAGCATGCCGCGGAGTGAGAAGTAGTACTTCGGTTTATCGGGCACCCGACTCGTGCTAGCCAACGCGTGGTTAACGAGCATGGCCTCCCATGCTTGGTTGAGCAGTTTTCTATCATTTACGGTTTTTCTCTGCGGCTTTCCTTCGTATGCGGCCTGCCGACTCCTACTCGTCCGGCTGCGCGGAGCCGGAAGGTGGAGGTTGGGCTCGAGACCTTCTTCATATGTAGTACTTATCCGGCTGACGAGGAGTCGATCGTTTTTTAGGGCTGCTGGCTGTGGCTCGGTGCCCGGAGCCAGCTGCCGGTCAAGTGAATAACGCAGGAAGTAAAACATACACGAAGTGTTTTCCTCGGTGCCGGCCGTAACTAGCCGCTCCGTCATCCTTTATTCATTGACAAGTTTCTCGGGGTACAAGCTTTTGCCTTAGCAGAAGAAAGGTCTTAGGAGACTGACATTCCAGGGACGCTCCGTCTCCTTGTCAGGGTTATCTGCCTTGTTCTTCCTGGGCTCTTGTGCGTCGATGAGGTAGTACGCCCCATTGCCCAGCACCCGGCTGACAATGAACGGTCCCTCCCAAGGAGAGGACAGCTTGTGCATGCCTTTGGTGTTCTGGATCAGCCGGAGTACGAGATCTCCTTCGCGAAACGCGAGCGGGCGGATTTTCCGGCTGTGGTATCGTTGCAACTGCTGCTGATAGAGTGCTGATCTGGCCAAAGCCTGCTCTCGTGCCTCCTCGAGGAGGTTGACTCCATCTGCGCGAGCTTCTTTTGCTTGCTTCTCCATGTGCTGGACAACTCTGGGCGCATCGAATTTGATATCAGTGGGCAACACTGCTTCGACTCCATAGACCAGGAAGAAAGGCGTGAAGCCGACAGAACGATTTGGAGTGGTGCATAGGCTCCAGAGCACTGAAGGTAGCTTTGACCCAACAGCCGGCTGAGCGCTCGAGAGGCTCGACCATCCTTGGTTTGATGCCGGCCAGGATCAGCCCATTTGCCTTCTCCACTTGCCCATTTGTCTGAGGGTGCGCCACTGATGCTAAGTCCAGCCGGATGCCCTTCTTGACGCAGTACTCAGCGAAGACTCCCTTCGCAAAGTTCGTCCCGTTGTCGGTAATGATGATGTGGGGAACTCCATATCTTGTGATGATCTTGTTGAAGAACTTGATGGTGGACGAGCCATGGAGCTTTTTTATTGGCTTGGCCTCGATCCACTTGGTGAACTTGTCCACATCAACCAACAGATCCGTCAAGCCCCGGGTGCGGTCTTTAATGGCCCTACCATGTCCAAGCCCCAGACAGCGAACGACCAGGTGAGCGGGATGGTCTTGAGGGCAGCCGCTGGAGTGTTTCGATGCTTGGAGAAGCGCTGGCAGCCGTTGCACTGCTTCACTAGCTGCTCTGCGTCCTTCTGGGCTATTGGCCAGTAGAATCCATGGCGGAAGGCCTTGCCACCAAAGCTCTGGAGGATGCGTGGTGTCCGCACTCCCCTTGGTGTATCTCCCTCAGGAGCTCTATCCCTTCTTCCGGCTCGATGCACTTCTGGAAGACTCCTGACACGCTGCGCTTGTATAGCTCACTGTTGATGATTGTGTATGCTCCCGTGCGACGCTGAAGTCGCCTAGCTTCCACTTCGTCTTGCGGCAAGTCCCCGGTGATGAGGTAGTTGGAGAATGGCTCTGCCCATGATGGTATCTCCCGTATGTGGAAGACACTGGCGACCAGGGGGTCAGCGGCCCCCAGGTCCGTTGTCGTGCTGGATTCGTCTGATTGGCCGACTAGGAGAGCTGGCATGGAGCCAGCAGCCCCCGAGTCTTTCGTCGAGCCGGCCGCGCTGTGCTGGTCGGCTGCTTCCTTTAGCCCCAAGGCGGCAGCCCCGGGTCTGGTGGTGGGACCTGAGCCGGGGCAGGGTCTCCAGGCATGTAGATGGACGAAGATTCCGGTGAGGGCTTGATTGACGGCTTGCAGATGATTTCAAGTGACCCCCAGCTGGATATCCTGCCTGGTGGAGCCGATCTTGGACAGCCGGTCCGCCTCGTCGTTGTTTGCTCTGGGGACGTGGTGGAACTCGCAGCCCTCGAAGAATCCGATGAGCTGCTGCATGTAGAGGCGATAGGAGGCCATGTTGGCGTCCTTGGCGTCCCATTCTCCCGAGACCTGGTGCACCACCAGGTCGGAGTCTCCGAAGTAGAGGATCCTCCGGATGCCGATCTCCTTGGCCATCTTGAGCCCATGTACCAGGGCTTCGTACTCAGTGACGTTGTTCGACGCACGGAAGTGCATCTGCAGCACGTACTGCAGCTTGTCTCCCTTAGGAGAGGTGAGGACGACGCCGGCTCCCAAGCCCCCGAGTAACTTGGAGCCATCGAAGTGCATGCGCCAGTGGGTGGAGTCTGGAGCCGGCGGCAGGTACTGGTGCTCTCCCCAGTCGGCAAAGAAATCCGCTATGATCTGTGACTTGATCGTCGTCCTGGGCTTGTACTGAATGGTATGAGCAGCGAGCTCAATCGCCCACTTGGCTACTCTGCCTGACGCATCCTTGCACCCGATGATCTCCGAAAGCGGAGTGGTGCTCACCACCGTGATGGGATGCTCCTCGAAGTAGTGCTTCAGCTTCTTGGCCGCCATGTACACGCCGTATGCGACCTTCTGGTAGTGCGGGTAGTTCTGCTTGGAGAGAGTGAGCACCTCACTCAGGTAGTACACCGGGCGCTGAACCGGCAGCTCCTTGCCTTCCTTGGTGCGCTCCACCACGATCACGACGCTGATGACTCGCGGAGTAGCCGCAGTGTAGAGCAGCATTGGCTCTCGCGGAGCCAGCGCAGCCAAGATTGGTACAGTAGACAAGGCTCGCTTGAGGTCGTTGAAGGCATCATCAGCGCGCTGGGACCAAACGAAGTGGTCTGTCTTCTTCATCAGCTGGTACAACGGCATGGCCTTTCCCCGAGCCGGCTGACGAACCAGCTGAGCGAAGCCAAGCAACCAGCAAACTTCTGCACGTCTCTGAGCTGGGTGGGCGGCTCTAGGGCCTCGATGGCTTTTATAATCGAGGGGTTAGCCTCGATCCCTCATTGGGAAACGATATAACCTAGGAGCTGTCCAGCCAGCACGCCAAAGGTGCACTTCTCCGGGTTGAGCTTCATGCGATAGCACCGCAGGTTGGCAAAGGTCTCCTTGAGATCGTCCAGGAGTGTGCCGCTCTGCTTGGTCTTCACCACCACGTCGTCCACATAAGCGTGCACGTTCCTCCCAATCTTCCCTTGCAGACATCACTGCATGGTTCGCTGGTAAGTGGCTCCAGCGTTCTTTAGGCCAAACGGCATGGTGATGTAGCAGTAGGCTCCATATGGGGTGATGAAGGACATCTTGATCTGATCCGGCTGAAAGAGCGGGATCTGGTGATAGCCTGAATAGGAATCCAGGAAGGACAGCAGGTCACAACCGGATATGGAATAGATTACGTGGTCGATGCGTGGTAGCGCAAAAGGTTCCTTGGGCAAGCTTTGTTGAGGCTGGTGTAGTCGATACACATACGCCAAGTGTTATTCTTCTTCAGAACCAAGACTGGGTTCGCAAGCCAGTCAGGGTAAAATCACTCCTTGATAAAGCCGGCTGCAAGGAGCTGGGCTATCTCCTCGCCAATAGCTTTCCTTTTCTCTTCTACAAAACGCCGCAGCGGTTGCTTGACCGGCTTGGCATCCGGCCGGATGTTGAGTGAGTGCTCAGCCAGCTCCACCGGCGACTGGCGAACCGGCACATCTTGCTGGGCAAGCTCCACGCGATGCAAAAGCTGCCGCTTCTCTTCGGTGATGACCAGCGCCTCTGCCAGCTGCGAGCTCTCCTTTGCGCACGCCAAGGACTTCTTGAAGCTTCCCGTGACAGTGATCACGCCCTTGGGCCCTGGGAGCTTCATCTTCAGGTAAGCGTAGTGCGGCACTGCCATGAACTTTGCCAGAGCCGGGCGGCCAAGCAAAGCATGGTAAGGACTGCTGATGTCCACCACCTCAAACCAGATGGGCTCGCGGCGGCTATTTCCCTTTCCCCAAAGAGGACCTCCAGCTGCACCTTGCCCAAAGGGGTGCACGAGTGCCCAAGCACGATGCCATGGAAGGTGAGCCGGCTCGGCTTCAGCTGGGCAAGCGGGATGCCCAGCTTCTCTAGTGAGCTTTGGTAGAGAAGGTTGATGCTGCTGCCAGCGTCGATGAGCACGTGGGAGAACCAACACGTATGCGTGTCGGAGCGTATGATGGGGTCCAAGACCAGAGCATACTCTCCAGGACTGGGCATCAGTCGCAGATGGTCCTCGCGTCCCCAGGTGATGGCCGCCTCGGACCAGTGCATGAACTGGGGCTCTGCAGGCATGACGGCGTTCACCTCTGCCTCATGCCAAAGGTCGTTCCTTTTATCCTTGCCGGGGGTGGTAAAGATGTGATACTGCTCAACATCCGCCGGGAAGTCGTCATCTTGATCCGGCTCACCCCCAGCTGGGTCATGTTGTTGGTCCTCCTGACCTCCAGCCGGTTGCGCTTGCGACGCTCCAGGGATCTGCCGAGCGTGTTGCTCCAGCTCTCTCATGAACCGGCATTGACACGTGGAGTGGGTCGCTTCCCTGCCCGGGGAATTGTGGAACTTGCACGGCTGGTCAAGTGCAGCATCGAGGGTGTACTTGCCCTCTTTACGCCCCTGACCGCTGCCGGCAGCCCCCGGGCCTCCTTGGTCAGAAGCCGCTCGCTTTGAGCTGGCAGATCCCTTGGGGAATGCCTCGACGTGGTCAAGCCACAGGTGGATGTGCAGCACCGGCGGGCAAGCCTGGGACTCCGACCCTGGCGCTGGCACCGGGACCTGGCGTGGCCCGCCTTCTCCGCCACCTTGCTGGGCGCGGCGGCCTTGGGCGTTGCAGCTCGAAGCACGGCCGCCCTGTCCGCGCCCTCCGCGGCCTCGGCTTGCCGATGGCGATCGCTGGATCTGGCCAGGGCCCGCGGTGGCGAAGCTGCGCCGTGGGTCATGAGCAAGCTCGGTCGGTGCATCTCCATGCACATCATAGAACTCGCTGAGCGTGGTGCTCGCGCGGCACCGGTTGGCCTTGTCCTCAGCCAACTTGCTGAGGAGGACGAGACGCGTCCGCTCCAGGGCCTCGGCGACCCGGGCGGGGTTGATGACGCGATCGAGCGGTGCGCGCAGGTCCACGACGGCGACGTCCGAGGTGTCCTGCTCTGGGAGTGGGGAGTTCTGCTCCTGCGGAGGAAGGCATTCGAGCGGCGGGCGCGTGAAGCGCGGTTGATCGCTGCCCTCCTCATCTCCTAGGGCCATCACTTCGACCATGGCACCAAAGTCACAGCTTTCGCCGCAACTCGAGCCTCCGTCACTGAGAGGATCGAGGACGTCGGTTACCTCCTCCGGGAAGGGCTTGGTGATGTAGAAGCAGTGGCTGCCGATGTCGAGGAAGGAGCCGCTGCCGAAGCCGTCCCCGAAGCAGTCCAAGTTGTCGCTGATGCAGTCGAGGGTGCCAAACCTCCAGACGAGGCCGGAGGCAACCCTCTCGCCAGGGATCGATGGGGATCCCGGCCGGAACTTGACTCCGCTCGCCGCCGCGCTTAGCCCCACGGTGGGCGCCAACTGTCGTGGGAATTTAGAGACAGTAGCCATGGGGTGGCTTATCGAAGGGGCTCGACGGTGGTGACGATGGGTTCGGCTCGGGATTGTGCCAATGGGGACACCTCGGTTTACCCAGGTTCAGGGCCCTCCCCGGTGGAGGTAAAGCCCCTACTTCCTGCCTGCTTCGTATTATCTAGACATTAGCGATTACAGTGCTCCATGAGCTGTTCTACTAGAGGAGGAAGAAGAAAATTGGATCTCCCTAGACTTAGGGTCCAGACCCCCTTATATAGGCGGGGGTCTGGTTACAGGTTAGGTAGCGATTCGGCCGGCTGCCGGCTCCTCCGTGCCCACATCCTCGGCGTGATCCTCCGGCCCTCCTCTGACGATCACGCTTTATAAAGCGCCTTTCCCTTGGACCGACATCTGGGAGGCATATACCCTCCCTTTTGCCTCGGATCCTGTCGTGGGGAAGGCTCCTTGATCGCTGATTGGCTGAGTCCGGTCGTGGCGCTCATCACTCCCGTCCTTTGCCTCTGTCGTTCTTGTCGGGGCCAACCCACTTTCGGCGAAACAGCTGTTGGAGGGCTTTTGTCTTCATCGCCCGGCTCCGGTTCTCCTCGGCGGAGTCGCCAGCCGGCCGCTAGCGCAGCCGGCCCTCCGGGCGGAGCCGGTCTTCTCATCCTAGAGTCGTGGAGATTCCTGGGACGCCAGCCGGCAGATAGCTTGGCCCATGGCATGCCCCATTAGTCATCCCCACGACAAAGCTGGCCAAGTGACAAGTGCATTAACTGCATTTGTGTATATAACAACCTAAGATAACAAACTACATAATGTATGAATACATGCCTTGTGGGGACTGGGACTATGTGTATGGCATATTTCCTTGTGCATCCAACAACAATCCCAAAGATCAATCGTCCGTGAGCATAAGTCAAACTGGCATTACAGTAAAATCCAAACATAACATCGCATATTCTAACACGAATAGAGCATCATGGCCAATAGTCTTACATCAAGGCCCTCATTGGCTTAAATTTCATGCATATTCATTTTCTCTGTGAGCTTTAAATGTCTTTCATTTGTACTTGATTGCATTTTGGCTATGTGCTTGAAGCATATGTGCCATGATACTATTGAGAAGAAATAACATCTAATGAAATGCTTTTTAAAGATATATGATGCAGTGAGGCACTAATATTAAATAATCATTAGTTGCACTAAGATGTGGGCTAAGATATGATGCCCTAAGACTACCCTAATTTGCCATTGTCAAAACTCATAGTCAAGTGTACATGTAACCTGATAAGTGATCTAAGAGACTACTCTTTGCAATATTAATTTGTCCTTGTATTTGCATGGTCTCCACTCAAAACAAAATACAAAGTAGAGGAGAAGATACTCATTGTGTTGGAAGTGCCTTATTTATCCATAAGACTATTACATTGCATGCATGCTAGAAATACACCCTCTCATTTTTATTATGTTCTGACTATTTTAAAAGAAAATCAATTTCAATATTAGCATCACATTTGCGATTAATTTCTAATATGAGCATGGTCGTGGTTGACTACAAGTTTGCAAATAATATGAACATGGTCATGGCTGATTACAAGTTTGGATTTCATGGAAATATTATTTGGAAGAAATTTTTAAGTCGAGCAAAGCAATTGAAAGAATCTCCTAACATCAAAACTAAGCTTATGTGTTCAATAAAATATTTATATTAATATTTCGGTCCTTCCCTATGTTGTTTTATGTGATGCCAACTTTAGATTCGAGGACAAATCCTTTTCAAGAGGGGGGGATGATTAGGACGTATCAACGATCAACACTACACTAACCACCAATATACCTATCACGATAAGCTGTGTGAAACAAAGTGATTAGGTGAATGCTAACTAAGTTTATCTTATGACCTCTACCTTGTTGATACGGCTATGCTTTCATCTACTTTATTGTTGGTTGAATTCAAGAATAAGATTGAATGAAGCCTGCAACAATGAAGAACAAAGTTGCACCAAATTATCAAGCTATCAACAAAAAGTCTCCAATGAATCCGTTGCTATCAATATTGTCTCTCATCTTTTGAAGTGGCGACACCATATTGTTGAGAGACAGGGCAAGTGGGGTGTATCTATAGGAGCTGCATAACATTGTCTTTCCAACAAAAGATAGTGCATCATTTGGAGATGTGTTTAAACATTTTGGTGGGAGGTGTACATGCTGTCTAAGGTTCGCGGATTTTTGAGAAGCATCTCAATAACTCCTCAAGTAGACCACTTTTGTGAAATATTTTCACGCCTATGTTGGTTATTTACCTTGCCTCTTTTCACACTGAAGCAGGGGGTTATCCTTAGTATAAATAAGCTAGTTCTTACTCTTTGGAAGGGTCTTTTGGCATTTCATTTTCTGAACAAAGACATAGGCTCATCCTGAGATTTGAGAGACCTTGCTACCCTTATTCTCCCTTGATTCCTCACGGATTTTCACCTAATTTGTTCTTCATTACTTGTGCATGGTTGTGTGGATTAGAGTTTGTGATTCCCTTGCAGATTTGAACGTAGTTCTTGATCGATTACTTGATTGTGTTGTGTGGGCTAGTTTGCGGATTATGGATAGGCAATTATCTCGGATTGTAGGATATGATTGACATCCTCTTCGCTCGGTCATAATCTTTTATTTTCTTGTTGGCTGCTTGTATTTATCCCTCTTGTATCCTTGATACTATGTCATGATGACCGGGCCAAACAGGCCAAATCTTTAAGCACCTCTTCCCTCCGGTGCACATGAGTTACCCAAGTAATTGGTGATAACGAAATGGTTTTTAGGGCCTAGGATAATTGGAGTGAACTACCCCACTTATCCTCATTACCTTACCAAAGAAAAACCCTAAAATCTTTACCGTGTCCTTACTTCGTATCATATTGTTATTTTAGATTTGGTTAGGATTAATTGGATCATGTCTACTTGTGGATGCATGGATGTGACTATTTGTTTTGGCTATTATTTATTGTAGTGTTGAGAATGTACTACTCTTGATTTTCATTGATATGTGTTATTTGAATTTAAGAAGCATAGGACTACCCGTCTTACATGCTCTATCACGTGATTGTGTATTATCCTATATACCGTATAATGATTAGTAAGGATACATTTTCACTACAACAAATAGGCATGTAAGGAAGTTCCACCTACGATGCTTACATTCATTTATAATTTCAATTTGGATGTGTGTAAAGACGTTATTTATGACAATATACAAGTCGTCACAAGTTTTCCTACATATACCGATCTTTTTATAACAAAACCCAACACCACATATAGTACCCTAGCTTGCTCCCACCCAATCAGAACCAGATCTAAGAGCAAGAACAATAACATAGTCGATTGCTGGCTACAAGCTCACGCCAAGTCAAGCTCACGCCAAGTCACCTAGAGTCATCACAAAGTACGCATAGTACAATAATCTACTCCCTCTATCCCATAGCTTAAGGCGTAAAAATTCTAGCACGCTTATTAAGGAGCAATTACTAGCAAACAATCCTTTCTTGCTTGCCACTGCGTGCAGCCGTAGGCTATGTAGTTAATTCTCTCATTACTAGCCGGACTCCTTGTTTTCCCTGCATGCACGCCATCGCAATCTCTCTCCATGCCAACGTGCCCCTCTCTCTCCTCTATATGCATCCGCCATAATGAATCGCAGGGTAACTGCACAACGATTTGTCAGGGTCAATTTATGCAAACAGCGAGTACTACCTAACCTGGGCGTCATCGAAAAACAATTACGCCTTAATCCTTAGGATGGAGAGAGTAGCTTTTAGATGGGCTCTATTGAATATGTAATCATCTTTAAGTAATCAACGCTTGCATGTCCATGCAGGACTGAAAAGGATGATAAGAGCCAGTCCTAGCGTCCACAACATGCTACTAGCCGACTGCATTATTTTGATTCCCGTGTTGTAGTCGGGCGCTACATGGAGAGCTCGATTTCTCCTCTCTATTCCATTCTCTCTCCTCCAGCAAGGATTTTGATGACATGACATTGCTTCTAGCCTGCTGAGTAGAATCTATTATTCATGCTCTAAGACGAAAAAACATACTACTACCGCCGCCGTTTCTCATCCCCACGCGATTGGCGACCTTTGTGCGACTGTGCTCCGTGCCCCCGCCCATCTACTGCCGCCGCCGGTCGGGGTGGACGTCTCTCTCCACGTTTGCCTAGGTTAAGAGGCAACACTCTTTCTCTTCACCTGCACCAGCGGTCACATCGTTCCGGCGACTGCTACCGATAAACTCCACATCTCCTCCGTGAAGAAACCACTTAAATTGTGCAGCCCGTGGCATTTTTGGTTCACACATGGCGGCAACTGCAGGTATGATCACCGTTTACTTATATCGTATATATATACATACAAATAGGTCGATTGGTAATTTCCATAACATGAAATTTCTCTCTTTCGGGTTAACTGCTACAATATGGCATCAGGTTTCCCAAAGGTGGGATTAAATAGCTGTTAATCTGCTATTTTTATGAAGTTCTGTTAATGTACGAATTTGCAAATGATGGCACAAGGTACCAAACCTCCACCAGATTTATCCCCCTCTCGCAAACTCAAACTCAAACTCTTTGCTAGATGCATTTTATAACCGTTTGGTTAATTTCGTTGTCAATCAATTGATTAGATGATGATGAAGTGTACCAATCCTCGGCAAGATTTGCCACTCTCGTCGATGTGATATTTTGTTCGACGCAGATGGACATCCTTCACATACTGAATCTCCCATGTCCTGCCACACCCCTCTTTATTTTTAAAGAACTATAAATGTTGCCATTTTAGATTGTTTATTTTCTCATGTAGATATGCACTGTACAAACAAGAAGTTGGAATATGAAAGTGAAAAGATGTTGCTCCTCTATTGTGGATACTGCCTCTGATGAAATTGATGTATTATTAATGTACTTAAGTTGTGCTATTGTTGTGTTAATCCTTCATGGTTGAGGGTGGAACTTAACATCTATGCGGTTCCATTTTGGATATGAATCCTCCAATTGTCTTGCTTAGCAAGTGCAAGATATGCTATTGGTCTGATAACTGTCTATATATGGACCTTAAAATTATCTCTATCTGAGGACAGAACGAAAATTGATTCGAGGTAGCAAACCGCAGTTCTCAGTTCTCACAAGTCGCTAGTTTTCAGAAAATGATGTCATGCATGTTCAACACAATATTTACTCTTCATACATATACCGATATACATTGTACATTTCTCTTTTTGGTTTTCCTATCAGAAGTGAGAATTACTAGTGAAGTTTCCTAGTCAATCAATTAATATTTCATTTTACTTTTCTCTGCAGGGTTACCGTTTCCGATGATTCTTCAAGCTAGACAACAAAAATACCATAGAATGCTACCGCGTTGTTATGATGCAGCTCGTGAACTGTTATCTGCATGCGAAAAACTCATGTACTATTATCTGCATGCAAAAGCTTATAGGTAGATAGATTCCAACTAGGTAGAAGAATTTTGTAGGATGCAAGGGATTTTGTTCGGTCGACGCTTTACGTAGCGACTCTATAGACGTGTAAAGATGAAATTAAGCATCTTTAGCATATAAATTAGCTGTCCCTACATGCTTTTTTGTTATAGTGTTAGTGAATTTATCATGTGGCGATATGGCAACAAACAAATAAGATTGCTACAAACACATCATAAAACAATTTTGTGAATGATGATATGCATAGGATACCTTATTTAGTTTTCCATTGCCACATCTCCGTGTTCTGGTAAAGCGCTAATATAACTATAGCACAAATTTTTGTATTTCTAGAAGATGGGCTGCCAAGGAGACTGGTAAATGGTGGACAAATGGCATCCAAATACTTAAAAGGACTGTGAGTAAAACACTAAAAACTACTAGGTGAGTATATATCACAACATCCAACAGATAGAGTCACATCGCATAGCCTTGAAATGCAATAGATGATGGATTATTTAAAGACAATCAATTATGGTGCTTTCATGTCATGTTTATGTTGTTTAAACTTTAAGTCGTAGATTGACACCAAATTGGCACCAAATGGGCGACTGGGAAAAGAGTTTTATCAAAATTGTGAAATACATATTATTGAACATAAAATACATTTATTAAATATGAAATACATTCTCCATATAAGAAGATCGGGGTGTCCAAGCAGTCAGTTAGGAACCTATCTGCTTATATTCATTAGATGGTGAACTACAATGCTTCCCAGAGCACCGCCTGCGGCTCCGGTTCTTCTCAGCAAGGTGCGAACAATGTATTTCATATTTCATAAATGTATTTCAGATTTAAAAATGTATTTTGTGTTCAATGTATTTCATGTCTGACAAATGTATTTCGGGTTTCAAAAATGTATTTCTGATTAAGCAAATGTATTTCGTGTTCTATAGAATGTATTTTATTTTTCCTGAATGTATTATGACCTTGTGAACTATGCAGTAGTATAGACTGCAGCTCATCTGCACTTGGCTTTTTGGAAGAGTTCATAAACATATTCTCAATAGCCAGCTCCTGCTTAGACTTCTGCAATATCTTCTCTTCAACAGAACATTTTGTGATAAGTTGGTAAACAACCACCGGTCGGGTCTGGCCAAATCTGGGGAGCCCTTGACTATGCTTGCAAGTCCATAAATGGGTTGAAGTCAGGATCTGAGCAAAGACGGGTGAACCAGTACTTTTGGTGCCTCGTGCAGAGGCTAGACAGTCCCTGAGGGGTGCGCCTCTGTATCTCCTCCTTAGTGTATGGGTCCCACCGCACCATGTCGGCCCTGAGGTGATCGAACTGCTCCGTGAACAGGGGGTAGCATTTGCGAACCTGGACATTTGCCTAGTTAAGCTACATAATAATGACAGAGCAATAATGTCAACACAACTCCTGAGTATAATGTATTTCATATTTCATGTTATTTCATATTTCATAAATGTATTTCAGATTTAAAAATGTATTTTGTATTCAATGTATTTCATGTCTGACAAATGTATTTCGGGTTTCAAAAATGTATTTCTCATTAAGCAAATATATTTCGTGTTCTATAGAATGTATTTTATTTTTCCTGAATGTATTTCATACTTGATTAGCCATCTTTGGATAACCACGATACCATAATTGGCACCAAATGGACGACTGGGAAAAGTGTTTTATCAAAATTGTGAAATACATATTATTGAACATAAAATACATTTATTAAATATGAAATACATTCTCCATATAATTTATTTCATATTTCAGGTTCAATAATATGTATTTCGTTATACGTATATGTATTTTATATTCTACAATATGTATTTCCAACTTGTTCGCACCTTGCTGAGAAGAACCGGAGCCGCAGGCGGTGCTCTGGGAAGCATTGTAGTTCGCCATCCATTGAATGTAAGCAGATAGGTTCCTAACTGGCTGCTTGGACGCCCCAATCTTCTGCAAAACCTGCACCGCCGCTGCCTCACCAAGCCCCGCGAGCCGATGCTGTGCTTGTGGTTCCTCTCGTTGCCCGTGCTGCACCTCGAGCTGTGCCAAGTATTTAAACTTTAACCAGCAAAAAAGTATTTAAACTTTAAGTCGTAGATTGACACCAAATTGGCACCAAATGGGCGACTGGGAAAAGAGTTTTATCAAAATTGTGAAATACATATTATTGAACATAAAATACATTTATTAAATATGAAATACATTCTCCATATAATGTATTTCATATTTCAGGTTCAATAATATGTATTTTGTTATACGTATATGTATTTCATATTCTACAATATGTATTTCTTATCTGCCAAATATATTTCATATTTCATAAATGTATTTTAGACGGTACAAGCATATAGAGAAAGCAACTTGTTCGCACCTTGCTGAGAAGAACCGGAGCCGCAGGCGGTGCTCTGGGAAGCATTGTAGTTCGCCATCCAATAAATGTAAGCAGATAGGTTCCTAACTGGCTGCTTGGACGCCCCGATCTTCTGCAATACCTGCACCGCCGCCGCCTCGCCAAGCCCCACGAGCCGATGCTGCGCTTGTGGTTCCGCTCGTTGCCCGTGCCGCACCTCGAGCTGCGCCAGCTCTCGCTCCACCGCCGCCGAAACATGGCAAGCTCGCCGATCCGACGAGCCGACGGTGGTCGGTATTGTAATCGTTCTGGGTTTTGGTGACCGGAGTGAATAGTTCGCAAGGTCAACATATTATTGAACATGAAATATGAAACATATTATATAGAGAATGTATTTCATATTTAATAAATGTATTTCATGTTCAATAATATGTATTTCACAATTTTGATGAAACTCTTTTCCCAGTCGCCCATTTGGTGCCAATTATGGTATCATGGTTATCCAAAGGTATCATGTATCAGTATTCTTCGTACATATCGTTGCTTGAAACGCATGAAGTCCGTGCTAGGCTGAGTTTGTTTATACGAACGTGGAGTTGTGTTGACATTGTTGCTCTTTCATTATTATGTAGCTTAACTAGGCAATCTTGTCACATCAATTAAATTATGTGACTTAGTAAGTTGAAAATGACAAGATCTTACCATGAAATCGCCACTCACAATTTTGATGAAACTCTTTTCCCAGTCGCCCATTAAAAATGTGTTCCGTCAGGAAGTCTTACAGGCCGAGGCCGAGGAGATGGCGCCCATGGCCGGGGGCGCCGCCGCCCCGGAGCCGCCACATCAAGAAGAGCCCCGCGTTGAGGCGGAGGCCAAGGATCCAAGGCCTAGCAGGACAAGACGGCCCACGGCCTGGATAAATGATGGCAACTGGATTGTCTAGGCTATTTAGTCTAGCAGCTATCTTCCTTTTCCGGTTTGGCTTGTAACTGAAGTAATGAACGGCTGTGCCGTGAATGTGCTCGGGGGTTTGGTTGGGAGGAGAGCACCCAAAACCAATTCCAGTTCATGATTTGGCCATCGATCTGTGTTTTCGATTATAGTTCATAGCTAGTTGTTTACAATTGTGGGAATATAACTGGTTACATAAGACGTATTACCGGGTTACATAAGACTTCCTGACGGAACACATTTTTAATGAATTAATTAAAATGGTTTAGGCTGTGAAAACATGATTCAATAATATGTATTTCGTTATACGTATATGTATTTCATATTCTACAATATGTATTTCTTGTCTGCCAAATGTATTTCATATTTCATAAATGTATTTCAGATTTAAAAATGTATTTTGTGTTCAATGTATTTCATGTCTGACAAATGTATTTTGGTTTCAAAAATATATTTCTGATTAAGCAAATGTATTTCGTGTTCTGAGAAGATATATGTATTTCACAATTTTGATAAAACTCTTTTCCCAGTCGCCCATTTGGTGCCAATTATGGTATCGTGGTTATCCAAAGATGGCTAATCAAGTATTAAATATATTCAGGAAAAACAAAATACATTCTATAGAACATGAAATACATTTGCTTAATGAGAAATAATGTATTTCATATTTCATATTTAATAATATATTTCATTATACGTATATGTATTTCATATTCTATAATATGTATTTCTTATCTGCCAAATGTATTTCATATTTTATAAATGTAATTCAGATTTAAAAATGTATTTTGTGTTAAATATATATATTTCATGTCTGACAAATATATTTCGGGTTTCAAAAATGTATTTCTGATTGCGAAGCTAGGTACGATACTAATTCGAACGCCTCATACTGCCGGGAAAGAAAAATACTTGGTTATGAGCCCGATACTAGTTCGTGGGGACCATACTGATGCGAAGGAGCGATACTGGTCGCTAGGGGCAATACTGGCACTTAGTATTGTGAATGTGTACTAGTATTGTCTCTGTGAATCAGTATTATTCCTATGTATCAGTATTTGTGATTGTGTACTAGTATTGTCTCTGTGAACTAGTATGTTTCCTGTGAATCAGTATTCTTCCTATGTATGTCAGAGTTACGCGGTAGCAGCGCCCATGGCATCTGGCGGCGGTCGACAGCGCTCCATGGCTGGCGGCGGCCCGGCGTGCTTGACGTGCCACGTGTCGGCCCGTCAAGCGGAAGGGCCGCGCCGGGGCCGGGAGGCATGGCACAACACGACACCTCAGTTTCACTGCCACATGTGTCGTGCCGCATGCAGGCACGCAAAGACATTGACGGGCCACATGTGTCGTCACCTTTGACCCATCGCACCCAGTCCGGCACAGCCCGTCAATGTCTTTGCGTGCCTGCATGCGGCACGACACATGTGGCAGTTTGATTCTTCACCCCACAATCTTCCTCATTATTTGGGGAGTTTGATTCTTCACCTTTGCTATTGCACAAATGCTTCACAGCATTTTGCATTATGTGATAGGTACAAAGTCCATGCCATGCTTCTGTGAATACGTCCTCAACAGCCTTTCCCATAGCTGTGTCTTGATCAGTAAAAATTGTTCTAGGTTGCTTTCCATTGTGTGCAGCTAGAAAAGCCTCAAATAGCCATTTTGAAAGAGGCACGTGTTTTCATCAAACATAAGAGCAGCACCAAAATAACAGTCTCTCTAAACTGAGTGAATCCAATAAAAACACCAAAGGGCCTATACTCTTTGTTTGTGCCAAAAGTAGTGTCAAAGGTGACGACATCCCCAAAGTGTGCATAATCGATGCACATCTTAGCATCTGCCCAGAATATATTAGTTATTTGTTCTTCACAATCCAATTGCGGAGCATACTGGAAAGAAGGGTTCTCACTTATCTTGTCTTGAAAATACTTCAACATGCTTCCTGCCTGACCATATGCCAACTCCCTTTGACGCCTACTTTGCAAGTGATTTTTATGATTCACGACAGTGTAGCTAAGATTCATTTCGTCCTCCAACTGTGCGACTAGCCAACTCATGTGCAGGCTTTTGGCCTAATTCCGAGTCATCAGCAGCCTCAATTTCAAATGCTTGCAAATCTGAGATCTTTCTTGTGATGACATCAAATGGAAGGTTTCGGGCAAGTAAACACCATGATTATGATCAAGCACTAACATCCACCGCTTCATATTGTCCCGCCACTCGATCTAATGAAGACACATATGAACATCACAATTTGTTCTTGTTTCAGCTCGAGGGTTCTTCGTGAGATGATCCCTTTTGTCTTGTGCTCGACGACCTCCTTCGCAACACACATATCTACATGAAGTTACCTTCCCATCCATTTTACGTGTCCAGCTAGACCTTTTTCTAACTTCATAACCTGCATGACCTCCATAGTTTACCAAAATAACCAAGCATCATCCAAGTTTCTAAATTTCTGACCAACTTTAGGTAACGCAAATAGGAATCACATTCTCCCTACATCAAAATAAATATGTACTTTAGGTAGGAAATAGGAAACACATTGATGCAAACCAAGCAAAAATAATTTCAGAGTAAGACTATCTTACTTGTTAGGTTGTGCCATTGATCCCGGCGGCGCCACGGCGTTACTAGCCTGCTAGGTTGACGGACGGCAACAGTCGACGTTGTCGGCAACTCTTATCAGGTAATTTTCTGAGTTCTGACCTTGCTCGAAATTCATTCCTGTAAGCCAAATAATCAGACTGATCCGTACATACTGTACATCAGCTGCAACAGTGTGTACGTAGAAGATTTAATCATTGCACTGGTATTGATTTTGCGTTGGTGTTAGAGAAAATAAGTACTCATGATAAATTCTGGGAACATGTCAAGATTTACAAGGAGAACATTTTATTCTCTTGCACTACCGGTATATCCTCGACTGTAGCAGTACAAGGCTAACTCGGATGGCATTGTCAGGAATTATTAAGTTGATGTTTCCTGATGCATATAGCTGCCAGATTTGTGGATTTCTTATGATTTAAATTTCTAGATGATTGCTTTTGTTGGCTACAGAGATTGTTAAGTTATGCCTTTGAATCAACAAAGAAAATTTCGTTGCCTACAGAGAAGAAACATCCCAAGAGGATGAAGCGAAAGATGGCCTGACCTCTAGTGCCTGCCGCCGATGATCGCCCCTCGATTGCCAGCGCCAGAGATCGGATCGAGGAGATAAGCGAGCGAACTGACTTCCCCGCCAAAATCCTGACCGCGCGCTGGATCCCCGCGAGGTTTTCCCTCCTCCGTCCTAAACTGGGCTGTATTGCTAAATGGGCTGGACCTGGCTGGCTTGGATGCGTTGAGAGAGGGGCTAGTAAGCAGGAGTCACGCGATCTGGAACGAACGGCATCGCGCGCATGCAAGGCTGCCTCTGACTTGTCTGTAGCAAGTTAGAGAATCTGCGACCGCCTAGTACGGACTTCACGCGTTTCTGTATCAAACACCAAGCGAATGACATTACGAGAGGGGGAAAGATTCAAAAGAATGGAAAAAAGAAAAAATAATGTGATGTGGTAACGACTATGGCCGTGCTGGAGATATGCTACGATGGCTATGTTTTCATCGTA